>WOXC01000613.1:0-474776 GCA_011680675.1 Gymnobelideus leadbeateri | reverse complement strand
CTGCTTTCCTCTGCATTTTTTTCTGTCATATACAGAAAATGACCTGTGGCCTATAGGCACTACATGATGTGTCTCACTAAGAGGGCCCTGATCTGGCCTCACATTGACCTGCTGAGCCTGCACTCTAAAGAAAGGGGTAAAGCTTTTCTCATTTTCTTCATCTAATGTTACTTTACCATACCAATGTAGAACTTTGTAGACAACCTCTTAAATTAAGCTGTTTGATTGATGTTTAGTGTCTCCTCAAAAGAGTTAATAGAATCCTTTTATAGAAAGGTTCTAAATGTATAAATTAGATTGGGAATATGCCATCTCTTCATTTCTTCCACCACAAAAGAAATCCTTAAAAGCCAAAAGTCTCAAAAGTACACATTGATAAGCACTTAAAGCATGATACAAACACTTAAACCATTAATAGGCATTTAACTTTCACTCGACATCTGCTATATGGAGAAGACATTCAAGGTCCAATATGCATTGTTCATTCTTTTGTCAGTAGTCATTTCACTGTGAAATTGTAGCTGGAGAGAATTCTTCTGCAGGGCAGCCAGCATCAAGGAATCAGAATTCCCAATTCCACAGGTAGTGACAGAATCAAGATTTGGACCCAGCGTCTCTAATTTAAAATCTGGTTATCTTCCCATTTCACAATGGTACAAAACTCTCTAGGTGGGCTTGACTTTGCTCTACAGCCAGGAAGGACAGATGGCTGGGAGCTCTGTCTTTGTATCCCTGGAATAATTTTTCTCTCACCTATCCCCAAATGTTCAACAACTCTGAACTCTTGAGTGACAATTTTAGCATAGAAACCTGCAACAAAATGTAGTATCACAAGGCAATCATGCTGCTATCATTTCCCTGTCTTTAGAGAGGAGAGAGACAGATAGACAGCCAGAGACAGAAAGAAACAGAGAGAATTAAGCCTTTAGATGTGATCATGGAAAAAAACAAAGATATCTTTATTGTTCAAGAAATATTGAATCAATCTATCAGGTCTTTGATTATCCCATGTATCTGAATATCATCAGCTGAGGTTCATCTTATTGCATGAAGCATCCTAAATAAGAAGACTTAACAAGTGTATGACTTCGTTTTCCTTGAGTGGATATTGGCATTGATGGCTTAGAATGGAGAAAGAATGAATTGTGATATAAAAATGTTGCAAAGTAAAGAAAAAAGTTATATTCATAAAACTAAAAGCAATTCAATTTTGTAGAAAAAATAATGACATAGTTCTGATGCATTATGTGAGTATAGTCTTTATATATTCCTCTAACTTAAAAGATTATATGAATGTTAGTTCCTTGCCTCCTGCCCTCCCCCCCACCTTTGCCCCACTAACACTCACATCATATTTATGATCCTATATTCTGCATAATATATTTGGATTTTATAAATTAGAGAAAAATTGGTAAATCCTCAAATAATAAAATATCTTCCAAATATTGGTATTTATGTAGTTTAAATGACCTTAATTCTTAAAGTAAAAAAAAACCTAAAAAATAAACAATGAACATCAATATATCTTAAAATCCTTCAGTCTCCTTATTGATTGGGGTTGTTGGCAGTAAGTAGTTATACTAGAAAAAAGGAAATATCCTCTTTTCTTCTTGAAGTCATACGTTAAATTTCTTTATAATCATCAAAAACCTAAGTGCTCTCCTCTGTGTACAACATGATGCTATATAGCATCACAACTCAAGCTAAACAAAAATAGTGGTGACATCAAGAAAGGCAACAACCTAAAACTTATACATTCAAGTAAACATGCCCCATTAACACCTACTTTCTTCAAAATGAGGAAAACCAAGTGAATATTAATCCTGTGAAAAACACAAATGCAATGTGACAAATGTTGAACAAAGGCTTCTGAGTTAAAGGAAAAATAATTCCTTCAAGTGTTGCTTTTGAGTTTGGGAGAGTCTACTTTGTCCCTTTTCTTATTTGTCAGAAGAGATTTCAAGGAGAAATTTGGATTTGAGATATTTGAAAGAAGGAAGGAGGAAGCCACAAGTTTGCTAGTGTTAAGCATGCAAAGAAAATGTATTAATGAAGATAATCAGAGCTTTAAAATCTCATGGATCAATCAAGCCCCAGTGTCCTGGCATGAGGCTGGGGTGATACAGGAATTACAAATCTTCCATAGAGGCAGATTACCCTACCTACTTACTACACCCACTTTTCTTTGAGTGTCTTCACTGACCATTGAACAACCCCTGACTCCATCTGCTGATGGGCAGTTTCCCTAACCCACCTCTCCTTCTTTACCACTGTAAGGTCCAGGGCTTGACTAATACCTCAGCCAAACAAATGTACCCATGTAAGATTGTTCCTTGGACAACTATTATTGTCCATTCTCCTCTACTGGCTCTGTAACAGACAAGGAAGATTTAAGTTATTACTATACATTATATTACTAGAGGAAAAGTCAGAAAACATAGATCAGTCCAGAGTAGATTCGGAAAGTTTTACTACTTACATGAATAACTGCTTTTAAAGAATGGAAAAAATCACTTAAACACATTTATAAATTCTACATATATACCTTTTACTCATTTCTTAACCTAAACCTTCTCACCAACTGATGCTTCATGAATTGTAGCACATAAATGGGAGAGGAAGTTCTAGTATCTCTCAGTTCATGGCTTTACCTATAGCCAAAGACAAAAGTGAATAGTTAACTGAATCTCCTTGAAAAAAATGTGAAGCCAATTCTATTCAAAGAATTCCTGTAGTATGTCATTGGAACTTGAAGTATAAACATTTATGGACAAAGTCACCTGCATATACACCTTCATTTTTTATTGATTCTGGTTCACTTCAAATTACAGTGTTCAGACGGGAATGGATATATAGATAAAATTTTTTCTTGAAGATTCTGTAGCAATAAATGACTATAATGGTATATAATGATACATGTAATGGACTATATCACACCGCCTTAAGACAGGATATAAATAAAGTAATCAGAGAACCCTATGTGATTTTTGTATGAAGGAATAAAGTAGGGAAGAAAGTAGAGAAAATATCATCATATAGACCAGGATAGAGAAATCTTTGGTCTCGAGGCCACATGAGGCCTTTTAAGTCCTCAAATGTGGCCCTTTGAATCTAAACTTCACAGAACAAATCCAAAATTTGGACCTGGTCAAAGGCCATGCTTGAGGATCTACAGGGCCATGTGTGACCTTAAGGCACCAGGTTCCCAGCCCTTGAACAATTAAAAAATAATAAAAATGATGTAAATAACTATGGAAGTAAAAGGTAACAAACTCAGGCAAAAATATGATGTGCCTTGTTTGTACTAAATTACCAGCTAAAAGCTGGTATACATTCTGGCTCACCGTCTTTCTCTTCTCCTCAACACCTGACTTCATACTGGAAGACTTCAACAAACTTCACCTAATCCTTCAAACACTCTAACACTGAAATCCCTCACCCTACTCATTCCCTGTGACCTATTCTTACACTTTACTTGTTGCTTAAGAAGAATCTCTTACAGGGGTTTCGTAATCTGGGGTCCATTATCCTAGGGATCCATGGAGGAATTTCAAGAGTTGCAATAACTTGTATTGAGAAACAAACACATCTTCACATTTGTTGAACCAAGGGCTTGATGTTATTTAATGTCAAATGCCATTCTGTAATTTTCCACTGAAATTCAATGCAAGTAAGTTAGAAAGGATCACTGACAAGATAACAGGCAAAGCAGATAGTCTTTTTAGTTCCTGGACTCCTTGTTTTGTAGGGAGACACTCTATTGCCCATTTTAGTAGCCATTGGCTAGTAACAAAATTAAGTGTTACTTTCATTTGTTTGTGTGTGTATTCATTTGGAAAGTAGCTACAGGACATGCCACTTCTATTTGCATCCCAGAAGCAAATAATATGAAATCAGGAATGGACAAACATCAGGGGATACATATCTAAGGCATATGACCTCCAATTCAGGTTTTTTGGCGGGTGTGAACTTTTCAACAGAATCCTTCTTATTACTTCTCAGACTCTGTTCACCCTGTGGAAGTAAAGGTTACAGGAGTGGGGAACCTGCAGCCTTGAGGTCACATGTAGTCCTTGAGTAAAATCTTTTGACTTGAGTCCAAGTCTTACAGAATAAATCCATTTTATTCAAGATCCACACTTGAGAACCTAGAAGGCCACATGTGGCCTTGAGGCTGCAGGTTTTCCCCTAGAAATTGCTGTTTTTATTGAGGAAGAAAAATCATATGAAATCATTTCCATTAAGATTGCTAACCATAACTTCCACCATTGTTTCTAATGTCAGAGAGTAAGATTCATGGTAATTTAAAAGTTTGCAGAATCTTCTGGTCTCATGCAATGTTGTGAAGCAAAAGTACATATAGTTCAAAATATTAGGAAATCAGTTTTAGTATTGTGGAATGCAACTTTCGAGACAATTTGATGGAAAATTTGGGAAAAGAGAATATAAGCAACAGAACAAATAAAAATTTAAAACATCTTTAAAAATAACATCTTGAAGATAGATAAAATATTAATAAAATGATATCTTGATGAAGAATATCCTTGAAGAGAATGTTTGAATAAAAAAAAGACTTTCCAAGAATACTTCCTGCTTAATCAGAATATTGCAGAAAATATTACATCCTAAATAATTATTAAAGAGCTAGGGTATTTAAAGTTAGCATTACTGCAAATACATTGTCTTGTGAAAAAACAAAACAATAAACCTCTCCTATACACATATATATGTATGTGTATATACATATGTGCTTATAAACTCATAGTAAGATATCCTTATTTGTTGAACATGGTAGGGTTTTAAATAAGACTATTTTAGTTTTATTCATGTTATTTATTCCTTATCACTTACATACATACACGCATGAAAAATATAAAACTCCTTTTTAAGTGCAAAATTGTTCAACTTTTTATGTAGCAATTGCTTAAAGAATGTTGCTTATTATTTGTCATTTGTTCTCAAAGAAGACCAATGGCATCATGAATATGATGACTTGCAAGTGGATTGGATTTAAGTGAGGCAGAGCTGCACAAAGTAATCAGCCTCATTATCTCCTCCATAGTCATCTGAGTCCAGTGACAAGATATATATGTCAAAATGACTGGTGATGGCTCAGATGAAAGGATAAATGTTTTATCAGACAAGCCAGTTTGTGAAAAGTATGTTTCAGTAAATTATACTTTGTTTTAGGAATTGTAAGAAAGACCCGAAAAAGGAGGAAAAGAAAGTGAGAGAAAGAGAAAGACATGTAAAAAAACCAATAACTTTGGAAGAAATTAATTATGATGATTTTTTTTCTGTAAAGTATTCTAACCAGAAAACCTGCAAGACTTTTTTCACTGTGCAAAAAATAGACATATACACATTTTACCTAGGGAGCAAAATCAAAATTAATTGAATGGGGAAATCCAAGTTTGGGGCTACAATGGAATCATAACTTAATTAAAATAAAATTCTCATGGTGTCCTTCAAGTGACACTCTAAAGACATATCAGTAGAGAAGAGTTGGAAATTAATTAAAGAGCAAATTAAATTGCCCACATATGCCAATCAGCTGCAGGTTAAATTAAATAAAATCACAAATCACTGATTTTGCTTATTATAGGTAAAACGGGCAGCCTCTTAAATACCTCTTATTTTTCAAAGGTTTTTCATTTTTTGTTTGTTGTGTTGCTTATATTCTATTTTCCCCCAATTTCTTCATCAAATCATGTGGAAAGTGCATCCCACAAAACTGAAATTGATTTTCTGATATTTTGAATTATGCATACTTTTGCTCCACAGTATGGTATAAGACCAAAAGTTTGCCAACACTTTTAAATCATGCAGCATTCTTCTCTCTGACATAGAACCAATGAATGAAGTTACAGAAGTTTTTGTTTGTTTTTTAGAATAAACCTTTCTTATACAGAAAGTTTCTCCAGAGCAAAATGGATTTCCTCATGAGGTTCTAACTTAGCTCTTCAAGTTTAGTATAGATGATTACTCTTCACAGATATTGTACAGAGTATACATGTTCAGGTATGGGTTAGACTAGAGCAACTCTGAGATTCTTAGATTTAAAAAAAAATTAATTAATTGATTTTTAGTTTACAATATTCAGTTCAAACTTTTGAGTTCCAAATTTTCTACCCCTCATTCTCCTCTCCTCTCCCCCTGAAGATGGCATGCAATCTGATATAGGTTTCATTTTAGTCATTTTGTGAAGAAGAATTATAACCAATGGAATGAACCACAAGAAAGAAGAAACAAAAAAGAAAAGACAGAGCAAATAGTTTGTTTCAAACTGCATTTAGGCTTTGTCATTATTTTTCTATATGTGGATAGCTTTTTACAACATATGTCTTTTTGAATTGTCTTGGGACCTTGTTTTGCTGAGAGGAGGCAAATCTATCAAAATAAGTCATCACAGATAAAATGTGTCTGTAATTGTGTACAATGATTTCCTGGTTCTGCATCCCTCACTCAACATCAGTTAACATAAGCATTTCCAGGTTATTCTGAAGTCCATCTGCTCATCAGTTCTTTTAGTACAATAGTATTCCTTTACATGCATATAACACAACTTGTTCAGTCATTCCTCAATTGATGAGCATCCTCTTGATTTCCAATTCTTTGCCACCATGAAAAGAGCTGCTATGAATATTTTTGTATATATGGGTCCTTTACCCATTTGTATGATATCTTTGGGATACAGACCTTAAAGTGGTCAAAGAGTGTGCACATATTTATAGTCCTTTGGGCATAGTTCCAAATTGCTCTTCAGAATGGTTGTATTAGTTCACAACTCCACCGACAATGTATTAGTGTACCAAAATTTACAATTTTCCTGCTTTGTCATATTGGCCAATCTGACAGGTGAGATGTGGTACTTAAAAGTTGTTTTGATTTGCATTTCTCTAATCAATAGTGATTTAGAACATCTTCATATTATTATAAATATCATTAGTTTCTTCCTCTGAAAAATGCCTGTTCATGTCCTTTGAACATTTGTCAATTAGGGAATGACTTGTTTTCTTATAAATTTGATTCAGTTCTCTGTATATTTTAGATATTAGGCCTTTATCAGAGACACTGGTTGTAAAAAATTCTTTCCCAATTTTCTGCTTCCTTCCTAATCTTGGTTGTAAGATACTTTAATAATTCCAATTCTACACAGTTATTTCTTAACTTCCATACCTTTCAAAATAAGCATTTACATACCTTTCAAAATACAGAAAACAAAAACTATGTAGAAACTCCAGGCTACTTAAAATATAGCTTGAAATCTCAAATAATAGATGGGATTTGTTGGATGAAAGTCAATTGTGATACTATTACCCAATTTGTGATATTTTTCTATATCCTTAAATATATGTTATATTGAAAGTCTTCTTTTATATGGCTAATGTTTCTATAGTTTGTTGTGATTTTCAAATTGAGTCAATAGGTTAGTCAGAAAGTATTTTTTTTCCAAATGCTTTATTAACTTCTGGTTTACATTATTCATTTCCGTCAGATTTTGAGTTACAATTTTTCTCTATTTTTCCCCTACCCACCACCCCAGAATAGCAATACCACAGGAAATACAATGTCTCTGGAAATAACTCATGAGTGGGCTCAGTGAAGCAAACTATCTTTTCCTGTTACAAGAACAACCTAAACTCTATAGAATTTACCTTGTATGAATATGACTATTTGTACCAGCAGGGCTGCCATACTGATTCTCATAATTAATATATATTATCCAGAGGTCACGTTATAGACATCAACTCCTGAGACTATCTTGTATAAAAAGGATGACCATGCCAGTATTGAATGACACCTGTGCCCCAGGTACAGAAACTGTATGTTAGTAAGTGGTACAATAAGTTTGCTAATTAGGTAGCAACATACAGTTACTACCTAATTAGCAAACTTATTGTACCACTTACTAATTTTTCCTATATATACTTTAACATTATATCTGTTATGTTGTAAATTCCTTAAAAAGAGCTCTGTTTTCTGTATAACATTACAGTAAACTTTTTGCCACTTGACTGGAAGACTACTTGAGTGTGTGAATTCTTTCCAAGCAACTCCACCCTGAACCTCAATAGGTTTGGGGTACCTACACCCCTAAAATTGCATCAATTCTTCTTAAAAATGTAATCAAAAGACATTTTACTTGGCCTATTTGGTAACAAAACTACTTTTATCTCTATGTGAAATATCTAATGACATAATTGATATAATTTGTATAGAATATTCCTGTCTGATACCAATAATGATAAATTTGGTTAATAATGATCTTCCCTTGTAAAGTCACACATGAGCAGCTTTCCAGAGGACTGCTGCTGTGAATAGCTTTTCAAGGTTCTGATTACGCAGTATAGTGAAATCTCTATTTAATAGCAAATTAGAGTGAAACATTCATAAAAAATCGAAATACAGCAGTCACAATGTTGCAACTTAACACAGAAAATCAAAATATAGCATTCACCATGTCACAACTCAACAACTTATTACTAAAATGGCCTCATGGTTTTCACCAAATCTGTTACATAGCTTTCAACAAAGTACATTCATTTAGTCAAACATAAAATCCTTAATTCAATCACAAAGTACAAAAGTCAAAGTTCTCTACCCCTAGGTCACAGTAAATTATAATCTTTTCAGGCAGTACACAATATCCAAATAAAGTCTTCTTTCAGCTTGACTCAAGGTTGGCTCTTAGTTTCCATGGTTCCTCTTCCATGGTCCCAGTTCCAACTGTCACCTGGGTTCAAATGCAGGCAGCTACCAGTTCCTTGTCCAGCTCCTTGTTCAATTCTTCATCCAGTTCACATTCCATATTGAAGTTCACAGTGTCCAGTTTACCTCAAGTCCTTTACAGTTCCTGTTTCTGGGAAGACAAAGCTTGACAGAGCCACAATAATAACATTGCTGGCAGCATCATCAACTCAGTATCTGCCTGTGAAATCAACTCAAACCCACCAACAAGGTCTGAGAACTCAACATAGATCATCAACATAGAAATCAACACAGACCCACAAACAAGGTTCAAGAGGTCAGCACAAATCATCAGTACAGTTGCAGGACCTCCAAAACCCTCCTCCAGGATTTCTATAAACATACAATCAGAAAATCCTCTTCCAGGGTTAACAGTAAGGTCCCAGGGCTTCTGTCCAAAGTATCACAAGCAAACATCAATACAGACAGAGCAAACAGAGTGCTGGTATATCACAAGTTTTCTCCTTCTTGACTCTGCCACCACAAGAGTGCTCTTCTCATTTCTGCTGTCTCAAGTCCTGGGCCTCTCCTTATATATGGTAATTAGCTCCTCCCTTTCCTGTTGCAGGAGTTCATGAATTCTAGGGTTCATATGTTGTGGGGTTCCCATGTTCTTTTTCTTAACAGACTTGATACAAGGCTCAAAAGAAACTTGAACTGAAACAAAGTGTTAATGCAATAGCTCAAACAAGATGTGAACTGCTTCTGTGTTTGTCATTACACTCCTCCATGGAATTAACATGATAGCCTGCTTTTTAAATTCTCTCTTACACTTATCAGATCATATGGGTATGCTATTGTACATAATCTCTGTGAAGACATGCACACTTTGATATTTTCCTAGCAACTAGCATAATACTCACTTAGGTTAAAGGGCATTTACTGAAAATATGGGTTAGATCCTCCCCTTCTTTCCTCTTAAGAAAGTGATCTGTTTTCTCTAAAAGGAAACAAAGTGATCTTAGGACCTCATGGACCCCATTTACCAGACACAGCTTTGTAGCTTCCTAAGGGCATAAACACTCCACCCAAATGTAGTCTGACTACTCTCTTTAACTTAGTAGATTTATAAAAAGTCAATAAGTTCCTTATTGTATCAGGCCTGATAATCAGATGAATTTATATAGGAGGATTGGAGTTGTGAGATTTCTAGAGAAGCTAAATACCAATCAATGTATTTTCTTTTCTTTTTTTTTAATTCCTTCCTTCTTTCCTTTCTTCCTTCTTTCTTTCCCTTCTTCTTCTTTCTTCTCCAAATCTTTCTCTGTTAGAACAATATAAACTTTCTTTTATTAATTCTTCAATGACTTGTGAGTGCTTCATTTCATTCTAACATCAAATCTGAACTAAGGGAGTGCTGGTATTAGAGCCTCCTCTAAAACCTTACTTTTTTCCCAGTGAATGAATGAATAAATGTAGATAGAGGCTGGATTAGAATATCTTTGGGTTATCTTTCAATTCTAAATTTATATAATTCTATTTTATGCAACCTAAGGCTTCATTAGTTTATGATGTCCTCTGGGAAAGTTAGCTTCATGAGATAGAAGGAACCTAAGAAAATGAGATAAAAGTTGAAGGGAATTTTATTTTCAATAATCCACATTGTGTAGACACTGAGTTGCACACTGATGGATAAGAAATAGATTCAACTTAATGCTTAGAGTCTGGTTTGTGAGATGATAGAGCTAGTTATAAACATAACTGTAAAGTAAATTAAAATATAATAACTATGTAGGAGAGGTCCAGGAAAAAAAGTGCAGTGAGAAATCCAGGGAAGGAGATATTATTTCTTGTTGATAGAAATTCAAGTAGACTTCTTGGAGGAAGATATCATTAGATTAGTCTTTGAAGGATGAGTAGATTTTCAAAAGTAGGAGTTGGGTGATGGAGAATTCTAGGAATTGCTTTGCATATATTGATACAAAATATATGTAAGCCCCTGTTTCATCAGCCCAAAGAGTTGGTCTATTCAATTGTATCCTTATTTTCCCCCTCATTCAAAATAGCCTATTATACAGTCATAGAGTTAGAAGACACCTTGAAAATCATCTGTTCTAAAACCTTCATTTTACAAATGCAGAAACCAAGACTAGTGAATTTTAAAACAACAACAACTAGCTCAATGTTATATGGGTAGATGAAGGAAACCTGGATTTGAACCCAAATTGTCTGACTCTAAAGGCAGAACACTTTCTCTATTATTCCATATTGCTTCCCAAATCTCCAATATAGCAAAACATTAAAAAAATCATTCAAATATTTTAGAGACACCAGTCTTAGGCAGCTCTGAGCACCAAATCAAAGAGATGTCATGTATAATAATATATAAAATTAATTGTGAGGCAACTATGTTGAAATATGTATGCATCTTCAACCTGGATTGTATCGTCATTTAAAGGAGCAAGCAGGGATGATAGACTTTTTTATACATAACATAGTTGACTCATGCATCCATTTATTCATCAAACATTAATTACCCCCTATTATATAAAAAACATTGTGCTAAGTGTTAGGGGACATAGAAAGTTTAGATAAAAAAAATACTCTGCTTTCAGATGCATAATCTAGCAGATAAGACATAGATAAACAGTGTATAAATTATTTCATAGGAAGTGAATTTGAAAGCCATGAAAAAATGCTAGTTGATATTCAAGGATGATAGGGAAGAATTCCTAAAGGAAGTGTTATTTGCTTTAGCCTTTAAAGGATGGCTAAAAATTTATCAAAGACATGGTGGGAGAACATTCTAGGTACTAATAATAGACTTGGAAAAGGAATGGAGACAGGAGAATGCAAGGCATTTCCAGGGAACAGAGAGTAGACAAATCTGACTAGAGTAATGGTGATGGGAAAGGAGAAATACATGATATAATTTGAGAAGAATAGTGGCACCATATAGTAGAGGTCCTTGAAACCTAAACAAATCCTTTAGCTTAGTAACAGGACAGAGACTAGAGATCTTTAGCAGAAGAGCAAGGTAACTGGATTTCTTAATTACAAAGATTACTTAGTCAATGTTATGAAGGATAGGTTACTATGCCCTATAGTACATAGAGCACATAGCTATATATTGAAGCATATGACGTATAATATGATGTAATCTGGACTTGTTTGTCCTTCATTTTCAAAGAGAACCAATGAAATGACAGGGTGATGCCTTGATTCATGGGTGAATTAGATTTAAGTGAGGCAGAGTTGCACAAAATTATCAGCTTCACTTTTCCAGAGTCATCAAAGTCCAGCTGGCAAGCCAAAAGTTAGAACTGGAAATGTCCCAGGATACAATAGATTATCTTGGCATCTTCAATATTTGACCAAGTTCTAAACTCTCCACAGTACCTGTTTTAGCCACCTTCATGGGTGTTGTGACAAATTGTTCTCATCTACCCAGAGGAAGTCTTCACATTGTTGGGGTACACATATGCATGCCCCCCTCACTTTACCTATGGGTCTGTGGACTGTCAGTTCCCTTCATCCTGTTTCAGCTGGTCTGTCAAGACAGTTTACTGGTATGTGGCTGCTGTTCATGTTAACTCAGAGCCACAGGCAAGAGTTAAAAATCAGGTGGACACCAAAGATGAATGAACAGCCCTGAAGAATTTCACAAGCTCTCACATCAGAAGTGCTAGTCTTCCTTGAACACCCAAACAAATCTGTACTATTCTCTTTTTAGATTATAGCATACTGAAATATTATCCGGGTAGCACTTAAAACCCTGTTTTATAAACTGCTTTAGATGGGGATTCTTGTACTGCATAAATTCTCTATGCTCACTAAATGTATGACTGTAAACAAGTCAGTTAGTACTCTGCATCAGATTTCTCATCTGTAAAATGGGGGTAATCATTGCACCTTCCCAACAGGACTGTTGTGAAAATATATATGTAAAGTGAGATCATATAGGTAAAACTCCCTTAAAGCACTATATAGATATTAGTTATTATTCAGTCACATCTTGTTTTGTTAATTCACCAGGAAACACAAAGGAGACAATGATGTTTCCTAAAATGCAACAAGTATTTTACAAGGTATTAATCATGTCCAAGATAAAGCAAATTATCAATTACTGAAAACTTACTAAAGTATAATTTATCTCATACTAATAGGGTTATAATTGTTCCTCTCTGTATCTCTCTTTGTCTCTGTCTCTATACAAACACACACATCAAGGCAGATGTTTCATGCATCTATACATCAATATCAATATCAATATATATACATATACATACACATACATTCTTATGTGTACACATATATTAATGTTTCTGCATATACACTTTATTATATGCACATTTATGTATATATATATATTCATATATATATATATATAATATACGTATATTTATCCACATAAAATAATTTTAAAAATAATCAGGCTCTAAGTTGGTCATTTGGTATAGCTCTTTTGTCTACCTGTTTTGTGAGAGCCATTAGAAACTACCAAGTAAATAATATCTTAAAATATCTGTAATTATTCATTTATACAATAATCCATAATGATTCCAGTGGAATCTCTAGGTAGTATGGATAATATACAACATGTCAGTAATTATCTATTTACATTAAAGCTTATACCACCTCTAAAGGAATTATTACAGACTATCAACTAAATAAAGTCAGTTTTGGGAATGCATAATTTAGTATTTGAAGAAATATGTCAACTCCTATAAATATAGGTAAAATATTTCCCCCATCATTCTTACTTTTTTCTGAGTTGTAGTATTTACAGAATTCCATATTAAAATTTGACTGTTTAATGTTCAAATTATATCACTTCCTAATACCTCTGCAATTTGGAAAATCTTTTTTTTTTATGCGGCATTTGAAATACACATTACTTTCTTCTTAAAATATCCCCATGATGTAGAAAGATTATACTTTCTGTGCTATAGATAAGGGGGAGGAAAAATCAACTATCTTGGTGCAGAGGAAAGAACAAGATACTCTTGGGAATCCAACATCCTGAATTTCAGTTCTGATTCAGCATATGTATATCTTGAGCAAGTGACTTAATTTCATTATTCTTCAATTTCCTCATTTGTATAATGAAAAAAATTTGAAAAGATGGCATCTAAAGTATCTCCTAATCTATTAGTCTATGTTTCTCTCCTATGAGGTACCAGGGCATGGTGCAAAGAATACTGGAACAAGAGTCAGGAAGAATTTGGGTTTAAAGCTCACATTGATTATATGACAATGGACAATCATGTAACCTCTCTAACACTCAGGCAAATCTGAGACTACAAACTATAGTTAAAATGCTATTATTGTTGGTGAGAGAATCCAAGTCAATTCACATCAAGAAGCTTTAATTATGAGCTTACTTTAGTCCAGGTACTGTGTGAAACCTTGGGAATATACCTACAGGCAGAAAGAAGGATTGTTCTGGTCTTCAAGGAGTTTACCTTTTTTTTTTTTTTTGCTTTTTGGAGGGCTATTGGGGTTAAGTAACTTGCCCAAGGTCACACGGCTAGTTTTTGTGTGTGTGTGTGTGTGTGTGTTAAGTGTCTGAGGCCGGATCCGAACTCAGGTCCTTCTGATTCCAGGGTCGGTGCTCTACTCACTGTGCCACCTAGCCGCCCTGAGTTTACCTTTTAATAGGAGAAGATAGCACATAAAAAGAACCTGAGAATAAAGGTGGAGTATCTGAGTGAGAGCATGTAAGAGAAAGTCTGGAGTCTGTAGTAGATTCTGGAGAGGAGTGAAGACATGCCTGAATTAGGTGTTTCCTCTAAAATGAAGTTTCTAGGAACTATCAGTCAATGAAAATTGACTGGAGAAAGGAGCCAAAGGGGTAGAGAGTATTTGCAATTTGAGAAATCTCAGAGAATAATCAACTTCCAGGATGAGGAGGCTTCCGTGGCATTATGAAGTCCAGAAAGTCACAAATGGAGACTGTAATGAGCCAACTCCTAGATTGTTCCTCTATTGCATGAGCTGAAAAGATGAATTTATTCAAGTTGAATCAGAGCTTTTAATTCACTTAATTAGGTACTCTTTAATTGACCATGTTGAAATCTGATATTACCCTGAATTTTTATCTAAAGTTGGAGTTTGAACTCTGTTTAAAAGAAAATCCAAGTTTTACATGGAGACTGCTTGAGTCAGCCTCACTCTCTAGGCTACTGTCCATCAACAAGCAGTAAATTGTATCTGTGTTGCTGTATCTTTTTTCAAAGTAATGGTCTGTTTATGTAATTGATGACAGCTTTCCTCCTCAGGGGCTATTAATATATCAAGTCATATTGGTGGAGCTTGCCAAAGGAATACATTTTGCATATGTTCATTCATTTTTCTCCAAAAGTCTGGTTCTTTGGAAACACCCCTTGACACTTCTTGATATGCTGATTCCCTAATACAAAAAGCTTTAATAAACAAAGCATTAGGTTTAAAATAGAAGTATCCACTTAGGCACAATCCACTCATTCACTGATTGTTGATCAATGTTAACTGTAATATACACATAGTGCTTCTCTATTCAAATTTCATTGGTATAGTTCAGGTCTCCCTAAATAACAATTGAAGAATGAATTAATTCTCTAAGTTGACCTACTTCCATAAATACATAGCTGAGGAGGCATTACAGGGCACAAAGTTTGATCATCTCTCATCCAATAAGGTCACATGAGATTATTAATCTGACCAATGAAGCAGCATTTTTCAATTTAGGAGTTGCTATATTTATTCTGATGAAAAACCTCTATGGCATAGCTATAGCCTATATGACCAACCTAAGCATAGGCTGGGTTTCCTTAATTAAAAAAGAAAATAAGCAAGCACAAACAACTCAAATTAAACACTTGCTTCAGTGAGAAATATTTGCCCTTTTTCTGCAGTTTCCCAGTATTTGCCTAGATTACTACTCATAGTTTCTATGAGTAATGATTTTCTTTTATAATGTTTTGGTGGGTCTTAATAATATGTGGACTTACTCTCATGAATTTCAACTAAATTATATGAGCATTTCATTAGTCTTACAAAAATTCATCAGCAATTTCTCTAGGCAATTAATAAGCAAATGCCATTTAGTCATTAGGGGATTCATGCATACTTAATGTTGAACCTAATATAATAAGGCATTGATTTCTATAGTATAACTATTTTGCAAATAATATTTTAAAAATCTTATTAAGTATCATAACATCTACTCTCAATACTCTAAATTTACAGGATTAAAATATTCATTGAAGTTGAATATGGTTGTGAAATTATACAACAAAAAAGTCAATGGTTACATATGAGATAACCATTAAATGTTACAGTGTGATTTCTTAATTGATTGGAGTACATATGAGTTGCAAGGAAACGAAAGTGTGTACTAGAATTGGCTTAATTTATGAATATGCTAATATTAACATCCCCATGTGTATATATTTTCAACAATTTAGTTTCCTATTACCCCAGATAAGCCTTCTTGAAAATCGTCCTCAGACTTCTTGAATACTTTCAATTCCCTATGTCTCAGAAATATCAGCAAACTGCTTAGACAATGAATCTAATTGAATTTAATTTAATTACCAGGTAGACTTTGGAAGAGAGGAGGGAGGAGAAAGAGAAAAAGGAATATAACCAAAAACAAAGCAGAGGGTACAGTTGACAAGTAACAACTTAATCTCTCATGTTTACTATGCTTATCCACAAACTATAGTGGTTTAAAAAACAGACATCTACTAATAAAAGTTTAAAGAACTGGTACTGTTTAATTTTGGAAACAAAAAGCCTCAGTTACAATATAAATCTCAGAATCTTTAAAATCATTTTATTCGTGGTAAAAAATGTCCCACACAATTTTGATTACATTAAATTGAAAAGCTTCTGCACAAACAAAGCCAATGTAACCAAGATCAAGACGGAGGTGGGAAATTGGGAAAGAATTTATACAACTTGTGTCTCTGATAAAGGACTCATTTCTAAAATTTATAGAGAACTGAGCCAAATCTATATGAATACAAGTCATTCCCCAATTGAGAAATGGTCAAAGGATATGAATAGGAAGTTTTCAGAGAAAGAAATTAAAGATATCTATAAGCATATGAAGAAATGCTCTAAATCACTATTAATTAGAGAAATGCAAATCAAAACAACTCTGAGATACCACATCTCTCCAGTCAGATTGGCTAAGATGACAAAACAAGAAAGTGACAAATGCTGGAGAGGATGTGTACAAATTGGAACGCTAATACATTGCTGGTGGAGTTGTCAACTTATCCAACCATTCTGGAGAGCAATCTGGAATTATGCCCAAAGGATTATAAATAATTTCATACCCTTTGACCCAACAATACCACTTCTAGGGTTATATCCCAAAGAGATCATAGATGTGGGAGGAAGACCCATATGTACAAAAATATTTTTAGCAGCCCTTTTTGTGGTTGCAAAGAATTGGAAACTAAAGGGGTGCCCATCAATTGGGGAATGGCTAAACAAGTTGTGGTATATGAATGTAATGGAATTTTATTGTGCTATAAGAAACGAGGAGGTGTCGGATTTCATAATTACCTGGAGAGACTTATACAAACTGATGCTGAGTGAGAAGAGTAGAATCAGAAGAAATTTGTATACAATCACAGACATACCATATCTGTGATGACCAACTATGACAGACTGGACTCTTTTCAGCAATGCAGTGATATAAGTTAATCCCGAATGACTCAAGAAAGTGAGAAATGCGCCATCCAGAGATATAACTATTAAGAACTGAGCCTGAATCCTGATGGAAGCAAACTAAATGATCTTGTTCTTCTCATAAAAAAAAAAAAAAAATCACTAACCCAGAGCATGAGAACAAACAGGTCAGGTCAAGTCAGACTGCTTTGCAGATGTCAGTGTTGAATTTCACCAATCCAGGGCAACACAGGTAGTAGGCACACCTGGGCATGCACCAAAAGGAACTGTGTATGCCCTCTTCTCATATCTCCTGGGCCTGGTATGAATTCTCCCTCCCAACTGAGTCCACCTGGCCCCACTGATGAGGCCTTTATTGAGGCACTTTGATCAGAACTGAATTGGAACACCTGAATTAGAGCATCCCATACACAGAAATAAAGAGTAAAAGCTGAAAAAAAAATGTCCCACACAGAAATTATCAAAGCGATTCATCAAAAGAAGATAAGACAACTTTCCTAATTTTTCTATTTTATTCTATATTATAATTGTTAAATATTTAAGTTCTGAAGTGGTGACTCTAGAATGGCAAGAAACAGAAAAAGGTAGAAGTCCAAGATGGTCTAAAGTAGAACCGAAGTAGGATGGGGTACAAAATTTGTTCCCTGACTCTGAGAAGGAAGCATTTCCTGTGGCTCTGTTTATTACTCTAGTAGTCTGCCTCTTCTACTCCTTATACCTGGAGATAATTCCTGACATCATTAATTAAAGCCAATAATCTTTGGGTGCTTAATCATAGGGTGCAGGACTCCATTAGTATCACAGGATAAAAAACAAATATAAGGCATAGTTTTTACCTTCAAGGGGCTTATTATTTATAATAGTTAGGAAGATTTGGGAACATACATATAAAAGCGAGATAATAAAATTTAGCATGCACTCAGTGTCAAATGCTATAAAAGGTCATAGGGTGATACATGACCATAGATTTAGAAATGGAAGGGATCTTAGAGGCCATATAGCTGAGATATTTTATTGTTACTATTTAATTATTATTAAATACTATAAGAATTCAGAAGAGAAACAGATTTCCTGAGGCTTGGAGGCCACATGGAAAAAGTGGCTTTTGATTTGGTTCCCATGAAGAGTAAGATTCAGAAAAAGAGAGAAGAAAGCATATATTCCAGACAGTGGAGCCATATGAACTGAAATGTGTAAGAAGATATGAACATTTATATGAACAAATTCTACAGGTATCTATTATGTGCATAGCATAGTACTAAGTGTTGGAATACAAAACTAAATATTATAAGAATTAATTACATCAAGGAGCTTGTATTCTACAAGGGCTATGGAAATTAGTTAATCAATAGCCATTTATTATGTGCCATCTATATACCAAACACTGTGTTGGGGATACAGTCAAAAAAGGCAAAAAATAACACCTGATTTCAAGAAACTAGGGTCTAATAGGTGAGACAACATATAAGGGAACTATGTGCAAGCAAGATACATGCAAAATAAAGTGGGGGAATCAATAAAGGGAAAACAGTAGGATAAAGGGAGATTGGGAAAACTTCTAATAGAATATAAGGTTTTAGTTGGCACTTGAAGTAAGCTAGTAGATAGAGATGAAAAGTGAGTGAATTCCAGATATGGGTAACAGCCAATGGAAACATGGAACTGGTATAGATTGAGTATATTTTGTCAGGGACAGCAAGGAGGCCAATGTCATTGGATTACAGAGTATGTATGAGTAAGGTATAAGAAAAATGGAAAGACGGGGTAGGGGAAAGCAGGTAATTAATGTCTCTAAATACCAAAAGAGAATTTTGTCTTTGATCCCAGTGGGGATAGAGAGCAGCTGAAGGTTATTCAACAGAGATAGTTACATGTTAGGGCCTCCTCTTGAAGAAGATCAATTTGACAACTGAGTGGAGTTTCAACTCTTAAGGAGAGAGATTCAGGCAGGGCAATTAACAAACAGGCTGTCTGAATAGTACAGGCATGAGGTAATGAGGAACTGAACAAAGGTAGGGAAATGTCAAAAGAGTAGGGGTGGAGGGATGATAGAAGTGTTATTAAGATAAAATCAACAGAACTTGATGAAAAATTGAATATAGAATGGAAGTGGTGAGAAAGAATGAGGAGTCAAAGATGAAGATTCATTTTTTTTGTCATAAATGTTGTTTATTAAACAATTAAGTTTACAAACTAATGTGCACCAATTAGCGGTATCGATGTAGTTGGAGAGTATTGCACCTTCTCCAAGCAGCTCGACAAGATCCTCCAAAGGTATGGTGGAATTTGTGACCCTTTCCAAGACTGGCTCTTTTGGCCAGCTGAGGTAAGCCCTCACATCTCTTTGTGTTTGTGCACTGGCTTGGTGATCCATTGAGTGTCGGGGTTTCATCTGATAGCTTTATGGAATGGCTCTATAAGAATAACCTCCAAGAATCTGTAGGTTGAATCTTCACCCACCCAGTAGGAGTTTAAGACTCTTAGGGCCCCACAGTGATGGCCAGCACGTTCTTCTGCCACAGACTGAAGGCTCCTGGCAAACTTGAGCTGATTGACCCCGTGATGCACAGGTTTGCCCTAGGTGGCACCCTTGGGGACAGGGCACTTTCGTCCCCTGCGGCAGACACGAATTCGGTAGATGACATAACCTTGCTTGGCCTTGTAGCCCAGCCGCCAGGCTTTGTCAGGCCGAGTGGACAGGGGCATGCGGTGCAGTGCAAACAGCTGCTGGTACTGCCAACAGGGCACGCGCAGCAGGAACCACATACCGTCCAACTGCTTCTTTCTCCACAGCTCCTGGATGTACTTGTAGGCCCCCATCCTGGCTCGAGCCTAGCCTGCCTGATGGCTGCCGCCGACCAGAAAGCGAAGAAAGATTCTTGAGGAGTGATATGGTCAAGCTCCATCTTTAGGCATATTATTCTAGAAAGTTATATAGGGGATGGGATGGGGAAGGAAGAAACTAGATCAAAGGAGGCTAAATAGGAGATGATTATAATACACTAACACTACCATAGTGCCTTTGTAAGTTAAGAAAATGGGATAGTTGCAAGAGATATTGTAGAAGAAGAAATCATTGTCTTGAAAATGATTAGCTATATGGAAGGGAGCAGCTGAGGAAGAAGGAAAAATTGAGGATTTCTCTGGGACTGTATATTGATGCATATTTTTTAACTTTTATGGAAATAGGGGAGAATGGAGGAAAGTCAAATGGATTTGGTTGTGGATGACCTCCTAGGTTTTATCCTATAGTTAATGACAAGCCATTGAACTTCTTTGAACAATGTAATGATATGTGAAAGGTGTTTTTTATTTCTTTCCCTCTTTCTTCTTCTTCTTCTTCTTCTTCTTCTTCTTCTTCTTCTTCTTCTTCTTCTTCTTCTTCTTTTCTTCTCATTCTCCTTCTTCTTTTCTTCTTTATCTCATTCTCCTCCTTTTTCTTCTTCTTCTTCTTCTTCTTCTTCTTCTTCTTCTTCTTCTTCTTCTTCTTCTTCTTCTTCTTCTTCTTCTTCTTCTCCTCCTCCTCCTCCTCCACCTCCACATCCTCCTCCTCTTCCTCTTTCTCCTCATCCTCTCCCTTCTCCTCCTCCTCCTTTTCCTCCTTCTCCTCCTTCTCCTCCTCCTCCTCCTCCTCCTCCTCCTCCTCCTCGGGGTCTCCCTATCTCATTGATACCATAAATTACTATTCGAAGGCCCAAAGTCACCACTGATTGGCATAAATAAGATGGTGTTTTTCTGACCTGTGCTACTTTGCTGCTCTTTAGGTAGCCTGATGGCTCTCCATTACCAGGAGCTCACCATATTGGTGCCAAATTTAGTGTGGATATATGATCAACTTTAGCCCTACTATAATAATAATAAGAAGAATGGTATTTATAAAGCATTTTATGGTTTGTAAAGTACTTTAAAATATTAACTCATTTGAATTAATTTCTACTATATATCAGAACTTCCAAACTCTAGCAATCAACCAGCCTTAGCCATCCCTAGCAGTTATGTTTATAGTTCTCTGTTACTATGACTGAAGAGTAAATTTTAAGGATAATTGTTCTGTTAATGGTGTAAAAATGCATTGTGGAGGATCTTAGGCAAGTATAGAGAGTAGTTTAAGTGTGCGGGCTCATACCATGAGAGCATCCCCATTTATCCTTCTCCTGGCTTTCAGAGAATGCCAGTGCGAATGTTCTTCTGGACACTATGTGCAGGGCTATGAAGATGATAGAAAATATACATAGGACTACCAGTTCTATTACAGCACATTTACTATGTAAATACCAGGACATTTATAATAAACTGAGCATGTGAAGAATATCAGCATTCTACTGAGTCAAAGGACAAAACAGAATCTAGAGGAGGTAGAGATTCCAGAGTAGGATGCTGAGCTAAGAAAGGGTCATACATAAAGAAGAAATAGCAATGTCAAGTCAATAAAAAGGAGGGGGTGCCATTAGAAAGCTCACAGAAGTGCTCGATTTTGCTTTAAAAATTCAATAAATATGCTAAACAAAAATTCAGTTTCAGAACCCTGTGTTCAGAAAATAGTGAAACTAAATGAGTTCACTAAAAAGAATTCTAAAACATCTTATGCTGCTTTCCATTTCCTCCTTTTTCTTTTTGTCTTAGCTTCCAGACTTTTATTGCTTCATGTGACTAGAAAAAAAAAAAGATCTTATTTTCCATTTGACCTCAAAGATCCTTTACTTACTCTGTGAATTTGTGTTAAGGTGCTGTAGCTATATTGATTATGAGTTTGTTGCAGGTGTATGGAATTTTGTATGACTTAGCTGAAGACTTAAGACCATTTGAGCACATTTCATACACATTTATCATGTTATTATGACCACTGGCTTTTTCTTTTACCTCTTTTGAATAAATGAAAATGGATAAAATGTCTACAAGATTTCCTAAAAGACTCATAAATGGCCATTCTCTTTAAATCTGATTAGCAATTTGAGTTATTAAAGAACAATATCATTGACTAGAATAGATTTACTTTGTATGAAAGGGAACCTTCAAAACGGAAACTTCTCCACTAATTATTGGGTTAAAAGTCTGAAAGTTTCATTTGAACTGTTAATGTGTTGACTTGAAAGGTTAAAATATTAGACCATTATCCCATATTAGTGTTAATTAGATGATATGATTAACTTCAGTCAACTAGAATCATCCTTAGGGAGTAAGAGAGCAAGAGTTCTTAGTTGGAAGGGAAAGTATCTTGAATGCTATCACATGGCCTCTTTAGGCAATTATAATGTGTGTTTTTTGCAATAATCCTGGAAGGTGGTACCATAAGTATCATAACTCCTTGCTATAGTTGTGATTCACAGCTCAAGGTCACACAACAAGCACTTGTCAGAGCTGAAATGTGAATCCACATCTCTCTCCAGTTCCCAGGTTCAGTGTTTCAATTTTATGCCAGCCTGATTCTGAAGTAGTTTTTCAGGGCATCGCCCAAAATGGGAAATATCTTGAATTCAGATCTCTCTGAATAGTCTCTTTATTAATCTTGAAGTCTCAACCAAAACAGAAGCAACTGAAAAAGATATAGTTTCACAAAATGAACTCTTCTTTTACTACTGTCAAGAAAATCCCCTTCTTAAATCCCCTGTAAATACTGCTATCCTAAACCATAACCATGGTGGTGTAACCTAGTATTGTCCCTTACAACTGCTGCTGCAGCTGCCAGTTCTCAGCTTTGTTATTTGGGGTTCTGATAATCAGCACTTTTAAGACTCTTCCATCCTCCTAAACTCTCTCTCTCTCTCTCTCTCTCTCTCTCTCTCTCTCTCTCTCTCTCTCTCTATATATATATATATATATATATATATATATATATATATATGTATGTATGTATGTATGTATGTATGTATGTATGTATGTATGTATGTATATATTTCCAGTATTCTTCTGATTGCTCCAGACATTTCTACCTGAGTATCCCACAAGAAATTCTTATTTGATGTATTTTAAAATGTACTTATCTTATTGCCAAAATGTTTTTTTATCTTTTGGACTTCCCTGATTCTATTAATGACATTACTCTACTCCTAATCAGCCTCAGACCAAGCCTCATCTCTGAGGCCTCCCTTCCTCTCATCAGCCAGTTTCATTCAGTTGCTGCAAACTGTCAATTCTAACTCTATGATGCTTTAACTCCCCTTGAATCTCAATTTTTATTGCTGCTGTATTAATTAAAAGCTTTTATTACTTCTTTTCAGAATTATTTCAATAGCACCTATTCCAAATCTTTTCCTCTTTGTCTCTATTCCCTCCCTTCCCCAATTCATTGCTTAAGATTAAACTATTAAAATACAGTTTTGGAGACTTCAGTGGGTGAAGCTAAGATGACAGAGTAGAGAGCACTCAGCTGAACTCTTCCAACATTCCCCTCATATCAAATTCTTGAGTGTCAGAATCAACAAAAACATCAAAGTGAAACAGTCTTACAGTCCTGGACAACTGAGGAGGTTTGAAAAAGAGATATATGACATAGGGTGGTGGGGGGAGGCTGGCAGGAACCAACAAGGATGAAACACCAATAGTGGGACTAGTGGAAGTGATAGAAATAACAGCAACTTTCAGAGTTTTCAAGCCAGAGATAATAAAGGGACTTGGGAAATGGTCAGAAAGAGATTATAAGGAACACAGTGTTAGAATTGGAAGAATGACAAGACATTGTTTAAAAAATCAATTACCTATACTTACTTCTGGATCTTAGTTTAAGGGCAGAGAAAATTACTTTCAGTCAAGAAGGAGTGGAAGCCCTGAGGAGCAGTATCACTTTTGGTCACTGTTCTATGGAACAGTTTTACTTCCAGCCCTAAGGGATAAGGGATTTGGAGAACAGTATTATTTCCAGTCCCAAGGTAACAGAGGCCCTGAGGAGCAGTATCAATTGCAATCCCAAGGGATCAGGGGCACTTTTAGAGTAAGGACTAGAGTACAGACTAGGAAAACAGTGATCACAATTCTCCTCAGATCATAACAACTTGGCAACACTGAAACCTTCCAATTTCCCAGAGCTAGCTCTGATAAAAAGCAATGCAAGAAATCCTGAAACTTGAGATAGTACCCATCCTCTATGCAAAGATCAAAGCCCAACTTTAGCATAAAGTTCAAAATCAAGAAAGAGGGTGAGAAAAATCAGCAATGAACAAAAAAGAACCTGACCATAAAATTCTACTCTGGTGACAGGGAAGTTCAAGATAAAAACTCAAAAGACAACAAAGACAAAACAGCTAACATCAAAACCTCAAATAAAAATGTGAATTGAACAGAAACTCAAGAAGAATTCCTTAACAAGAAAGAGGTAGAGCCAAGATAATGGAGTAGAGAAGCACTTAACAAAGTTCTTACAAATTCCCCTTAAAACAATTCTAAAATAATGCCTCAAAACAAATTCCAGAGTGGTAGAACCAACAAAAGGCCAGGTGAAAAAAATTTCTGACCCAAGACAACTTTAAAAAACTGAGAGAAAAGATCTATTTTCATGGGCAAGGAGAGGTGGGCAGGCCTGGAGTACAATGCACACCATTCAATGGAACTCATGCTATGGGCCCAGTAACTGACATTCAAGATGGCTGCATAGTCAACCCAGCAAAATTGGAAGTTCTCAGTCCAGAAATGATGATGAGGGTCATACAACTGCTCAGAAGGAGACTGAAGGGAACCCTTTTCTGGCTCTGGTTCAGTACCCCATTGCATTGACCATACACAGTTCTAGGTTGTAGTCTCAGGGCCAATAAGAGTATATCATTTTTGGCCACAGGGAAATAGAGCCCTGATCATAGTTCTAGGGCAGAGAGGAGTGCTTGTTGTCACTCAAGGAAGTAGGAACACTAGTCTCAATTATAAGAGATTGGGAAGCAGTAGCAACTGGTCATAGCATCAGGGCCAGGAGGGATGTTAACACATCCTCCCTGGGTAAGGGGTAAAGACCAGAGCAAAGGATAGGAGAGAAGTGATCACACCTTCCCTTAGATCATACTTACCATGTGGGAAGCAGAAAAATATATAGATTCCCAAAGCTAACTCAGGAAACAGCAGAAATAGAGACCTAAAGCTTTTGGCAGTAGTCCCTCCTTTTAGAGAGTAGAGTCAAACTTTAATATGAAGCTAAGAGTCAAGAAATAGGTTAAATCCCGCCCCCCCTCCAAATAAAAGAACCTGAACATAGAAAGGTACTATGAAGATAGGAAAGAGCAAGACACAAAAAGCAGCAGATGAAAACAAATTAAAAACAGATACATACAAAACCTCAAAGGAAACTGTGAATTGGTTACACACCCAAAAATAATTACTGGAAGAGCTTAAAAAGAAATTTAAAATTCAAATAAAAGTAGAGGGAAAATTGGGAAAAGACATGAGAGTGATGTAAGAAAATTATGAAAAGAGCTTGTTAAGGCAGGGGGCACAAAAATACTGAAGAAAGTAGTAACTTAAAAAACAGAACTGGCCAAAGAGAAAATAAGTGTTACCAAAATTCACTGAAGAAAAGAACTCATTAAGAAGTCAAATTGTTCAAATGCAAATAATTTTATAAGTGCTCAATGAAGAAGAAAATCATTGAAAATTAAACCTGGGCAAGTAGAAGCAAATGATTCCATGAGACACCAACCAATCAACCAACCAACCAACAGTAAAACAAAATCAAAATAATGGAAAAAATTGAACAAAAGGTTTAGAACCACTGATATGGAAAATAGGTTTGTGAGATATATACATTTTTTGCCCATCAGAAATGTCATTTATTACAGAGGTCAGAAGAGTGATCACCAGGGATAGTCACTGTGGGGGGAGGGAGCAGATCAGGGCTCCAACAATGATTGGAGGGGAGGGATTCAAGGCTGGGGGAAATAGGGGAGGGGGTGAGTGAGATATATTTTAATAATTGTTGGACTACCTGAAAGCCACATTTTTTAAAAGCACCTAGACATCATCTTTCAAGAAATTGTCTAGGAAAACTGCCCTAATATCCCAGAATAAAAAGGTCAAATATAAATGGAAAGAATCCACTGTTCACATCCCAAAAAAAATGAATCCAAAATGAAAAATTCCCAAGAATATTTTCACCAAATTCCAGTAGTCCCAGGTAAAAGAAAAAAATACTTCATGCAGCCAGGAAAACAAAACAAAACAAAATATTCAAATGCCATGGTGCCACATTCAGGATCAAATAAAATTTACCAACTAACACATTAAAAGATCATAAGACTTGGACTATGATATTATGGAAGTCAACTGAACTGGGATTATAAACAAGAATATCCAACACAGCAAAACTGAATATCGTACTTCAAGGAAAAATGGATAATTAATGAGAGGGTCTTCTAGCGTTTATGATCGAAAGACTAGAGCTGAATAAAAAATGCATGATTTTCAAATACAAGAGAGAAAAGAAGCATAAAATGACAAATTGGAAATATAAACTTAAGAGATTCAATGAGTTTTAATACTTTACCTCTCTATATGGAAAGATGATATATGTAACTACTAAGAATTTTATAATCTGAGCAGGGAAAAGCATTCTTCATAGATAGAGAGTGTGGTAGTAGGGTGGTTATATTGGGGTGATGCAAAAAAGAATAGGTGAAAAAAGGGATCCCCTGAGATAAAGTAGAAGAAAGAGGAGTACTGAGGATAATTATCTCATATAAAAAGTTCTCAAAGCAGAGCTTTTAGAGTGAGAGGAAAATGTTGGGGTGTGAGGGGTGGGTAATGCTTGAGTCTCATTCACATCTAAATTGGTTCAAAGAGGGAAAATATACAAATATATTTATTTGGTAATAAAAATCTATCTTATTCAACAGGTAAGTAGGAGTGTTAGGGAATAAGAGGAGAAGGGGTGATAAAGGGTAGGAGAAAAAAAAAGAATGCTGTGGTCAAAAACAAAGCAAATTTTAGAGGAGGGAGTGGGTAAAAAGAGAGAGAAGGATAAATGTAAGAAAATGGTATAATGTGAAATCTATAATTTGTAATCATAACTATGAATGTTAATGGGATGAACTCACCCATGAAATAGAAGGTAATAATAGAATGGATAAAAACCTGAATCCAACAACATGTTATTTATTAGAAAGATATACCTAAAGTTAAAATAAGGGTCTAGAGAAGAATCCATTCTGTCTCAGTTGATATAGCAATTATGATCACAGACAAAACAAAAGCAAGAATACACTTAAGTAAAATCAAAAAGTAGGGAAATTACATCCCATTAAAAGACACAACAGACAATAAAATTATATCAATTCTAAAAATATATATATATGCTCCAAATTGAATAATATCCAAAACTGTAAAGGAAATGTTGAATGACACATTGGAGGAAATACTAAAATTATACTAGTTTGGGACCTCAAATTTTTTTCTCAGACCTAATCAGATCTAACTACAAAATAAATTAAAAGTGAATAAAAGAGATTAATAGAATATTAGGAATATTAGATATGTGAGACTTCAGGGGGAAAAATTAAGGGGAATTGAAAGAAGTATACCTTTTTTTCTCATCTATACAGGGGACCTTCACAAAAGGTGAAGGACTCTTAGGATATAAAAGCCTTATAACCAAATTCAATAAAGCAGAAATATTCACTGTATCCTTTTCAGATCATAAATAAACAGAATTAGTAAATGACCTTGTAAGCATAGATAAACAATTGATTTCAAAGTGAATAATCTAAACCAAGAGAATGAATGGGTTGAAAATAAATCATTGAAATGATAAGTGAATTAATTTAAAAAGTGACAACAATGAGATAGTAATCCCAAATCTGTGGGATACAGCCAAAGATGTATTTAGAGCAAAATTTATGTCTGTAAATGCAAACATCAATAAAAGAAAGAACATATCCTTGAATAGGGTATGTAACTAAAAAAAAAAAAATTAACAACTTAAAAATCCACAATTAAACACGGAAATGGAAACCCTAAAAATCAAAGAAGATATTAAAATTAAAATTAAAAAAATCCATTGAAGTAATAAATAAAAATATAAGTTCAATTTATGGGGGAAAAAGATAAACTATTGCTTAATTTGATTACAAAAGAAAACCAAATTACTACTATCAAAAATTAAAGCGTTAACTACACTACCAATGAAAAGGAAATCAAAGCAATCATAAGAAGGTACTTTGCCCAATCGTTGGCCAATAAAACTGGCAATCTAAAAAAATAGATGAATATTTACAAAAGTATAAACTGAATAGATTAACAGAAGAGGAAATAGAACACTTAAGTAGCCTAATATTAAAAGAAAAGAAATTGACCAAGCCATCAATGAGCTCTATTAAAAAAAAATCTCCAGTATAAGTCAGATTTGTGAAAGAATTCTATCAAACATTCTGGCAACAATTAATGACAATAATATATAGACTATTTAAAAAATAAACAAAGAAGCCCTAATAAATTCCTTCTATGACACAAATATAGTTTTCTTAACTAAACAGGGAAAGCTTAAAGAGAGAAAGAAAAGAGAGAGCCAAGATTACTAAGAAAATCCAGGAAGTTGAACTCTCCCCTATTTTCCTCAGAAACAACATTAAATCAAGTGTCTAAGTGACAGAACCTACAAAAAGATGTAGTGAAACAATTTTCTGTCTTAAGATAACATGGTCTATCTTCCTTGGGTAAAAGGAGATTGTAGCTCAGTGCAGATGGTGTCCTGGGAATCACCTTGGAGGTCCTTAGTCACAGCACAGATCAGCAACTGAGACCCCTCAGTCCTGGCTCAGCAGGACAGTGGCACAATAAAACCACTGTGAGGCCTCCAACCCCAGTGCAAAATGCAAATTGGCAGCCCTGAAAACCAGACTGAACAAATGAGTTGGCCTATCCCAGGTCAGTGAACAAGTTGTAAGCACCTGAGGTCCCAGTGCACAAGCCAATGATCATTACCTGGGCCCCAGCACAAGAAGCTTGGGACAGTGTCCCCTGTGCCCCAGGAGAAGGGCTAAACTTTAAAAGCCATGAAATCAGCAAAAACATTAGCAAGACACAAAAAGAACTTTGACCATATAGAGCTCTTATGGTGAGAGGGAAGGTCTAAACACAGAAGTGGACAGCAATGTCATAAAAATCTCAAAGGGGAATATGAATTCATCTCAAGCCCAAAATGCTTTATTGGAAGAGCTCAGGAAGGATATTTTTGACAGGAAGGATCTTCAAAGTCAAATAAGAGAAGTAGAAGTAAATATGGGAAAAGAAATGAGAAGTATGCAAAAGAGAATCAACAGCTTGGAAAAAGAAGGACAAAAACTGACTAAAGAAAACAATTCCTTACAAAATAGAATTAGCCAAATTAAAAAAAAAAAGAAGTACAAAAGCAAATTGAAAGAAAAATAATTCCTTAAAACTCAGATTGAGCTAATGACTCTGTGAGGCATCAAGAACCATTCCCCCAAAATCAAAAGAATGAAAGAATAGAAGAAATTGTAAATTCCTTATTGGAAAAACACTGACCTGGAAAACAGATCCAGGAAAAATGATTTAAGAATTATTGGTCTACCTGAAAGCCATGATTGAAAAAAAAAGAGAGGGAACTTGGATTGCATCTTCCAAGAAATTATCAAAGAAAACTGCCCTGATATCCTAGAACCAGAGGGAAAATACTCATTGAAACAATCTAGCAATCACCTCCTAAAAGAGATTCCTCAAATGAAACTCCAAGGAATATTGTAACCAAATTCCAGAATTATCTGGTCAAGGAGAAAGTATTGCAAGCAGCAAGAAAAAAATCCAAATATCAAGGAACCACAATGAGGATTACACAGGATTTAGTGGCTTCTACATTAAAAGATCTAAGAGTTTACAGATGAGGAACTGAAGAAAACAGGGTCAAGTGACTTGTCCGGATTGACACACAGTTAGTGAATATCTGAGGTCAGATTTGAACTCAAGAAGACATATCTTCCTGACTTCAGGCTGTGATGTGTAAATGGTTTGAGAGACATAGTTTCTACATAATTAATCATTTTATTAACAATTAACATATAATTAATAAAATGGGTCAGTGGCACTCTTGAGTGCCAAAGATCCTTCATGGAACCCACTCTTACATGCCCTTGGAAGAGTGGGTATTCCTGACGGTAGCAATCAAATCTTATTGGTTAATAATTAACAGCAAGGATGAATATCATGCTATGATTTGGTCCTATTCTAATGAGGGACTAGGGGGATGTCATTGACCAATCTTGTTTTCAGACTATCTCCAGCCTGAGGCAATCTAGACAAAGACTCTACCCGGCTGCCCAAGCCTGCCTGAGGGGAATACAATGGATCAGAATTGACTTTAGATTAAATCTGTAAGGTTTACAAATTGGGTTCAGGCAACAGCTCCCATCCAGGACGAAAAGGTATAAGGGTATGTACCCAGAATATTGGCCAATCTCATCCACCAATAAGGTCTTTTAAATGCTGTCTTGGCCTAGTAGAGAATAGGAACCTAGGAAGGGAAAGAAAAAGCAAATAAACAAACTTTGATTTCCTCAATAATTGGCTCTTTAATAATCATTTTTCTCAAGGCCCAGCACTCTATCCACTGTGCCACCTAGTTGGCAATAAGGAGCCATTTTGAGCACAGTAGGTGATATAATTAGTAAAATCTTGTTCACAGCTTAAGGAAGAATGGATTCAGGTAGAGAGAACTGATTCATGGAGAAAAAGCAGAAGGCAATTAAAATAATTTGAGCTTGAGGTGATGGGGGTCTATACCACTGTGGCAGAGTTGTGAGTAGAGAGGAAGGGACTTATTGGAGATGTATTATAAAGGTGACTAGATTTGTCAACAGACTAAAAATGTGGGATGGATAAAAGTGAGAGGTAAAGTAATATACCAAAGCTATAAGCTTGAGTGCCAGGGAGGATGGTGGATTCTCTCAGACTAATGAAGTTTAGAAGAAAGGAAGGTTTAAGGTGTGTGTGTGTGTGTGTGTGTGTGTGTGTGTGTGTGTGTGTGTGTAGAGAAACAGATATGTTGAGTTTGAAATGTCTGTAGGCCATCAAGGTCAACATGACTGGGAGGTAAATGAAGAATGGAAAACAGGAGACATTTGAGCTAAATATATAATTCTTGGAATAATTGGAAGAGCAATGGCAATTAAATCAATAGGAGCATATGACATCAGCAAAAGAGATAATAGAGTTACTCAGGGTTCTTAATCATTTTAAAGTTATGAATGATTTTGTCAATCTAGTAAAGCCTATAGATCCCTTTCCAGAATATTTTAATTGCATAAAATAAAACCTATAGGATCAAAAGGAAAACAGTTGTATTTAAATACACTATTATAATACAAATTCATGAACCCAGGTTAAAATCTCCTTGTATAAAAAGAGAATTAAAGAGGCCCCAGGATTGAGATTTGGAGAATACCTGAGATTAGTTGGTATATTCTAGATAGAGATCCAGCAAAGGATCCAGCAGAATGATCAGAAAGGTAGAACAGGAAAGAGAATAGCGACATGGAAACCTAGAGATTCAGCATCTACAAAAGAGTGTTATCAACAGTGCCATGGATCTTTAGGGATCAGGAAGGATGAACACTGACAAAGGGCATCATATTTGGAAACTGAGAGACCATGGGCATCATTGGAGAGGTTAGAAATATGAGTATGTTTCTAGGTAGTGGAAAGGAGATAGTAGAAAAGGAAAGCTTGGAAATTAGTTAAGGAGTTGGGTATCATAACGGGAAAATGTGATGGAGAAAAAGGGATGGAATCTGATAAAAGGTGTTTTTAGATTGGTTTGCCTTGACAAGGAGAAGGGCCACCTTTTCATGTGAGATAGAGGTAAAAAGAGATACACAACATCAGAGTTGTCAGAGAAATGTGAGATGAGTAGAAAGGGAGAGGAAGAAACTCTCAGTAAATGCAAAAAAAAGGGAAATGGGTGCTAGTCTACATTATCTGTCCACTGGCTTGGATTTTATCAGGAATAACCTGACCCATGAGAGGAAAGCTCCATTCAGTGTATTGAGAGGCATATTGTGGACATGCCATGTGACAGGCTCAATTAAATTTAAGGAAATACATTGAAATACTTTGTCAAATGAATGAGAAATTCCTTAGAATTAAGAGTAAGGGAAAATAGCTCTTTGAATGGGCACTAGATTTCCAAGACATCCTGTGCATATTTTGATTGAACTGAGCAAACACAGTGAAGCATCACTGTATTCTTTGTGGCCCCAAACATGCAAATTAATTCCTGAAAAAGCTAATTTTATACCTTGGGAAGATATTGTTTATTAATAAACATTGCTCATTGAATGGTTAGTAAGTATATGACCTATTGTAGCAGGCATCTCTGATGGTATATTTAAATTGAACTTTGAATATTCATTTTAGTTTTGTTTCTGCTCTTTATCATCCTTGATAGCTTTCTTAGATAGTTTTACCAATTGTTTGATGAACTTCATTGCTTCTATGACTTTTGGGTGATTACATCTTCTATGTCAACAAAAATAAATTTCAATAAGATAATAAGGAAGTCATTCACAAAGTGACAATGACGTTAATCAAATTTATAAATTATCCTTTATGTAGTTAAAACTACATGGTAGAATAGAGAGAGCACTGGGCTTGCAATCAGGAATATTGGAATTTAAATCTAGCTTCAGACAATAGCTATTTAACCTTGGGAATTCAATTAAGTTCTGCTCAGTTTCTATGTATCTGGATTGATTGAAGTATCATAATATTTGTAAATGCTTAGTTCAGTCATATCTGGCACAGATAAATAACAATATATATGTTACTTTTATCATCATCATCATTATACCTAGTTTTTGCATTAGTGTATTATATGAATTTAACAGAAAATTCACCAATATTTAAAACTTAAAAACATATTCATGATTAACTATTTCTATTTTGAATATGAGAGAAATGTTACTTAAAAAGTAGTCTTTTAAAAGCGCCATCCAGAGATATAACTAGAAAGAACTGAGCCTGAATCCTGATGGAAGCAAACTAAATGATCTTTTTCTTTTCATTGTTTGGTTTTATTTCTTCCTTACCATCTTTCATCCCACCTAGTACAATAAGCTTTTGTAATTGGAATAATGTCTAATATGAATGCATTTGCAGATCTTATACTGGACTATATGCTGTCGTGGGGGAGGGGGGAGTGAAGTAAAGGAAATTTGAAAATCAAGGAACTATGGAATTGAATCTTGTTAACTGAAACTAAACTAATAAATTAATTTAAAAAAGTAGTTTTTGCTGTGTTTTGTACTTTCAAGCAAAAGAATGACAATAACAAATTTAAAAAATACAACATCCACTTCCTCATAATAAAAATACTCTGTTGCTGATTTTTCAAAGATGCTGCCTGAAATGCAGATTTTTCTTCTTATAGAATTTCATTTGTAGATAGGTTCTTTTTTTCCAAAATTATTGAAAAAAGTATGTGAGAACCAGAAGTTTGACCGACCTGCTTATATTATAAAGAGCTTTTCTTTCCAAGTTTGTATGCTTCTGGAGGCAAGGTGAAATGCTAAAACATACTATATATTTGAATATCCTAAATCTGATTTGAAGATATAGAGATAATCACTTAATCAGTGAAGCAAACTATCTGCTCACAGATTAAAGTACCCACAATGTTTATAAGCTAGAGGATTAAGCATTTAGCTGCAGGATACTTTTCATTTACCTTATCACAAACATTATTAAGCAACTCATATTCAGCATGCTAATTTGAAAGAGAGTTCAGTTATATGAAGAATAGTAGATAAAACAATCTTAAACATTTAAAAATATTCAAAATATTTTGTTAAAACAACTTTTATCACTTCAAAAAATTATTAGTTATAAATGTCACCACCTCTCCATAAAACAAAGAAGATGCATTCAGATGTTGAATTTCACAATAACAAATAAACACTAGGAGACACTAGCAGATCCCATCTTGGAGTCAAATTGACCATGAAAAATTAGGAGAAAAAATAATTAGGAAACCCCAAAAATATTATTTTGCCTGGCCCAAAATAATAATGTAACAAAAGGTTGTTATTATTGATGATAACAATGATGATGATGATGATGATGATGATGATGAGTGGATAACTAAATTGACTAGAGTTTTATTTCTTCTCCAATTCAAAAACCCATCATTTTGATATTCAATTTTAATTTAAAATGTTCAAATTTTAAAAATGTTAACATCTAGAGACTAAGTGTTTCTGTTTTTCATCTCAGAAACATATTTCATGGTTGTTTCTACTTTCCTCTGGTTTGTGGTAATAGAACAATATTTGGCAATCTGTGGAACAATGTTTAACTTTATTTATCCCAAATGTTTTTTTCTCTCTGCATTGGATCTTGTTTTTGGATTTCTACTTTGCTTCCATAGCCATGTAAGTGCAGTAGGAAATAATGAATGCATGGCATAGGGAGAGCTAGATTTTTCTAAAAAAATATCCAGAACAATAAATTGTAAATGAATTTCAGTTGCAAATTTTTTAAAGAATTCACTGAAACAAAGATTCGTTTATTCTACTTAGAGTTGTGGCAATCAAGTAGGAAGGATTGATTAATAACCGCACAGCAACTTTTCAACATGTAAGACAATTCCAATCCTTAATTTCAGGCTATTTCACTGTGTATTTGTTTTATGCTTCATGTTTCTTTTTATTTTGAATAAGATGAATCATACTATTTAAATTTCATTGTATCATAGTGCTATAAAGAACCTTAGAGACCATCTGCTGCCTTTTCCTCCTTTTTCTCCACAGGTGAAGAAATTATAGCTCAGAAATGTTTATTCCATTTCATGCAGATTATTTTTTTTTTCCCGTGGGTGAGTATGTGTGTCTAGACCTCTGATGCCATCTTTATAGGAAACTGTGAATTAGGAAACCATCTCTTTCTATGTCAGACATACTCTGCTATTTATATCTATGGAAAGTCATTTGGAGCACTAAGGTATTAAGTGACTTGACTAGGTTCATGTGGTCAGTCTGTGTTAGAAAGATACCTTGAGTTCCAGCTTGAATCCACATCCTTCTGAATCTAAGACCAGTATTCTATTCACTGTACAGTGCAGCCTGTCTTGATGGTAAGGAGGGACAGGTCTTCTTTTTCACTACCAGTTTAATTCTTCTCCTCCTGCCACACTATGCACAGTATCCTTTTATTGTTGCATTAAGAAATCCCATGAAAATTAAATTTTACAGATAAGAATTAGTCCTCGAATCTTCATCTTATTATGAATGTGGCACCAAGGATAGGGTCTAACCATGTGATTTCATTGATACAAAGAAATTCCAAATCAGAAAATTCCTTCTAGCAATGCAAAATGATGCCATACCTGAGACTTACAGTTATAAAGAGTGATCTAGAACACTAAGAGTTTTCTTGTTTTGTCTTGTTTGGGTTTTGATGCTATATGTCCATATGTTGCCCAGGCTAGGAGTGTAGTGGATACTTATGGATACATCTGAGTGCAGAAGTTTTGATTTGTTCTATTTCAAACCTATGTTGATTCAGGCTTGTCTGAATTGTCTGAAGCCTGTTGTCTCATCTCTCATGACTAGGAGCTTTCCATTTTTGTACCTGAATGAATATTCATAGCAACTGCTCTTCCTTAGCCTCACAGCAGCTCAGAACTCCTAAAAACCTACCAAAGTAGAATGACACACTAGCCTCAGCATCTCCAGTAGCAGGGATTATGGGTATATGCCAACACCCTTAGCCACAGAGAAATTAAGTGACTAAGTTACTTGCTTAGGGTCACACATATGGTGTATGTGCAGGGTAGGATGACACCAAATACAGATAAGTATTACCATCAAGACTGTCACAGTAAATAACTAAAATAACAATCACCTGTATCTTAGAAAGAGAGTAAGAAATTCACCTAACTACCTTTCAAGTGTCTTGTAAGGGATCCAGATAAAAGGATTACCTATTGTAGAGTCCTACATATGACCATATTTATTAATGGCAAGTATTGTATTGAGCTATAGAATACTTCTTATAGTTCTCAGTGAAATCCATAGCAACACAAAAGAAAAACCCTTTGAGAAACGGGGGATAAAAAGGCATTTAGAAAATTAATTTTGGTTAGATGACATGTAGGTAGATAGGCAGAATATCAAATTAGTCAATTTGTAGTGAATAGAAGTTTGATAATTTCTGAGCTATGCTCAGGACTGAGAAGTATTAGGCAAACTCATGAGATGACATTTGAAAATATTTGCAGCACTTTCAATAATTTCAAGCAACTGATCAGTGCTACAAAACAAAACAAAACCAAAAAAAAGTGTTTTAAAAACTTACTTTCTCCCTGTCTGATTAAAAGGCTGTAAGTCATAGAACACAGCAGTCAACATAGAATTAAACTTTTAAATTAACCCAAAATTCACAGGAAAGACAATTGATGATGTATATAACAGGTGTTATCAGACAGCTAAGTGGCACAGTGGATAGAGTGCTTAACCTGGAGTCAAAAAACCTGAATTCAAATCTGGCCTCAGTCACTTTCTAGCTTTATGACCCTAGGCAAGTCACTTAAGCCTGTATGCCCCATTTCTCCATCTGTAAAAATAAGCTGGAAAAAGAAATGAGAAACCACTCCAGTATCTTTGCAAAGCAAACCCCAAGTGGGATCATGAAGAGTCAGTCAAGACTGAAATAATTGAATAACAAGAGCTTTTACAACCTGTGTCATGACACTTAGGATTTAAAAAAGTTCCAAAAACTTTCCCAGGTGAAAATGAGATTCCAGGATGTCAAATGCTGGAAAACATAAAAATAAGACAACAACTACTTCTCCTCCTCCTCCTCTTTCTCCTCCTTCTTTTCCTTCTACTCCTACTGCTATCACTACCACCATTGCTACCACCTATGCCACTACCACCACCACCACCGCCACCATCACCACCACTACTACTACTAGAGTTAATTAGAATATTTATGGTGCCCTCTACAAAGTCTTTTCACATGTTATCTCATTCAATCATCACAACTGCATCTTTTTTGATGAAGGTGCTATTATTATTCCTATTTTACAAATAAGAGATTTGAGGCAAGTAAAGATGCTAAAACTTAGAGAATGGACACATCACTGCAAAACTTCAGGAGTTGAAGGTAAGACTTTTTATATGGAAGAATATGGAATTAAATATTAATAAATTAATGAATGAATGGATAAAGAAACAAACAAATAAATAAACTGATGGATAATAAATAAACAAACAAACAAATAAATAAATGTGGAAGAATAAATATGTCCCTCCCCTTAGAAAGACTTCTAACCTTCAGTTTTTCTAATTTAGACTTTTAGTCTGACATTCTTTTTTTTTCCATGCGGATGAGGAAGAAAAGATAACTGTGGAATCATGAAAGGTCAGCTACATTGGCCAAAGAAAGTCAATGACTGTTATGCTCAGATTGACATTAATACTTTAGATGTGTCTTGGGGGAAGAGGTTGGAATGTGACGCTCAGAAGTTGCCATAAATTTTATCAACTATGACCAGCACCAAACAAAACATAAAGCTGTGCATGGAACAAAGAGCCAAATCATGTTTTGGAGCTATAGAAGTTAGTACTGCCATCTGTTTATCGATTGTCGAGCAGATTGGGGTTAAGTGGACTAGAATCTTTTGAGACTTATATCAGGTAATAATAATGAAGGTAGACACACTCATCTCTGATAAGGTTTGTTTTCAGTGGATATAAGTCATTGACTTATTTAAGAGCCAGTCAGGCCACTCATTTCCTTAATGATCCAACTCTTCTTCTTGACCAGAGAGGGTCAAGAGATAAATGGGAATAGTTGACTGGTCAAATCATGTTCTTTAAAACTATGCTATGTGACTCCACTCTTAATTTTAATGAATTATTTGGTTGACTGAGACAAGATGGCAGAGAGAATCCACGAAGTTGCTTGAGATCTCTCCAGTTCCCTTGGAAATATTTAGACCACAAATCAAGCCTCTAAACAAATTATGGAGTGACAGAACCCACAAAAAAAGATGGAGTGGAACCATTTTGCACTTTAAGATATTTTAAAAGGATATCAGGAAAGATATGCCTAATTTGGTAAAATGGGAGCACATCCCAGCACAGGTGATATCTGGGTAAGCCAGCAGAAGGCTCTTAGCAGTAACAGAGTTAATCAACTGAGTCCCCTCAATCCTGGCTCAGCAGGCCAGCAGTGAGACCTCCATGCTTAGGACAAAAGCCAATTTGTGAGCCCTGGAACCCCATCACAACAAGTGAGACTAATTTGAGCCACCCCAAATGCAGTGGGAAAGCTACAAGCACTTGAGGCCTTGTTGGGACAAGCCACTGACAAGGACTTTGGCTCCCAGCATAAGAAGCTTGGGATGGTACCTCCTGTAATGCAGGAGGAGAGCTCAACCTCAAAAGTTACAAAATAGACTGAAAATGAGTAAAAAACAGAAGAGAACCCTGACAATGGAAAGCAACAGGAAAGATAAAAAAACAAACTCAGAAGAAGACACTGTCAGGATACCTACATGTGAAACCTTAAAGGGGAATATGAATCTATCTCTAGTCCAAGAAGTCCCCTTATAAGAGTTCAAAAATGATCTTAAAATTGAGCAAGAGGAATAAAAGAAAAATTGGGAAAATAAATAAGGGTCTTGAATAACTATGAAAAAAGAGTTGACAGCTTCGAAAAGGAAGCACAAAAATTGACTGGAATAAACAACTCCTTAAAAATAGAATTGGCCAAATAGGAAAGGAGCTACAAAAGCTAACTGAAAGAAAATAATTTCATAAAGCTTAGAATTGGACTAATGATTCTGTGAGACATCAAGAATCAGTCAAAAACAATTAAAAGTGAAGGGAGAAAAAAGGATAAAAGGTAAAATAGTAAAAAAAAAAAAGGTGAAAAAAAGGAGAAAATGTAAAATACCTCATTGAAAAAACTGAACTCAAAAATAGATACAGGAGAGATAATTTAAGAATTATTGGACTACTGAAAGCTAGGATAAAAAAAAGCCTGCACAGCATATTTCAATAAATTACCAAGTAAAATTCCCATTATATTTTAGAACCAGAGGGTAAAATGCTCATTGAAAGAATCCATGAATCACCTCCTAAAAGATATCCTAAAATAAAAACTCCAAAGAATATTGTAACCAATTTCCAGAATGATCAGGTCAAGTAAAAGCACCGCAATTAGCCAGAAAGAAACAATTCAAATATCAAGGAGCCATAGTAAGGATTACATAGGACTTAGCAGATTCCATAGGATCTAAGGGCCTGGAATATGATATTTCAGAAGGCAAAGGAGCTTGGATTATAACCAAGATTCAACTACTCAGCAAAACTGAACACAATTTTTCAGGAGAAAAGATGGATATTCAATGAAATAGGGGACCTTCAACCATTCCTGGTGAAAAAATCAGAGCTGAACAGAAAATTTGATCTTTAAATACATGACTCAAGAGAAGCATAACAAATTAAACAGAAAAAATGTTATTAAATAAGATTTAAACTGTTTTCTCTACATGCAGAGATGATTCTTTTAACTCTTGATAATTGTATCTCTATTAGGGCAGTTTGAAGGGAAATACATAGAAAGGGGATATGTGCATAAGTTGACACTGATGTGATGATAAAAAAAAAGTAAGGGGTGAAAAAACGTATTGTACTGGGGTAATAGGAAAGGGAGGGGCAGAATAGAATAAATTACAGCAAATATACTTCCCCTATCAGGAAGTAGGAAGAGTAAGGGAACAAAAAAGGAAAAGGGGGGCTGAAGGGGAAAGAAAATGAGTGACTGATAGAAGGGAGGGCAGATCGAGGGAGGTTTGGGTCAGAAGCAAAATACTGGTGAGGAGGGTCAGGATAAAAGAAGAGAGTAAAGTAACAGTGGGGAAAATAGGATGGAGAGAAAATACAGAATCATCAAAACTGTGAATGTGAATTGGATGGATTCTCCCATAAAATGGAACCAGAGAGCAGAAGGCATTAAAAACCACAATCCCATAATATGTTTTGTTTTTGTTTTTTACAAGAAACACATTTGAAGCAGAGAGATACACACAGAATAAAGGTAAAAGACTAGGGAAGAATATGTTATGCTTCAGCTGATGTAAAAATTTTTTAAAGCATATCAAATAAAAGAAAAGGTAGCAATCCTGATCTCTGACAAAACCGAAGCAATAATAGATCTAATTTCAAGAGATAAGGAAGGAAACCGATTCTTGCGAAAAAGGAACCATAGACAATGAAGCAATATCAACACTAATCATATATTCACCAAATGTTATAGCATCAAAATACTTAGACAAGGCCATTAAGTGAGTTACAGGAAGAAATAGACAGCAAAACTATACTGGTGAGGACCTCAATACCTCCCTCTCCCTCAGAACTAGATAAATCTAACCAGAAAATAAACAAGAAATAATTTAAATAGCGAATAGAATTTTAAAATATTTAGATATGATAGATCTTTAGGAAAATAGAATGGGGATAGAATGATATGTTCCTTTTTCTCAGCCATGGCAACTACACAAAAATGACTATGGATTAGGGCATAAGACCTCACAATCCAAAGCAGGAAGGCAGAAATGTTAAATGTATAATTTTCAGATCATGATGTAATAAAAATTATGTACAATAAAGGGCCATGGAAAGATAGACTAAAAACTAATTGAAAACTAAATAATTGCGGGGGGGGGGGGCTAGATCCATGATGGCAGAGTAGAAACGGCACTTCCAAGGCACTCCAGTCCACACCACTTCCAAACCATGTAAAAGGTGGACTCTGAACAACCTCTGGAGCTCCAGCACCCACAGAACAACCCAGAGAAGCTAACCTCCCACTGAGGACAGCGTAGAAGCCCAGCAGGGAATGGTCAGTGCAGTGAGCTGGGAAGTGACAGCAAAGTACTCTGGGAGCCAAGCCCAGACCCACATGAATCATGGGTTTTGCCCAAGGGTGGCCAGTCCAGCAGCCAGCTGGAGGGACCCCAGAACACCAGCAGCTTTGGATTCCAGAATTATCAACACAAATATACCCAAGACAAAATGAGAGGTTGGTGCCCTATGGACTTTGGGACCAGTATTTGGGAGTGTGTCAGGCTTCTTCCCCTGGGAGCAAGAAGTGGCACAAGAGATGAGGCACAGATGCCATTTTGCAACTTCAGGTGCAGCTTCAGCTCCTGGCCTGCAGACTGTAGAGGAATCAGTTGATCAGTCTTGGGGGGTAATCACTCTTACTTTAACCTCCCTGCATCTGGAATGTGGTCTGGGGGGGAGGTCTTGGGGTGGGTTTCCAGCTTGCCAGAGCTTGTCGAGGCTTCACAGAGGCTACTCAACTAATATCTCCAGAAGTTGTGAAGACCCCAAGGTTTGGGACAGAAGCTCCCCTGTCTGGTGGCCGAGCCCTACTGTGGCAACAAGCCCAAAAGTCAAGTAATTAAGTGGCAACACGCATAAGCAAAGGAAAGAGAAAAAATCAACATTAGACTCCTATTTTGGGGGCAAAGAGAATCAAAGCATGGAACAGGAGGAGGATTGTGAGGTCAGAAATCCTGCACCAAAAGCACCAAACATAAATATGAGTGGGTTACAGACCATAGAGAACCTTAAGCAGGATTAAAAAAAAAAACAAATAAGAGAAGTAGAGGAAAAATTGGGAAGAGAAATGAGAAGGATGCAGGAAAGTATGAAATGAGAGTCAACAGCCTGACTGATGAAAATAACACCTTAAAAAATAGACTAACTCAAATGGCAAAGGAGGCTCAAAAGGGCAATGAAAAGAAAAATGCCTTGAAAAGCCTAATTTGCCAGATGGAAAAAGAATCTCAGAAGCTCACTGAGGAGATTCATTCCTTCAGAGTTAGACTGGAGCAAATGGAAGCTAGTGACTTTATGAGATATCAAGATGCTGTTAAACAGATCCAAACAAATGAAAGAATAGAAGGCAATGTGAAATATCTCATGGGAAAATCCACTGACCTGGAAAATAGATCCTGGAGAGATCATTTAAAAATTATTGGACTACCTGCAAGCCATGATCAAAGAAAGAACCTAGAAATCATCCTTAAAGAAATTCTCAAGGAAAATATCCCTGATGTTTTAGACCCAGAGGGGGAAATAGAGATTGAAGAATCCATAGATCACCTCCTGAAAAAGGTCCCAAAAGGAAAATTCCTAGGAATATCATAGCCAGGTTCCAGAATTCCCAGATCAAGGAGAAAATACTACAAGCAGCCAGGAAGAAACAATTTCAATATTGTCTAAACACAATCAGAATAGGACAGGACCTGGAAGCTTCTACACAGAGGGATTGAAGGGCATGGAATATGATATTGCAGAGGGCAAAGGACCTGGGATTAAAACAAAGAATCACTTACCCAGCAAACCTGAGTATCATGTTTCAGGGCAAAATATGGTCATTCAGTGGAATAGAGGACTTTCAAGCATTCTTGAGGAAAAAACCAGAGTTGAATAGAAAAGTTGACATTCAGACACAAGAAGCAAGAGATGCTTGAGCAGGTAAACAGGGAAAAGAAATCAAAAGGAACTTATCAAAATTGAACTATTTACATTCCTACATGGAAAAACAATAACTGTGACTGATCAAACCTTTCTCAGTATGAAAATAATTGAAGAAAGTTATATGGGAATATGAATACATATGTGAATGTATGTATATATGTTTACAGGTATACATGGTTAGAGGGCACAGTTCGAATTTGGTGGGAAGGGATGATACTTAAGGGGTGAAGTTAAGAGGTGGGAGAGGAATGTGGCAAGAGGAGATTGGGAGAGACAGGGTGGGGTGAACTATCTCATGTAGAAGAGGCAAGGGGAAGTGGTTGCAGGGGAGGGGAAGAACAGGAAGGCAAAAAGGAAAAAAAAACATATTCTCATTGGGTTTGGCTCAGGGAGAGAATGACATACATACTAAATGGAATAGCTTGCCCTGCAGGAGTGTAGGTGGGAGGGGGATGAGAGAGGGGAATAAAGGAGGGGAGGTCATTCTGTGGGGAAGAGAGGTTGGAAGTACCCACTTTCAAAGAGGGACAGGATCAAAGTAGGGAATGGACCAGGTGGGGGGTGGGATGGGTGGGAAGGCAATATAGCCAGTCTTTTACAATACATCTACTATGGTAATGTTTTGTACAGCTACACATATATAACACATACAGAATTGCTTATCTTCCCAGAGGGAGTGGGTGACAAAGGAGGAAGGGAATGGATCTGAAATTCAAAGTTTTAAAATGAAATGTCTCAAATATATATAAATCCTATTATTAATACTATTTTGCATGTAATTGGGAGATAAGATGTGCGGGCATTGGGGCACAGAGCTTTACCTTGCCCTAATGGTAAATTCGAAAGGGGTATGGGAGAAGATATGGGAGAGAGCAGATTGGATAAGGGGATCTCTTATGGGCCTGCTATTCTGGGGTGGTGGGTAGGTGAAAAATGGGGAAAAATTGTAACTCAAAATCTTACGGAAATGAATGATGTAAACCAGAAGTTAATAAAGCATTTGTTTAATTTAAAAAAATAAAAAAGAACAAAAAAAGTAAAAAAAAAAGGACCAAAAAAAGAAAGAAAACTAAATAATCTAATCCTAAATAATGAGTGGGTCAAATAACAAATCATAGAAACAATCTATAATTTCATCAGAGAGAATGGCAATAATGAGATAAAATACAAAACTTATGGGAAACAGCCAAAGTAATCATTATGGGAAATTTTACATCTCTATATGCTTACATGAATAAAATAAAGAAAGAGGAAATCAATGAATTGCACATGGAACTAAAAAGGTTAAAAAAATAAATAAAAATAAAAATCTTCGATTAAATATCAAATTAGAAATTCTGAAAATCAAAGGAGAGGTTAATGAAATTGTAATTAAGAAAACCATTGAACTCATAAATAAAAGAGCTAGTTTTATTAAAAACAACAATAAAATGGATAAAGATTGATTAATTTGCTTAAAAATATAAAGTAAGAAGAAAGTCAAATTACCACTGACAAAAATGAAAAGGGTGAATTCACCACTAATGAAGATGAAATTAAAACAGTAAGTAAGAACTATTTTGCCCAAATGCATTCCATTAAATCTACAATATAAGTGGAATGGAAGAAAATTTATAAAATATATCCATTTCCCAGATTAAGAGAAAAGGAAATGAAATACTTGGCCCAATTTTAGAAAAAAAAAATAATTTGAACAATGCATCAATGAATTCCCAAAGATAAAATGTCCAGGGAGAGATGGATTTATAAGTGAATTCTACATTACATTTTCTTTTTCATACTAATATTATGGGAGAGAACTATGGAAGGATATGTAGAAGGGAAAAAATTGGGGGAAACAATGTGAGATACACACACACACATACATACACACTATAAGTGTCCAAGTTTGTTTTTCTGATTTCTCTCTCTCTCTCTCTCTCTCTCTCTCTCTCTCTCTCTCTCTCTCTCTCTCTCTCTCTCTCTCTTCTCCATCTCCCTTTCCTGGTAAATTAAAGTCCTTTTGTTGTCCAAAATATTGGAGGAAGCCAATTAGGCTTTGTTCTTATATTTTAGCTAGGGGAATCATTTGTTTTCCCAAATTCTTAAATTATCCTTGGCATTTGATCTGTCCACTTGAAATCATTATCCAATAACAGCAGAGTAATTTAATAATTTAAATATCTATATACCTACCTACTATACTTCTCTCTTATGATATGAAGAAAAAAAGAATGAAATGAAATTTATTCTTTGCCCTTGAGAAACTTGAAATATACTAAAAATGTTAGGTTAAAAAGGTGCTTCTGGGGCGGCTAGGTGGCGCAGTGAGTAGAGTGTCGGCCCTGGAGTCGGAAGGACCTGAGTTCGGATCCGGCCTCAGACACTTAATGCAAACACAAACCAAAAAAAACCTAGCTGTGTGACCTTGGGCAAGTTACTTAACCCCAATTGCCCTCCAAAAGGCAAAAAAAAAAAAAATTAAAAAAAAGTTAAAAAGGTGCTTCTTTATAGAGAAAACCGGGGAGTTAGGGAAAAGACTAAGAAATTTGAAGGCTGAGAGATTAGAAAAGTCTTCATGTGGAAGGTGGTAGTTGATCACATTGAAGGAGTTTAAGGTTTCTAAGATCAGAGACAACATGTGTCTGCATTCGAAGAATGGGACTAGCCATTGTAAAGGCCCAGAGATGGGAGATGGATTGCTGTGTGTGAGCAACAGTAAGGACTGTGGCTGTACTGCTCTGTGTGTGCAGGGAGCAGTATTGTGTAATGAACTTGGAACAGGAGAATGGGGATAGGTTGTGAAGGGCTTTAAATATCATAGTTTATGTGTTTTAAATGTCAGTAGTGTATATTGGTTCCTAGCTACAGGAGTTTATTTCATATGAGTGACATGAGCAGATATGATGCCTTAGGAAAATAATTTTGATAGCTGTGTGGAGAATGTATTGGAGAAAGACTTGATGGAAGAAAGATAACTTAGAAGGCAATTGAAATAATTCAGGAAAGAGATAATGAGGACCACAGAGTGATGGTTATGTATAGGGTATAGGACGTCAGATATACATGATATTTTAATGGCAGAAATAGCAAAATTTGGCAATTTCTTGCATATGGGGAGTAATAGTCTAGGATGGCTCTGTGGATATTAACCTGGTTGGCTGGAAGGGATCCTGTGGTGCCTTTAAAAGAAATGGGGAACCTTGAAAGAGGGGTAACTGAGAGAAAATGTAATATGTTCAGTTTGTCATGTTAAGCTTGAGATGCCCTAGGGAATCTATTTAGAAATAATAGTTGGTGATGTGGGATCAAGTTTGGAAGAGAGACTTGGCCTCAATGTATTGCTATAGGGGTCATGTGCATTGCGATGATACTCAAACCCATGGAAACTGATGACAAAAACAGTGATAGTGTAGTGTGAAAAAGGAGGAAAATAATGCTTGAGGGATACATGGATGTGAGGCTTGACAAAGATGTGGAAAAAGCAAAGGAACCCAAGTATAAACATTTGGATACCTAGGAAGAGAAATATATGGCAAACATTTAGATATGGAAGAATATCTAAGAGAAAGAGGTGATAATAATGTCAAATGCCACAGAAGAATGAAGTAGAATAAGGATTGAGAAAAAAAAATATTTGGCAATGAAGGCATTGGCAACTTTGGAGAGGGCAGTGTCAATTGAATGAGAGGTTAGAATCCAGATTGCTGAGGGTTTAGAATAATGGCAAAAGTAGATACCCAAAATATAGATGTTAATTCTCAATAAGTTTAGAAATGAAAGATAGGAGATCTAAGACAATAACTAGCAGGGATAATACCATCGGGTGGCGGGGGGGGAACTTTAAGGCTAGAAAACATCAGTAGATTTGTGGATAGGTATTTAACAGTGGAGAGAGAGAAATAACACTTTTTGGGGATAATTTCTTGGAATTGTAGGAGGGAATGGAATCAAGGTCCCAGGAAGAAGGACTCCCCTAGGCAAAGAGAATGGCTACATATGGATCAAAAACTTCAATAAATGAGGAAAGACTTAGGGATTAGTGCTAAGGGGTTATGGAAGGAGAAGAAGGGAAGAAAGGGTACTGACAGTACTTGACTTCCACTTTCTCATTAAAGTGTGAGTTTAAGTTCTCACAGCTGTGAAGATGGAGTGGTGGAATGCTGTGGGAAAAGACCAGAGGTTTAGAGTTATCACTGTGAGAAGTGGGATGCTCAAATAGGCAGGGATAAAAAGACCATTTTCCTTCACTGAAAGTGAATTTCAGATTAAGACATAATTTATAGGGCACACAGTCAGTGTAGTTGCTTTACCTTTCCCAACTCCAATCAATTGCATGGGAATAGTTATTACTGAAATAAATTAAACAAGTTATTCAGATCTGGGTTTTGGCAAAGATTGAGCAAAAGACAGCAGGATAGTAAGAATTTCAAGACTGTAGAATTGATTGTCTCATTAGAATATAAATTTCTTGAGAGCAAGGGGTGTTCTTATTGTTGTTGTTGTTGTTTGTTTGTTTTTGCCTTTCTCTGATCCCAGGCCCATAACATGTCTTCTGTCACTAAGTATTTAACAAATGTTTGTTGGCTGAATTAACTGTTTAATTAAAAGATTATTATTAGAAAGGGAGGGAAGTAAAGTCAATAAATCTGATAGCTTGGGAAAGTACAAAAGTGTGGAGAGATAGAAGGTCATAATTAAAATGAATAGGTTTCAGAGGTGTGAGGCTTAGAGAGAAACAGAATGCTATAAATATAGGAGGGATAAAGGAATGTCAGAGTTCTTAATCTTGGTAGTGGAACAGTTTTGAGCCATGGTAAGGCCCATAGGTGTAGCTGACATAAAGTGCAAGAGTAGGTGATGGAAATTAAGTAGGTCTATGTTCTAGGAAATTAGGGTGTTTCAGGAAAAATCAACCTGCATTTTGGTTTCTGCTAGCATCAAAGTGAGTGTTGCTGTGAAAAGAAAGATTATGGGACAGTTACTGAATGCTCTTAACAAGGAAAAAGAGCCAATAGATTAGAACCAGTAGGTAATCAGTGTGGTGAAGGAAGAAAATGGAAATGATAATTGAGAAGAAGGAATATTATGACTATCTTTCTTAAATCAGTGTACTAGGGTTTATGAGAAAAGAGGTGACCAGTCCAGGAAAGAATTGTCCGTAGAGTAGAGTCATGTAGGAGAGAGGACTCCTCCTCATGCAGGAGATCAGGACTATTTGAGTGCCAGGATATAAAAGGATCAGATAAACAAGAGGTATGAAATGGAATGTTTGTTAAGTGTAAAACAGGAAATTTAGAAGTTAAGGTGGAAGTGGAGGATCAGATTTGAAGTGAATTATTTGAAGATTAGGATTGAGGTAGATAGGGGTAAAGGAATGGGCAATGGAGGCTGGCAATAGGATTGAAACAGAATGCTGAAAATATAGAGGGATAAAATAATTTTCCAGTGAGCTGACATGTATTTTATTAAGGGATATCTTGAAAACAAGAAGGAATTTGAGTAACACAGAGCAAATCTAATTTAAATTGGTTATAGAGTCTCTGACATAAACTTTACTTTCATAGCTCTTTCCTCGTGTATATAGGAATAAACGATTATATTCTTTCTTTTTCTGGGTCAGCACAGGTACTGAAATCTTGATATTCTCAATGCTCCAATCTTAACTACCTCCCTTGTGTCCTACTGATATTTGAAGCAAGCAATTAATGATGAGTATATCTAATTGAAGCAAACCAACTTTGGACCAAAAATGCTACAGAAACTGGCCTTCAGTCTTTGTGTAAATTTTACATTTTATTAGAAAAAAAAAAACTTTTTTGCTGTGAGTGAAGTGTCTTGTTTCCAAGTGTGTTTTTTGGAATACTGCATTTTACCCAACTGAATCTGCTTTTTAAAAAGCACTTTCCTTTGGCTGCTAAGTATTTCTTAGCTTTAAGTATCTGAAACTCTTCTTGAAGCTTTCATAGATACACAGACTTTGTGTCTTGCCTCTTAGATGTTGAATCTGAAGAAAAATATGTAAGTGTCACTTTGAAAAGAAAAAGACAGGTGCTGTTGTATATGAAGTCCTCTCAAAAGGACTCCAGGATGTCTGTTCATTCAACTTATTAGGTAAGTATGTCTATGTTTTAGGATTGAGATAAGCCTCAAACTTTCATGGTTTAGTAATACGAATAGGTTTAAAGTGTGAGTGACAGTGTGTATATGTACTTATTTTAATATGAAAAAATCTTAAGGATTAGATTTTTTCAAATATCTCTTCCAACTTTTCTCCCCGCAGTTAATGCATATATATATATATATATATATATATATATTATACACACATTTATATATGTAAACACATATATCTATATACATATATACACACATATACCTATATATGCATATATACACACATATACAAAATACACACATACATATATATGTGTGTATATCCACAGGGATTTTTTTTAAGTATCTTCTTATTTGAACAATAAGCAAATGCTAAGCCAGCTGGTGCAGTCTACGGGGGAAACAATATGTGGGTCAGCACATTGTCTCATCAGCACTTCTTCAGCAAATCCACCTGGCTGAGTACACAGAGTAAACAGACAATATGGGGCCCCAGTGTAACAAATTACATTATTAAAGAGACAACTTTTAAAATTTGTGGCCTAGTTTTCTTTTCAAATGTAGCAATACCTCCACAAAGTCTCTTGTAGAGAAATCCTTTCATCCTACAATTATTTATACAGTGACGAAAATGTGCATAACTTCCAACCACCCCTCTCTTGCTCATGTAATAAGTTTACCTATTTTTAAAAAAGAGCAAAGAACCCATGCAGATGCATGATAAGCCTCATAGATAAGCATGCAAATTACTTAAATTTTACTTTTTGCTAAGATAATTAAATGTTGTGTTTAATTTTACAGCATAATCATAGAGGCTCAAACAGATGGTAGAGTTACAGTTAAAAATATTATGCCCATTGAAATAACCTTATCATCTAATAACCTCCATGACGAGTTCACTAGGATTTTTCAATATTGAAATAAACTGTTTATGATGATAGATTTTGATGAAATGTTCAGAGCATATTTGGGAGATATATTTTAAGAGTATGATTTTTATCCTAAACCCGATCATAATTATAAAATACTCCCATTTCCCTCAGCAAGATAAAATAATTAGAAACAGATGTACTATAGCATAAGCTGGTGTGGAAGATAAAGGGCCACACTGACATATGAATGTCAAAAATTTGCCTAATGGTATAAGCTACCACAGGTTGGCATGTTATGAAAGTTCCTAATGTTTAGAAGGCTAATCCAAGTTCTATGTCTTATGAAATTAACATATTCATGTGCTTAAAAGGTTACACAAAGCATAATGTTGGCTATACATGATTTCATGAGAATACTTATCATTGCTCCTTAGGAAATAAGTATTCCATTGAAGCAATATATTTTATAAATATTCATGAATAATTTTAATGTATTTAAATTATTCCAATATTGTAAAATATGCATTTCACTTTGTAGTTAAATTTGTATTTTGAAAATGTATTGATTGATATTATTAAAATGAATCATTCTGGAACTTTTCAAAACAAGGATGTTCAGCTACAATTCTACGTAATTTTTCTTGGTAACTGGTGACTTTGCATCATTTCAAGTATGAGAATTTATACATATACATGTGTACATGCATAATTCACACATATACACATCCATATATATTTGTGTATATATATATGTATACACACAGATTCATTGGTGATATCTTTAGCAGAAAGATCATTTACTACTTTATGGAAAATAATTTAAAAGGCTTTGTTTTCATAGAGTTGCTATGAAATTACTTTACCAAACCACTTACAGAAATCATGTAAAGATGTGTATATAGCTGTTTTTTGTGAAAGAACTGATAACAGTTTTCCAGTTTAAAAAATGATAAAACACTTATCTGAAAATACAGATAATCAAGTTTTTTTTCTTGTTTAATAATAATAATGCCTACTATTTTCCATGTGACACCATACTTTAAAAATTTTGTACCTGATATATTATTTCTCTTCTTCTGTTTTACAGATACATACCAAGCATATGGTCCCAAAGTCAAATTTTAGCATTACTTCTATACACCTAGAAGGAACCTCAGGGATTATTCAAACTGACCACTTTACTTTACAGATGAGGAAAAGAAGTCCCAAAAAGGTGAAACAAATTTTCAAAAATCACATATGGGGTAAGTGATAGAATAGAATTATAGATCCTTTGACTTTGCATCTAGAGCATTATGCTGCCTATTGAAATGTCCATGTTTTTATACTCCATACACATATACATTAAATTCTGATAATTTGCTCATTTAGGAAGTCCTACTACAGAAGGGAAGATCACCTGAAGATGCATCTGGGGAAGAATGGAAAATGTGATTCTGTAAAGTTCAATATTGCATAAGACCCTGGAATGTAAGCTCCACGAACCAATATAAGCTAGATGCAGTCAAATTTGAGATGGAGATATTAAAAATCAGCATCTTGGGTTTCATTGAATTTAAATTGATGGGAATGGGTGAATTCAACACAAGTGATCATTACATGCACACACACACACACACAGACATATACACATATACATATATAGCCAAGTAGACTTTATAGTCACTAAAAGTGTGGGAAATCTATCCCCCCCCAACTTCTGTAGTGGGATATAATCTCAAAAATGACAGAATGATATCTCTTTGAATCCAAGGCAAACTGTTCAGCATCATAGTTATATAAGTCAGTGCTAAAACCACTGATGCCAAAGAAACTAAAATTGATCAATTCTGTGAACAACTACAACATCTTCTAGAAATAACATCCACACACACAAAAGAAAAGTCACATTCATTATATGGAACTGAAATGCTAAAGCAGGATATCATAAGATAATTGGAATAACAGTCAAAGTTGGCCTTTGAGGATGAAATGAAGCAGGAAAAATCATTTTGTCAAGATAATTCACTAATCATAGTAGACACTCTTTCAACAGCCCAAAAGGCAACTCTACATGTGGACATCACTAAATGATAGATATAGAAATCAGAATGACTATAAACTGTGCAAGCAAAGGTGGATAAGCACTGTACAGTAAGTTATAAGAAGGCTTGGAATTGACTGTGGCTCAGATTATGAGCTTCTTATTAGAAAATTCAGACTTAAATTGAAGAAATTAAGGAAAACCATCAGACTGTATAGTATGACCTAAATAACAATCCTCAGGAATATGAAGTAGAGGTGATTAAGACATTATGGGATTAGATCTAGTAGGTAAAATGCCAGAAGAATTATGGGCAGAAGTTTGAAATATTGTACAGAAGGCAACAACAACAACAAAAACTTTCCAAAGAAAAGGAAGAGCAAGAAATGAAAATGGATTTCTGATGAGTTTTCCCAAATAGCTAAGGAAAGAAGGGAAGTAAAAGGTTAAGGAGAAAGGGAAAGATACACCCAGCTGAATGAAGAATTCCAGAGAATAGCAAAGAGAGATAACAAGGTTTTAAATGAGCAATGCACAGAAATAAAAGAAAACAATAAAATGGGAAAGATGAGAGATTACTTCAGGAGAAATCAAGGGAACATTTCATGCAAAAATGAGCAGATTAAAAACAAATTGTAGGAACTTAACAGGAGCACAAGAGATTAAGAAGAGGTGGCAAGAACACACAAAAAAAACTATAAAAGAAAGATCTTAACATCTTTGAAAACCATGATGGCATGGTTATTGATCTAGAGCCAGACATCCTAGAGAATGAAGTTGTGGTCTTTATGAAGCACTGCTAATGATAAGATTAATAGATGTGATATGAACTATTTAAAATCCTAAAAGAGGATAATGTTAAAGTGCTGTGCCCAATATGTCAGCTAATATGGAAAACTCAGCAATGGGCATGTTATTGGAAAAGATCCATTTATGTCCTAACACTAAAGAAGGATAATGTCAAGGAATGTTCAGAAACCTAACAGTTGTACTTATTTCACACATCAGCAAGGTTATGCTTAATACTATGCAAGTTTGACTTCAACAATATGTGAATTGAAAATCACAAGAAGAACAGGCTGGTTTTCAAAGAGGCAGAGGAGCTAGAGACCAAATTGCCAATATTTGCTGAACTATGAAGAAATCAAGGGAGTTCCAGAAAAAAAAAAAAAAAACATATACTGCTACTTCATTGACTACACTTAAGCCTTTGAGTGTGTGGATGGCAGCAAAATGTGGCAAGGGCACAAAGTGATGGGAGTACCACATCATCTTACTTGTCTCCCTAAGAACCTGCCTGTGGGGCACTTTATTAAGTGGTATGCAGATGACATCATGCAAAATACCAGGCTGGTTGAAGAAAAAGCCAGGATTAAAGACGCTTGAACAAATATCTGCAATCGCAAATATGCAGTTAGACCATTCTGATGGCAGAATGTGAAAAAAGATTTAAGAAATCTTTGCATTATGTTGAAAGAATAGTGTCTAAAAGCTGGCTAGAAGCTTAACATAAAAAAGTAAGATCTTTGCAAATGATTCCATCACTTCCTGTCAAATAAAGGTAAAATAAATTGAAGCAGTGTCAAACTTTATTTTCTTGGTCGCAAAGATCACTGCAGATGGTGACTATAGCTGTGAAATTAAAAGACCCTTGCTCCTTGGGAAGAAAGTTATGGCAAAAATAAGCAGCATGCTAAAAAATGGAGATTTCATTTTCTGAGAAAGGAATGTATACTCAAAGCTATGTTGTTGTTTTTTTTTCCAGTAGCAATGTTGCTGTGAGAGTTACATTGTAAAGAAAGGTTAGAGTGGCAGAATTGGAACTTTCAAATTGTTGTGCTAGAGAAAACTTTTAAGCATTTTTGGACAGCTTCCTTCATCCAAATTTTCCTTTGTGAAGGTCACCCTCCATGGGATTATTTTATTTATTTATTTATTTTTTATCCATTGAATTTCCCTGTTCATTGTAAGCCTCACTCTGACTTTCTTTCTTCGGAGATTCCATGAAGTCAACCAGAAGGGGTACTTGTCGCTTTAAAAACCCAGCACAAATTGTTCTAAGTGATCTCCTGATTCCCAAACTTTGGACAGACCAGGGAGCACTATGTTTGCCCTTTCCTCTTGGGACCCTGATCCTGTGTGAGAACTGTGCAGAATGTCATTAGTTGGCAGAAACAGGACTTCTGTGGGGCTTCCATGTCCACCTCCTCCAATTCATGTAAAAGGTGACTCTGAACAAACTTTGGAGCTACAAAACCCACAAAATGAGACAGAGAAGCTAAACTCCCACTGAAGACAGCATGGCAGGTCAGCAGGAAGCAGCCAGCACAGCATGTTGGGAGCTGACCCCAGCCCTGTGTCAGCTAGAGCTTTTATCCTCAGGGCAGCCACAACCAGCCACCAGCTAGAGGGAATTCAGATCACCAGCAGCTGTGGTGGTTTCCAGAATTAGCAACCCATAGATGGTAAGGACAAACTGAGAGGTCAATGCCATCTTGGCTCTGCCCCCCAACTTTCAAACATTCTTGATGAAAAAACCAGAGTTGAATAGAAAATTTGACACTCAGATACAAGAAGCAAGAGAAAGTAAAGAGGGAAAAAATCATAAGGAACTTATCAATGTTGAACTACTTATATTCCTATGTGGAAAATGATAATTGTAACTTATGAAACTTTTCTCAGTTTGAGAATAGTTGAAGAGAATAGAAATGTGTGTGTATCTATCTATCTATCTATCCATGTGTGTGTCTGTGTATGTATGTATATATGTGTATGTATACATACATATATATGTCTATATGAGAGAGTATATGGGCATATGAATACATATGTGAATATGTGTATATATGTGTACAGGTATACATAGAGTCTACAGGACTAGTTGTATTGTAAGGGATGTTACTTAAAAGGTGAAATTAAGAGGTGAGAGAGGAATATAATGAAAAGTGATGTGGGGAGATAGAATGGGGTAAAATATCTCATATAGAAGAGGCAAAGGAAAACTTACAATGGAGAGGAAAAACAGGGACGCAAAAGTGAATGAGTCAACCTTATTCTCAATGAATTTGGCTTAGGGGGGAAACAACACATGCATACATTTATATGAATACATATATACATATATATGTCTATATAGGAGGGTATATGGGCATATGAATAAATATGTGAGCATGTGTAAATAGGTGTAGAGGTATACATAGACTGAGGGCACAGGACCAATTTAATGGGAAGGGAATATACTTAAAATATTACATTAAGAAGTGAGAGAGGAATATAATAAGAAGAGATGGGGAGGGGCGGCTAGGTGGCGCAGTGAATAGAGCGCCGGCCCTGGAATCAGAAGGACCTGAGTTCGGAGCCGGCCTCCGACACTTAATCCATACAAAACAAAAACCTAGCCGTGTAACCTTGGGCAAGTTACTTAACCCCAATTGCCCTAAAGGGGCGGCTAGGTGGCGCAGTGAGTAAGAGCCGGCCTCGGAGTTGGGATGACCCGAGATCAGATCCGGCCTCAGAAAATGAGCACCCACGCATAAATAATGACTAGCCGTGTAACCTTGAGCAAGTTACTTAACCCCAATTGCTTTAAAAAAAAAAAAGAGATGGGGAGAGATAGAATCGAGTAAAGTTCTCCTATAGAAGGGGCAATGGAATACTGTTACTATGGAGGGGAAGAACAGGAAGGCAAAAGGGAATGGGTCAACCTTATTCACAATGAATTTGGCTTAGGGAGGGAATGACATACACACTAAGTAGGGTATCTCACTCTACTGGAGAGTAGGGGGAAAGGGGATGAGAGGGAGTATGATGGAAGGGAGGGCAGGATGTGGGGGAAGGAATTTGGAAGCATACACTTTTGAAAAGGGGCAGGATCAGGTTAGAGAATAGAACAAGTAGGGGGTAGGATAGGATGGAGGGAAATATAGTCAGTCTTTCACAATATATCCACTATGTAAATGTTTTGCAGAGCTACATTTGTACAACCTGTATTGAATTGCTTATCTTCCCAGTATGGGTGGATGATGAGGTAGGGAGGGAAAAAATCTGGAATTCAAAGTTTTAAAATCAAATGTTTAAATATATATGTGTTGTTGTTGTTATTATTATTATTATCATTACTATTATTATTATTTTTACGTAGCTGGAAAATAAGATATACAGGCAATGGGGCATAGAGATGCACCATAACATACTGGAAAGTCAGAGGGGTGATAGGGGAAGAGATGGGAGAGAGAAGATTGAGGGAGGGGATATTCAGTGAGATCACTGTTTGGGGGTGGTGGGTAGGGGAAATGGGGAGAAAATTTGTAACTTAAAATCTTGTGAAAATGAATGATGTTAACTAAAAAAAAAATAAAAAAGAGAGAGGAAAAAAATATTTACTATTGGTTTACAAGTTCCAAATTTTCACCCTCCCACTCTCTCTCCTCCCCCTCCATGGTGGCATGCAATAGGTTCTACCTATGCCTTCACATTAAACATTAATCAAGTCGTAAAGAAGAATTATAACCAATGGATTGAATGAGGAAGAAGAAACAAAACAAAACAAAATGAAAAAGAGAGAGAGCAAGTAGCTTGCTTCAATCTGCATTCAGACTCCTTAATTTTTTCTGTGGATAGACTTTTAAATCATGAGTCCTTTGGAGTTGTCTTATACCCTTGAATTGCAGAGATAAACCCAGTCTATCAAACGCAGTCATCAAAGATACAATGTTCTCCTTATTCTGCTCCCCTCATTCAGCATCAGTTAATATATGTCTCTCCAGGTTGTTATGAAGTTCATCTGTTCCTTTTTTATAGCACAATAGTATTCCATTGCATTCATACACCACAACTTGTTTAGCCATTCCCCAATTGATGAATTTCCTCTTGGTTTCCAATTTTTTGCCACCACAAAAGAGCTGCTATCAATATTTTTGTATCTATGGGGCCTTTTCCCATTTGTATGATCTCTTTGAGATACAGCTCTAGAAGTGGTATTGCTGTGTCAAAGAGTATGCACTTATTTATAGCCCTTTTGGCATAATTCCAAATTACTCTCCAGAATGGTTGGATCAGTTCAAAACTCTACCAACAATGCATTAATGGTCCAATTTTCCCACATGTTCTCCAGCATTTATCATTTTCCTGCTTTGTCATAATAGATAATTTGACAGGTGAGATGTGGTACCTAAGAGTTGTTTTGATTTGTATTTCTCTAATCAATGGTGATTTAGAGCATTTTTCATATGCTTATATATATATATATATATATATATATATCTTTAATTTTTTCCTCTGAAAACTATCTATTCATATCCTTTAACCATTTATCAATTTCTCCCTGAATTTCTTCTAAACACACAGACAAACATTCTGGAGAGTATAAAATGTTTTGATATCAAAGAGTTATATATACCACCAGTGATATACAAGTTAATAATAATAATACAAATTATCCTGCATCTAATAAAATTATTTCTGCTGTCTTTAATTCACTCCACTTAGTAAATGACAACTTTTTCTCCTTAGGACAACTCAAATAGAAAATTGATGGTATGCAATGCATTTCATGGATCAACGCATAGTGTATGCTATATAAGCATTACTGTCAGAAAATCTTCCCCTGAGAATTAATCTATATTCACCTCACCAATATCCATATTTCATTGGATTGGCAACAATCCCCCCCATCCCCTAAACTGCATTGCCATTATGTATCCTGATTTGGTAGCATCCATTCTGTGTATATATTTACTTATGTAAAATTGTATTAAAAAGGAAATGAGTACCAAGCAATAATATAATATTTTTGCAATCCAATTAAAAATAGCTAATTCAATATTAGGAGCAATGCAATTTCAAGTCAGCAAAATATTCCAATATTAGGGTCTCAAAATATGCTGTCAGATGGACCTCTCTCTAGAAATGAAGTCCAATAACTGATAATACAACTTCAGCTATATTTGTGAAATGAATAAATTACTCTCTGAGAGTTAAAATAGGCACTCTGAAATAGCAGTAGTTTTGCTTTCAGTGCTATAGTTGATAGGTTCTTTTTTACTTAGGTCATTCTATGGGATAATTGAATACACATTTTCTTATACTTGCTATTTTTATTTTTAATCCAAACTTAATAAAATAAATCTAAACAATGTCTCCTTGTTGACAGAGTAACCATTTATTTTTTCATCAAAATTTTCCCTTAAGAAATTAGAGATGTTCCAATTTGGGATTACTTTGGTACAACCTTATTCCCTTCTCTCTCTCTCTCCCTCCTCTTTCTCCCTTTCACTCTCCCTTTTCCTTCCTTCTTCCCTTCCTCCTTCCCTCCCTTTTTGTTTTCTGAAAGACTCCTAAAATTTAGGCAATAAAAGTACTGTAAGTTTACTCACATTTCAATGAGTTTCTCTTAAAAAGAGAAGTGTAAATTATTTTATTGTTTTATACATAGGATTATGTTAGAGTTCCTCTTAATTGATATGTTTGTATATAAACTTTTTTGACTGTACTCTGGAAGACTTAATCAATATCTATACTATGGAAAGTGCTTTGTTCAGTGCTGGCATACAAAGACAATACAAACAGAAACAAAAACATGACCTCAGAGAACTTATATTTTCTTTCCAGATGCAACAATACTCAGACAAATAAATAAAAACTTAATTCAAACTTAATGTAAAATATTTTTTGGAAGGATGGATGTCTAACTACTGGGGTATTGCCTAAAATTGAGAGTAGCATTAAAGGAAGTTGGGATTTTTAGGGGCAGAAGTAAAAAGAGTATATATGTATAGAAATCAACCTGTGCAAAAACACATGGATTGGAAATATTCAGGCATATATGTTGGAAAAGGAAATAGGTTTCACTGGAATCTAGAGTGCAGTCAAGGGAATAATGTTAAAATGCATTTTAAAAAGATATCTAGATGAGAGTCACATTGTAGATAACTTTAAAGACCAGAAAGGAGTTTGTGTTTTATTCTGGGTGCAATAGGAGCTACAGAAGGCAGAATCTAATACATGACCTGGTAAACATAGACATTTGTAAATGGTTTTTGAGTTGGGTTTTTAAGATGATAGCTCTTCATCCCATCTATTAATCCCTTCCTCTAGTTTTATGATGAGCCCATTATTGTTTATGATAATAAGGGTCCTTTATGTTGTATTGTATCTATAAATCAATTGAAAAGTGTTCTGTAATCATTCAGTATATGAAAAACACCATGCTAAGGACTGAAGATACTAGGCAAAATACAAATGATTCCTGCCTTTAATAAGCTTACATTCTAATGGAGGAAACAAAAGATACATGTAGAAGCACTTACAAAGTATAAACAAATTAATCCATAGTAGCTTTTTGAAAGAAGCCAGTAGTAGGCTAGAGGAACAGGGGCAAAATTTATGTAAATGTAGAACTTCAGTTGAGTTTTGAAGAGAAGTAGGGATGACAGAAGTGGACGTAAGTAGGAGTTGCTTTCAAGGCATAGGAATAGCTATTACATAGGGAGGGAAAGGAGAGATGTAGTATTTCCATCCAAATAATAAAACACTTAAAGGGAAGAAACATAAAAGTACTGGAGATGTTGGAAGGGGCTAGATTGTAAGGAGATGCATATGTCAACTGGAGAAGTTTACATTTGGAACTACAGGAAATAAGAATTCACTCAAATTTACTAAGCTTGGGAAAGGATGACATGGCCAGACCTACATTTTAGGAAACTTGGTTTGGCAATTGTACACCTGAAGAATTTGAGTTGAAATGAATTCAAGAATTTTTCTCTTGAAGCAGGAAGACAAATAAGAAGATTATTGTAATAGACCAGGACAGAGATGATGGATGGCTCTGTGAGAAGAGAGAAGTGGATACAAAGGGTAATTTTTGCAGAGAGAAGCAATTAGATTTAGCAAATGCTTGGATATGTGGGATGAATTAGAATGTAGAATAGAGTATGACAAAAATGCAAAACTATATGACTTAAAGGAAGATGGTGTCCTTGATAAAAAAGAGGGGAATTAGGGCATAGTTGGTTTCAGTTTTAGTAGAAAGATAAGATGTTCTATTTTAGACATGTTGAATACCATATAGTCTTCTACTTACTAGTCAATTCAATTTAATTCAACATGCATTTAGTAAGTGCAATAACTGTGCTAGGTGTTTGAAAATTAAAGAGAAATTAAAGACAAAAAGAAAACAGCCCCAGACTGTGGGAAAATAACTACATTATACTGGGGGGAAAGGGAAGGGCCAAAGGAAATTATTATGTACATATATAAATATATAATTATATAAACACATATATATGTATACATATAAATAAAGCATACATACATACATAAACATCATACATAATGTATGTGTGTATATATATGAGTGTGTGTGTGTGTGTGTGTGTGTGTGTGTGTGTGTGTGTGTGTGTATTCAAAACAAAGTCATTTCAAGGTGGGGCTGGAGAAGCACTAACAGCTAAAGGATCAGGAAGGGCCTTCATCAAGAGGTGGCACTTGAGCCAAGTCTTGAAAACTCTGTAGCATTTAAAGAGGTTAGGAGAAAGAACCCTTTAGTCTACAAAGACACAGAATATATTATTATATTATATATGGGAAATAGCAATTTAAGCCAATTCTTTTGGAAAGTAGAACATGTGTGAGAGAGTAAGCCTGAAAACATAGAGCAGTACCAGATTTTTTTAAAAAGGTGAAGCTTTAAATGACAAACAGAACAATTTGTATTTTGTCCTAAACACAATAGTTGAACACTTAAAGTTTCTGAACCAAGAAAGTGACATAGTTGGACCTTACTTTTGCATATAATTGAGTTAATACTTATTTATTCATTTATTGATGCATGTATGTGGAAACTATTGTGAAAATATAATTCAGGTAGCTAGTTGAGGCATTTTATAGAGTTCTGGGATTGGAGTCACAAAATCCTTAGTTTAAATCCTTCTTCAGACAGTTATTATTTGACTAAGTAAATCACTGACCTTCTCCCAGTTTCAATTGCCTCATTTGTGAATTGAGGGTAGTTAAACTTAATGGTTTCTGAAGCCACTTTCTAATTCTAAGCCTACTATCCTATGGAAAGCCATGGATACTGATTGTATAGAGGGAATGAGTAAAAGTGAGGATTCAAGGATGAAACTCAAGATGTGAAACCAGAAAACTGGAAGAATGGAGATGACACCAACAAAAAATGGCAAGTTAGGAGGAAAAATGGAGTTAGGGAGAAAGAGAATGAGTTCCATTTTAGACATGCTAAATTTGAGGTTTCTATAATTAGAAATGTTAAGCTGAGAATTGGAGGTGTGGGGTCAAAAGAAAGACAAAAGCAGGCAATGATTATTTGTATCTTTCTTTCCATTTCCTTTTGGTTCACTTGAATGGTTAGATGCTCTGATGTTATGATATTCCATAATCAAAACCATGTAATGTTGAATGTTGGTTTTATAAGTATGGACTTTTGAGGCAAGGGGAATCTATCTGTCTGTCTGTCTATCTCATCTATTGCCTTATATTTATGCTGGATATTATATATATAATCACAGAATATTGAATATAATTATTTTATTTTTATTTAAATGAATTTGCATAATCTTAATACTAGCCATTACAATTTTAGTGAAGGAAAGATTTATTTCCTTTTGTTCTCTCAATTTTTTTTGTAATCAACAACAACTAAATAAACCTAGCAGAATTTTGTTTTTTCTGAAATTCTCAGTCAGAGAATTGCTCTAGGAATATAGAGATATAGGAAATAATCTATGAAAATATTCTCATATTTCCATCAGATTCCCTCAATGCATACACAAATCATTCTCATAAAGTATTAAAAGCAATGAGAAAATGGAAATATCTCCACTGACTTACTTTGGTAGTAACATAATCTCTTCCAATTTTTTTTCAAAATATTCCCATTTTAGATAATAAGAAGATAATCTTTGCCACCAAAATTTTGTATAACAACAAATAGTATATGGAAGCATTTACCAAAAAGAATACAGAAAGAATAAAAACAGGATCAGAACAGCAAGCAAATTTGTATTTTTCTTTTTTTGCATCTATCAGATACTATCAACTTTTTCAAATGTTTCCCAAAAGACAACCTATAAAAAATTCTTCCACTTTTTTTCTGTCCATCAGTTAAATTAATATAATTTTGTTTTACATAAATGTTTTGTTGATGCTCTTTTTTTAAACTTTACTATCACTCCCCAATGATTCCTTTACCTTACACTCTGCCATTCCAGCACTCACAGATCCTTTCCCTAAAGTAAAGAAACACAGATAAGCAATATAAACCAACATATTGGCTTACTCATCATCTCTCTGCATGCTTCACTTATTCCCTGAAATTTCTTATAAATTTCTCTTAATTTTTCAGAGACAATGTCTTTTAATGACTTTTGTCTTCAAATAACTATGGTCGCTATGAAAATTTGACTTATGGCTTTTTGTGCTTCTCTCAGCATCTGTTTATATAAACCTTCCTGTAATTCTGTGAATTCATTTCATTGTTTTGGGATTAACTGTTTTCCATCCCACTAGCATATCAAATGGTGGTCATCTATGTTCCATCTGATTAGTGAGTACTTTGTTTTCAGGTTTTGCTACCTCAACAATTGCTTCTATAAATAAATTTAATTTAGACTTTTAGATTATAGAAGCAACAATTGCTTCTATAAATAAATTTAATTTAGACTTTTAGATTATAGAAGCAACAATTGCTTCTATAAATAAATTTAATTTAGACTTTACTTTAGACTTTTGCCCCAGAATGGTCTATGACTAGTAGTGGTATTACTGGGTAACAGGATATTTCAAGTTTAGTGACTTTCTTCGTACAATTTCATTTTTTGGTGGTGGTGGGGTAATTATAGCAAAGATTTACTTGTGATTTCATTAGTACCACTCTAAAGAGTTGTTTGAAACATTGAAAAATTAGTTGACTTGTCCAGTTTAACTTAGTTAACAGGTGAATAGGCAAGAGTTAAAATCAGTCTTCATGACTCCAAAACCAATTATAGCACAATAATATTAAAATGTGTTATAGATGTTGTTGGGCCCATTCAGTACTAAATAACTTTGCTGGATATTGACAAAGAGTTGAAAGTAATAATACCAAAGTATAATTATTGTTTGTAGTCAATAAAAATGGGAAGTTCCTATTACCTCTCTCCATCTTTCTGCCATTCCAGCACCAATACTTTGGCTATAGAAAAGGAAAGGATGATATAGTCCATTTTACAATTTTAATCATATGGTATATATCATTTTTTTTAATTGTCACACCACAGGCAAGAGGCTCGTGATATTCATCTCTGTACTTACTAGACTAGTAAAGGGAATTTATCATCACAGCCATACTCATGATCTTTCAACCTTGACATTATTTGCCAAAAACTATTCTATTTGAGAAAAAATTTCATGTCAGTGTGTTGGATTTATTTCAGACACAATATGCTGGCATTATTATAATCATTCATAAATGTGGATTGAATGATTATTAGCACTATGTTTCCATAATTTAACTAATATTTAAGGGGAGAGAGAGAGAGAGAGAGAGAGAGAGAGAGAGAGAGAGAGAGAGAGAGAGAGAAAGAGAGAGAGAGAGGCGAGGGGGGTGTGACACATAAGATATAAGTGTCTCAAAATGTTGTCTGGGTGGCAAAGCATTCTGTCACTCATGGTGCAATACTTTCACTTCCCCACAATATGTCATGGCTATGTGAATAAGCCAAAGGGAATCGGCAAAGAAGTAATCATTTAAAGAAATAATTATAAAGTGTTCACTGAACCCTTAGTGTGCGTTATTTTTAAAGACCTTATTTATTCACTTCCAGTGAGCACATTTATCGCTCCCTCTCTCTTCTACCTTCCCATGATGACTTTGAATGCTTGTAATGACCAAACAATCAGTGTAATGTTAATAGATTTTGTTCTTTTGACTTCTACTCAACTCAGGCTCCATTCCATATCTAAGCTAAATAGGTTTAATGGCCCCATTTTGACAGTGTTACAATTTAACTGGAGCTTTTCATGCACAAAAGACTTTCCTTAATTATTAACAATGCTTTTCACAGAGTTTAAATCATTTGAAAGGGGCAAGTATTTCATGAGGGAACTTTTTTCCTCTTTACTTCAAATAGCTTTTATCAGAAATGTGTATCAACCCTGTGATTGTAAGTCATTTTTATCAGTAATAGTCTTCAACTGACTCTAAAAGAGAAAAAGAACACACACACACACACACACACACACACACACACAGATACAGAGACAGAGAAAGTGCATAATAAAAGCCAACTTGGTTGTATTTTGCTAATTTTTTCGCATCCTTTTCTCCTCCCCTTTTTGCCTCCTTCTCTTCATCCTCCTCCTCTTTCTGCTTCTTTGCTAATGGATTGCTTTCTTGGAAAGGTAGGGATGAGGAAGGATATATTGGGAAGTATAAGTAGCTTATGAAAAATAAATGATATTAATATTTTAAATTGTAAAAATGAATAAAACAGAGCGGTTGAGACAACAGTTAGCCTGTTTGTGTGGCAAAATATCTAATACAAAAAGAGAAGCTGGTGTGATTTTCTCCACCTTAAAAAAGGCATTAAATAATGTTTAACTTCCATGGAACACATTTTTTCTTCTAATGAACTCAAAGATGTAGCACATTTAAACTTTCACACATTTCTGTGTGAGGACAGTTTTAATTCTTGTTATACCAGATTCTGTAACCTGAGGGTCAGAGAAAAAGGCTTTTTGGGAAACTGCAGAGAAAAGCATCACACTTTCTTTGTTAGGGTTAAGTTTCACTTCTGTTCAGATGAAGGTATGAACAAAGTGAAGCCCTACAGTAGAATTTTTTTTTCTGTTAAACTTGCAAAAATCTGTGAATTAAACAGCATGGATTCCCCCTAAACTGGTATATATTGTAACTGTTTCATAAATTGCTGTGGCCAAGATAATTTGTTGTCTGTCAAAAGATAACTGTTGATGATCTTTTAACTTGTTTAGGCAGTCCATGAATGGTACATCAGTCCGTTGTTGGTCTAGTATTCAAAGATTTTAGAGGCACTTAGGTAGTGTAGTGAATAGAGTACTTAGCCAGCAATATGGAACATTTGGGTTCAAATATAGACTCAGAATCTTATTAACTATGCATCCTTCATCAAGTCACTTAAAACCTCTGTTTGCTTTAATTTCCTCAACAGTTAAATGGAGTTAACAGCACCTATACTGGAAGGTTGTTGTAAGAATTATTTGGAAAAAGATAAGAAAAAGCATGGTATATAGTAGGCAATATGTAAATGCTGATTCCATTTCTCTTCCTTTCTCAACATATTGTATATTCTTAGAGAAGCCAATGTTTGTGGAATGATATCGTGAGATATTAGTAAAAGAAAGCTTAAACTGTGATTTAATATTAATAACTTTTCCCCTGTATAATGCCAAGCAAAGGCAACTTCCAAGGTTCAGAATACTAGTATAGCAACTCCATTTTATTCAGTGACAAAATAAGGCAAAACATTCATAGAACTGAGAAAATTAAAATACAGAATTCACCAAGTGTAATTCAATAATTTCCAAGTACTGTTCCACCCCTGGGCAGGATATTCATTTAGTCAATCACAAAGTAGTTTCCAATCATTAACAAAGTACATTCATTTGGTCAGTCACATAGCACAAAAAGTGAAAAGTTTCCCACCCCTGGAACACAACTGAATTACAATTATCATCTGTTAACTATAAGCACCTTCTCAAAAGGAGAAGTAGAGAGCACAAAGTCCATCTATCCCTGAGCTACAACAAGGTTAAGATATCATCAACAGCATTTAATACCCAAAGAGAGGCCTTTTCTTTATCTTGACCTTAAGCAAGTTCTCAGCAATTTCCATTCCTGGGGAGACAAAGCTTAACAAGGCCATAAGATACATTGCCAGTGTCCTCATCAATTTATTCTCTGCCTGCAGAACTGTCTCAGGATCCCTGAAAACATCAGCAAGACCCTCTTCCAGGATTTCTGTAAACATACAACAAGAAAATTCTTCTTCGAGGCTTCTGAACAAACAGCAAGGTTCCAGGACCTCTGCAACAGCAGCACTATCCTTCACCAGGAGACAAATCTGGCAAAACAACATCAAAACAGACAAAAAAATATTGGCATGACATCCATATCTCCTCAGTCCCTGGCAGTTCCAGGTGCCTTCAGCAATCCTCTCTCTCTCTCTCTCTCTCTCTCTCTCTCTCTCTCTCTCTCTCTCTCTCTCTCTCTCTCTTTCTCTCTCTCTCCACGATGCTGCTTCCAAAAGTTCTTCTGCCTCTCTTTTCTCTGCTTGTGCCTCTCTCTAAATCCATGGCACCAGCTCATCCCAGTTCAGCCCTCTCTTTTCATGTCAACAAGTTCATCCCCCATCCCAAAAGTGGGACTCACAAGCTCTGGGTTTCAACACTCAACCTGAAAACCAAGACAATACAAGGGGGGTCATTAAATTCCATTACTATTAAACCCCATTACCTCTTAAATTCTTAGTTCATTGCTATTACATTAGCTTAAAGAATAAATTCCTAGAGATTCTGCCATATGACTGCCAAGACTGGAGGAAGACAGTCAAATTCCCACAAATCTAACCCAGCAAAAATGCCAAAGTTTGTGCCAGACTAAATAATTATTGATATCCAATGATAAACTGCAATGAGTAAGCTATTCTATGCAAAAAAAAAAAAAAAACAAGCACAGAGTCAGCAAGAAGTCCAAAGACAATAGTGAAAGAAGCAGCTAGCAAACTTAATGTCAGTATAATGGAAACTTCTGGAACCATTAGAGATAGAAAAGGTATATAACCTGAAAGGCTTTATATCTGGAGGCAGAGAGAGGTTATGTTTCCCCAGAGAAAATCCCAGGGTAAGGACCTTGACATCCTGGGTAAGTAGTAGTAGGACAGCAACCAGAGATCCTAATGCTGTTACTGTGTTCCAAAAAGGATAACCCAAGCTCAGAGTTTCTAAAGTCCCTGTCCTGAGATGCCAGAAAAAGACCTGAAGGTGAAAGATCCAGCTGGCCTAGCCCTGGGAGATGGGGGTCAGCATAAGGTTCTAGAGTACTTTAGGTGAAACCACATCAGTCTAACCACCTGATTAAAAAGTCTAAGAGGAAGAAAAGACTGTGTTTCCCTTAAAGCCCATAAACAGTCCTGAATCACAATTTCAGGGCCAAAAAAAGCAATAGCATTTATGGCTGCAGTGAAGCAGGAGCCCTGACAGATAGGGGTATTTTTGGTCACTCATGGGGTAGTCAGGATCCTAGTCTCAATTCCAAGACAGAGGAGAGGACTAGCAATTGCGGATCCAGGAGAGTAGGGCACCTGCTCACATTCTTAGGGCCAAGATAAATGCTAGTGGTGAAAGCTTGGTGGGAATGAGGCCCATTCCTGGGTAAAGATCAGAGCATACCACAAAAGGAAGTATCAACACATCTACCTAGATCTTATCACCTTGGAAAGAAGATAAAAGTACAGACCCACAGACCTAGCTCTGAAAGCAGCAGCAAGAAAGGTCTAAAGTTTGGGGCACTGCCTGTCATTTTGTGAGTAGCGCCTAATTTTAACATAAAGTTAAAAGTTAAAAAAATAGAGTAGGGAAAATGAGTAAATAATAAAAAAACGTGAGCATAACAATTTACTTTGGTGACAGGCAAGGTAATGACACAAACACAAAAATAAAAACAGCTAAAAGCAAAGACTCAAAGAAAAAAATTAGAAAATATAAAATATCTCATTGGAGAAACTACTGACTGGAAAAGAGTGAGGAGAGAGAATACAAGAATTATTGAACTACCTTAAGTTCAAGACCAAAAAAGGAATTTTATTTTATTTCAGGAAATTATCAAGGAAAACGGGCCTAATATCATATAAGCAATCACCTCCAAAAGGAGTCCCCCAAATACAAACTTTCAGAAATGTTACAGCCAAATGCAAGGAAGTAATAATTCAAATATTGTGCAATCAGGAGCACATAAGATTTAATGCTTCCACTCTGAAGGATCAGTGGGTCTGGGATATGATGTTCTGGAAGAAGAAGAGAACTAGAATTAAAACCACCAATAACATATCTATTAAAATTGAGCATATTACTAAAATAAAATGGATATTTAATAAAACAGAGTATGCTCTAGGATTCTTGATGGAACAATGAGAACTGAAAAGAAAACTTGACTTTAAAGTACCAGACTTATGAGCAGCATAAAAAGGAAATTATGGAGGAGATATTGTAAACTTTTCAATAAAGTGTTTTATTCCTATATGGAAAGATGATAACTGTAAACTCCTAAGAACTTTATTCTTATTAGGGCAGATAGAAGGACTATAAATAGACAGAAAGCATGGGTATGAGATGACTAGGGATGGATAATATAAAAATAAATTAAGGTGTGAGAAAGAAGGATACATTGGGAGAAAGGAGATGAAGAACAGGAAAATTATCTTACATAAAAGACATGCAAAAGGAAGAGTTTTTACAATGGAGGTGAATATGAGGAAGAAATGTTTGAACCTTACTATAATCAGAATTATTTTAAAGACAGCGTAACACACACTGAGGCATAGACATATTTCTTATGTTATAGGCAAGTGGGACAGAAAGCAGATAGGAAAAAAGGAATGGAGGAATGATAGAAAGGAAGGAGGATTAAGTGAGGTAGTTGTCATAAAGACTTTTGAGGAGGGACAGGAGAGAGAGAGAAAGAGAGAGACAGAGACAGAGAAAAGAGACAGAGAAAGAGAGAGAGAAAGAGAGAGAGGGAGAGGGGGAGAGAGAAAGAGAGGGAGACAGAGAGAGACAGAGAGACAGAGAGAGACAGACAGAGAGAGAGAGAGAGAGAGAGAGAGAGAGAGAGAGAGAGAGAGAGAGAGAGAGAGAGAGAGAATAGATTGGAAGGAAATACAAAATTAATAAACACAATTGTAAATGTAAAAGGAATGAATTCACACAAATGAAGCAGATAACAGGATGAACTAAACACTACACTCCAACAATATGTTGTTTGTAAGAAATACACTTAAAACAGAGAGACAGAATTAAAATAAGGGGATAGAGCTGAATATATTATGCTTCATCTGAGATAAAAAAAAATGGGGTAGCAATCATGATCTCAAAGTGAAAGAAATAGATTAGATCTAATTAAAAGAGATGACCATGGAAACTACATTTTGATAAAAGGAAACACTGAAGAAATATCAATACTAAACATATATGCATCAAATGGTATAGGATCTGACTTTTTGAAGGAAATTAGAGGATGAATTAAAGGAGGAAATAGGCATTAAAATTATATGAGTGAAGGACCTGCACTTTCTCTTCACAGAAATAGTAAAAGCTAATGAAAATGTGAACAATAAAGAAGTCAAAGAGATGAATAGAATTTTGGAAAAGTTAGATATGATAGACCTTTGGAGAAAATTGAATGAGAATAGAAAGGAATTTAACTTTTTCTCACTGGAACCTGGCATCTACACAAAAATTTACCTCACTACTGAATGCAGCAAAGTAGGTATGTTAAATGTATCCCAGCAATAAAATAACATCCAATATAAAGCTATAGAAACAGAATAATTGAAAACTAAATAATCCAGTTTTAAAGAATTAGTCTTTCAAAGAACTGATCATAGAGACAATCATAATTTCATTAAAAGGAAGGGCAACAATGAGACAATATACCAAATTTTATGGGATGCAACCAGAACATTACTTATGGAAATGCTTCATATTTCTAAATGCTTACATAAATAAAATAAAGAACAGATCAGATCAATTAATCAGGCATGCTGCTAAAAATAGAAATAAACTAGCTTTGTGACCTTGGGCAAGTCATTTAGCCTCAATTGCCCTGCCTTCTCCCCTCCTAAAGGATAAAAAAATAGAAATAGAATAAACTAAAAATTCATAATTAAACACCAAATTGTAAATCCTTAAAATCAAAGGAGAGGGGGCGGAGCCAAGATGGCAGAGTAGAAACAGCATTTCCAATGTGCTCTGCCCCACACAAATTTCAAACAATGTGAAAGGGGACTCCGAACAACTTCTGGAGCCACAGCACCCACAGAATGGCACAGAGAAGCTAACCTTCTGCTGAGGACAGCCCAGCAGTCCTGCAGGGAGCCGCCAGCGCAGCGCTCTGAGAGCAGGCAGCACAGTGCGCTTCATCTCAGAGGGAGTGGGTGACAAGGGAGGAAGGGAATGGATCTGAAAATCAAAGTTTTAAAATTAAATGCTTCATAAGATGTCCAGGCATTGGGGCTCAGAGATTCACCTTGCCCTAATGGCAAAGTCGAAGGGGGTATGGGAGAAGATATGGGAGAAAACAGATTGGATGAGGGGATATCTAGTGGGACTGCTATTCTGGGGTGGTGGGTAGGGAAAAATGGGGGGAAATGTAACTCATAATCTGGTGGAAATGAATGATGTAAACCAGAAGTTAATAAAGCATTTGTTTAAAAAAAAACTATTATTTTTTTTTAAATCAAAGGAGAGATTAAGTTGAAAATAAGAAAGTAATTGAAGTAATAAATAAAATTAGCAGCTAAATTTATTTAAAAAAATAAAGTAAGCCATTGTTTGTTTGTTTGTTTGTTTTTTAAAGAAGACAAGCAGCTTCCAGTATCAAAAATGAAGAGGGCAAACTCACCACTAATGAGGATAAAATTAAAGCAATTATTAGGAGCTATTTTGCCTAATAATTTCTCAATAAACCTGACAATCTAAATGAAATGCATAAATATTTATCCCCCCAAAAGTGCTCCATATTAGCAGAAGAGGAAATAGAATATTGAAATAAACCTTTCTTTTTTTCCTTTTTTTTTTTTTGGAGGGCAATTGGGGTTAAGTAACTTGCCCAAGGTCACACAGCTATGTTTTTGTCTGATTGTGTTAAGTGTCTGAGGTCGGATCCAAACTCAGGTCCTTCTGACTGCAGGGCCAGCGCTCTACTCACTGCCCCACCTAGCCTCCCCGAAATAAACCTTTCTTAGAAAAGGAAATTGAACAAGATGTTGGAATGAGAAGTTTCTGTTTGACTAAGTTTCTGGAAAACTGGGGAATAGTGTGACAGAAACTAGGAATAGAACTACATCCCATAGCATATTCTAAGATAAGGTCAAAATGGATACATGAATTAAGCATAAAGGGTGATATCATAAGTAAATTAGAGAAGCATGGAGTTTTACCTGTCAAATTCATTGATAAGGGAAGAATTTATGACCAAACAAGATATATAGAGAGCATTAAAGATATAAAATGGATAATTTTTATTACAACAAATTAAAAATGCTCATACACAAAACCGATGAAAGCAAATTAGAACGAAAGCATGAAATCAGAAAAAAAAAAAGTTTCTCTGATTAAGACCTCATTTCTCAAATTTATAGATAACTGAGTCAAATTTATAAGCATACAAATCATTCCCTAATTGTTACATGGTCAAAGGATACCATAATTGTTCCATGGTCAAAGGATATGAACAGGTAATTTTTAGAGGAAGAAATAAAACTATCTATAGTTATATGAAAAAATGTTCTAAATCTCCAACTAGAGAATACAAGTTAAGGTACTACTTCACACCTACAAAATTATAAATTACAAATGTTGGAAGGGATGTTGAAAATTAGGGACACTAATTCACTGTTGGTGAAGTTGTGAAATTATCCAACAGATCTATAAAGCCATTCGGAACCATACCCAAGAGACTAAACTTTTGCATATATTTTCATCTACCACTACTACTCTTTGGAGTGTATCCCAAAGAGATAAAAGGGAATAAACCCCCAAATCCAAATTTATTTATAGCATATTTGTTCATGGTAGCAAAGAATTGGAAATTAAGGGAATTCTCATCAGCTGGGGAATTACTGAACAAGCTATGGCATATGGTTGTGATGGAATAGTATTGTGCTATAAGAAATGAGAAACAGGATGTTGAAAAAAAAACAGCAAGGAATACATGCATGAGCTGTTGCAAAGTGAAATGAACAAAACCAGGAGGATAGTTTACACAAAAACAGCAATATTGGATGACGATCATTTCTGAATGACTTAAGTATTCTCACCAATATATTGATCTAAGATAATTCTGAAGGATTTAGGATGAAAAATGCTATCCACCTCTAGGGAAAGAGCTAATGAAGTGCAAATGAAGATTGTGTGTTCGTCTGTGTGTGTGTGTGTGTGTGTGTGTGTGTGCACTTATTATCTTTGCCTTTGTTTGGTTTTGGTTTTTCTCTTTGTCTTTTGTAATTTGACTTTTATGATAATGTTTACCATGACTGCTCATGCATTATCTATATGAAATTGGTTGCCTTCTGAAGGAGGGAAAGAGAAATTAGAATTAGAAGGATTAGAAGTAAGGGAAGGAGAGAGAGAATTTAGTACCCAACACTTGAAAAAGTTAAGAAAAAATTTGGTTCCATAAAATAAAAATAAAATAATATCTATGTAATTGGGAAATATTAAACAAAATCAATAAAGAACATAAAAAATAATTGAACTTAAAAAACCAACAAAAAACCAAAACTTGAAAAACCATTACAAATCAAAATTCTGGATTTTATTGTATGTAGTTCCTGTTTATGCTCTAGATATTTTGTGTGTACCTATTTATTTGAATATTTTCTTCTCCATTAGAATGTGAGCTTCTTGAACACAATGTGTATGTTTTTGTTTTTCTCTGTATCCATAAGGCTTAGCACAGTGTGCAGCTGAAAATGGGTTTGCATGAGGTAGCTGGGCATAGGCAAATCAACCACTGCGGAATTTGAGTGGTGGAAAAGTGTTCCCATGGTGTGATTCAGCCCATCCTGAGAGGTGTATAAACTTTCTAATTATTCTCTACTGACAACAACCTAAAGATACTGCCTTAGGGAATATCCTCTGTGATGCCTTTATAGAAATGAAAACTTAAATATAAATGTTATCTCACCTTTCGTGACCTTATTCTAGTCAAGTCTCATCCAAGCAGGTTTCAGTGATATCTATGACATCATATGTATATATGTTGGTTTTTTACTTTCTGTGTGTGTGTGTATTCAAGACTTAAGGATTGTTATAGTCTTTTGTGGACTACTGATCAATCAATTGATAAGCAATACTAAAGTGCCTACCATAGGTCAAGTACTATGCTAGATCTTCAGGGTAGAAAGAAACAAGTGAGATGCTCCCTGCCTACAAGAAGCTTTCATTATATTTAGTAGCCATATGTTTACATATAAAAAAAATTGGGAAATAAAATAAACACAACATGATGGGAGGATACTCACTGCTACAGATCACATAACTGTTATTCTTCTTTCTGTGATCTAAAATTTTCCTCTAATATATCTAAATTAGCAGCTGTGCTTGAATGCTTTGGTGACTCCTCCCATTTTAGTTAAGGGCCCTCACAATCAGTTCAGCCATCTTCCTGTGAAGCATGCATTACTTGTCTGTTGTAAGATTTACTTTGTCCTTGGATAAGGTCCTTTCATTCCTAGATTAGTTATCCTCATTGATAGTTTTTATTCTTTTCTCAAGAATAAAAACCTCCATGGGGAAGTGGATTTTGAGAACTTTAAGTAAGTATTTTATTTTTCTTTTATTCTCGGGAATTCCCAAGAATCTGAGACCTTTGGACATGCTGGGACACAATAGATGATTAATCATAAAAATTTAACCCTTAAAAGCATTTTTAAAATCCAGAAAATAATTATTGATAAATAAAAGAAAAATCCAAATTATTCAATTAAATTATCTTTCTAATATCTATGAGCCCACTAGAAATGGATTCCAGGGCATCTAGATGGTGCAGTGAGTAGAACTGCAACCTTGGAGTCAGGAGGACCTGAGCTTAAATCTGGCCTCAGACACTTGACACTTAACTAGCTGTGTGTTCTTAGGTAAGTCACCTAACCCCAAATGCCTCACCTCCTCCCCTCAAAAAAATAAAAGCTTAAAAAAAGAAATGTATTCCCTATGAAATAAAGCTTCAGAAGTCTATTTAGTGTGATAAAAATGTAAATATAGCAAGCTTTATGGATTAAAAAGGGTTCAGAACTGTTACCTTGGTAATTCTGGGTGGAAAACAATGACGATTTACACACAATAATAGCTTTTTAGTGCTATTTCAGTTTAGACACACAGCATCCAGGAGAGGTTTGTAATAGCAGTATCATCATCATCATCATCATCATCATCATCATCATCATCATTATTTTCATGTGACTTATGAAGCAACTGAGGCAGGATCATGCTTCTTCAAACTCCTCTATATCCTATACTAAGGTGCCTCTCTACACAACTCCATAGAATAACATATGAGTCTCTGGGGGATACTTATATCAACTATCATAACTGAGATAAGGTGTTTCGCTGAACTTTTTAACATTCTCTATTTGTTGACATGTACTAAAGCACTCACTTTCCCCTTTCACTTGATATGCATTATTAAAATGAAATGTTATTACTTATGTGCCTCTTTCCACCTTTCCTTTTTTCCTTTTATTGGCACTATAGTTCATAGTTAAGTTGTTTTATCTGCCATTTTCATTACATGGAGAGGGCAATCTAATATATTCTCCCTGACTATACGAGCAAAATAAAATGAGTACAGTAGGTAGTAAAATTGTATTGTGTAAGTCGGATACTGGACAGAAGCAGGTTGTGTTCTATTCACATGAATTTAGCATGTTTTAGCATATGGCAGAGAAGATAAAATGAAGTGCTATTATACCTTATGTCAATAGGTACCACTAACCTGCCATGGTGCTGCCAAGAAAGGATTCCCTGAAGCCCTTGGGTCATTGCATATGGCAAAATAGCTAAAACTGCTATCTACCTTCTTGAACAGCTGATTTATGGATCTCATCCTGACTTAGAATGTATTTTTTTAAACATTGGAACTTCATTCCAATCTTATTTACTTGCAGTTACTCCAGATGGTTGCCTTTCTGTTTACCTGAAGACATATATGAATTTGTGAAGAATGAATGATCCCTTCAGGCTTGTTTATGTTGTCAATGATTTTCAGTAGTGACATGAAATCATTTTTGCTTCCCACCATTCCTGCTTTAGCCAGCTTTAAAAAAATCAACCTTCTGTGATCATTGAAGTTATCAGAAATGTCAGATAAATGTGAGAGCAATATTAGTTCTTAAGCCTTCAGAGCCTGTTAAGGACAAATATTTTTGTCATAAACCAAAAACAAAATGTTAATTCACGTCTGATTTTTTTTCTCCCTGATCAATTTCTTGTGCTGAATTCTGACTTCAATAAAGTGATGGAATGGAAAGATTGATCAATACTGTCCACTTTCTCCTCCATGGCTCTGATTTTCCATTATTCCAAACTAATTAGTCTGTTTTAATAGTTCTGACTACAGAACAGTGGCAATAATATTGTCTTACTTTGGCATTTGCTATATTATTAGGTTTTTCCTTTAGATAACTGTGGAAAGGATGGTAGAAAAAAATGAAATTCATGTATGTGGAATACTAAGATATTTCATTTAAGGTCTTAACATCATAGCAATTAATATTAAGTCGTTCTTTCTACAGTGATTTTACTCTACTATATTTCAATTGAGATTCAAGAAATTTTGTAATGTTGACAGATTTTTCCCCCCACAAGGTCCAATAATGTAAAATATCTTGAGCAAGAGAACTAGATGTTAAGGTAGATAGATTGTTAGACCTAGGGTCAGGAAGACTCATTTTCCTGAATTCAAATCTGGCCTCAGATACTTAGCTCTGTGATCTTTAAATCACTTAATTAACCCTTTTTGCCTCAATTTCCTCATCTGTAAAATGAAACTGGAGAAGGAAATGATAAACCCTTCCAATATCTTTTTCAAGAAAATCCCCAAATGGGGTCACAAAGAGTAGGACACAACTGAAATGACTGGACAACAACAACAACAAATATAGAGTATCAGCCATGAAGTAAGAAAAATCTGCACTAAAATCCAACCTCTGTTACTATGTGACCTTGACAAAGTTGTTTTTTTTAGGTCTTACCTTCACCATCTATTAAGCAAGGTGAGGGTGTGGCAGGCCATTAAGGTAACTTCCATCTTTCCATCTCCTTCTATGGGCCTATCAAGTATTTAGCCTACCATTAAAAAAAAATCTCTTTGGGGCTATGTGTAATATCTCTCAAGGCATTCTAATCCATTTTTTCATAGTTCTAATTGTTAGTTTTCTTTTCCTGATATCAAGTTTAGATACTTAAAAAACACCATGTTACAATTATACCCACTGACATTAATTCCATTCTTCTACCCTCTTCTCCCCCCTTTTCTGCTTTTTGGATACAAGCACAAAGATTTGTATCTGTCTTACAGGTAAGAGCCTTTATATTTAAATATAACTATCATGCCACTTCCATACCTCGACCTTTGCTAACTAAGGTGAAATGTTGCCAATTCCTTTAATTAATATTCATATGGAATATAATGTAAATTCTTAATAATTTTGATCACTCTCCTCTGGGGGTGGGGGGAAGTCTTCAGCTTATGAACTTCCTTAAAAGTCAGCACCAAGAACTGAATACAAAATTCCCCATGTGATATAACCAACACATTTCAGCTGGCATTGTTCTGGACACTGTCTTTCTTTTGTAGTATTATATGGCATAATCTGTTTTTGTCTTCTGCCTCAATTCATTTTGAGCTTGTAGCATTTTAAATTCTCCATATTTTTAATGGACAATCTTTTAGAGACACATTCCTCTCCATCTTGTATGTTTGAAGGTGATTTTTTAAAGTGTAAGACTTTTCAACTATTCCTATTACATTTCTTCAGATTAGATTAATTTTTACCTATCAATACTGTATGATTATTTTGAATTCTTACCATAATAGAACATGTCAGTTTTGCCTCTTCACTTTGTCTCATCTACAAATTTGGTAAATATGTCATCTATGCCTTTAACTCAGCCATTAATAAAAATGATAAACTGAATAAAACAAAAGGTCAATACTTTGGCTTTGGGAACTGGGTTAAACAAGTAGGTAGCAGCAGGTAGAAGGTGAGATGCCAGTGAAGTTTGTTGTTTTGTAAAACTAGAAGAGAGGCTAAGTTATTGAATCTATACTCTGCCATTTTTGTGACTGAAAAACAGTGGTAGTATGTATCAAAGTATTGTAGTAAATAATGCTATGTTCAACCAACTGTTTTACATTTTGGACACACTTTGTTGTCATGGTGTGGCTAGGAAAGTATTGTCTTTAGGTTAATCTGTCCTTTATTTTACAGGTTTAGGGTAAAATACTTTTTTTTTTTTTTAAGCAATTGGGGTTAAGTAATTTGCTCAAGGTTACGCAGCTAGTCATTATTTGTGTGTAGGTGCTCATTTTCTGAGGTCGGATTCGATCTCGGGTCATCCCAACTCCGAGGCCGGAGCTCTTACTCACTGCGCCACCTAGCTGCCCCCTTTTTAGGGCAATTGGGGTTAAGTAACTTGCCCAAGGTCACACGGCTAGGTTTTTGTTTGTGTGGATTAAGTGTCTGAGGCCGGATCCAAACTCAGGTCCTTCTGACTCCAGGGCCGGCGCTCTACTCACTGCGCCACCTAGCGGGTAAATACTGGGTAAAATACTTTTGGCAGAGGATTCTGATCTCTGTAACTGCTGACTTCTTAGTGCTATTGTTGGTCAATAGGGGTATACAGTTACATTTTATACCACTCCCTCCATGACTACCACATAGCTCATACTTAGAGCTTGCAGATTTGATCTTTAGGATGTAATTACTACTCTAAGAGCAAGGTACTCTGTAGGTCTTCATTCTTTAATCAGCTTCTAATAGGACACCTACCTTTAATAGTTGGACAGCATAGATATCAAGGCAAAGACATTTATTGTGATGGTACATTTTTCTTGAAGTCAATAAGCATTTATTAAATGTCTACTATGTGTCAAGAACTATCTTAAACACTGAGGATACAAAAAAGCAAAAAACAGACAAGCCCAACAAAACCCTCATGCTTTCAGAGAGTTTTTAATATAATGAATGGGGAAATCATGCAAACATGAAACACAGTTAAGATATATAAGTGAAAAAATGTTTAGTTATTCCCCAGTTGATGGGTAGCATCTTCATTTCCAATTCTTTGGCATTGGAGAAAGAGTTCCTATAAATATTTTGTACAAATAGGTCCTTTTCTCTTTTCTTTGATCCCTTTGGGATAGAGGCCTAGTAATGGTATCGCTGGGTCAAAAGGTATGCATAGTTAATATGGTTTTGGGCATAGTTCCAAATTACTCTCCAGAATGGCTGGCTCAGTTCACAACTCTAGCAACAGTGCATTCATGTCTCAGTTTTTCAGCGTCCCCTTCAGAATTTATCTTCCTTTCCTGTTGTGTTAACTAATTTGATAGGTGTGAGGCATAAAGTAATAGTTGTTTTAATTTGCAATTCTCTAATCAATAGTGACTTAGAAGATTTTAATGTGGTTATTAGTAGGTTTGATTTCTTTTCCTAAAAACTCCCAATTCATATCCTTCAATCATTTATTGGTTGGGGAATGACTCACATTCTTATAAATTTGACTCAGTCTTTTATATATTTGAGAAATTATACATTTATAAGAGAAATTGCTAGAAATATTTTCCTGCTTTTTATTTTCCTTCTAATTTTGGTTACATTAGCTTTGTTTATGCAAGACCCTTTTAATTTCATGTAATCAAAATTATGCATTTTACTTTTTTCTGATTCTCCCTGTCTCATATATTTTAAAATGTATTTATTTATTTACTTTAAGTTTACAACATTCAATTCCACAAGCTTTTGAGTTGCAAATTTTGTTCCCCTTCCCCTCCTCCCCCTTTTCCCCCATGGTGGCATGCAATCCAAAATGGGTTCTACCAGTACCTTCACATCAAACATTAGTCAAGTTATAAAGAAGGATTATAACCAATGGAACAAGAAACGAGAAAGAAGGAACAAAACAAAAAAGAGAGAGAGCAAGTACTTTGCTTCAATTTTCTTTCAGACTCAGTAAATCTTTCCCTGGATGTGGATAAACCTTCTCCATCATAAATCCTTTGGAGTTGTCTTATAACCTTGCAATGCTGAGATGAGCCCAGTCTATCTAAGTCAGTCATCTCAGATATGATGTATCTGTAACTATTCTCCTGATTCTGTTCCTCTCACTCAGCATCAGTTTATATAAGTCTCTCCATGTTATTATGAAGTCCATCTGCTCCTCATTTCTTATTGCATAATAGTATTCCATTACATTCATATACCACATCTTGTTTAGCCATACTCCATTTGATGGTCATTCCCTTTATTTCTACTTCTTTTGCCACCACAAATAGAGGTTCAATAAATATTTTTGTACATATAGATCCTTTTCCCACTTGTATGATCTCTTTGGGATACAACCCTAGAAAAGTATTGCTAGGTCAAAGGGTATGGTCTGCCTCATATTTTGTCATGAACTCTTATTCCTATCTCTAACAGGTACATTTTTCTATGCTCCCTTCATCAACTTATGACATCACACTTTATGTCTAAATTATCTATGCAGTTTGACCTTCCACTGGTATAAAGTGAGAAATATTGGTCTATACCTAGTTTTTGACAAACTGCTTTTTTAATTTCCCTAGCTGATTTAGTCAGATAGTGAATTTGACTAAGAAGCCCAACAAGTCATTCACTTTTTTGTATCAGGTGCCTAAATTATTCTATTGATCTACTCCTCTATTAGTCATTACCAGGGTGTTTTGATGATTATTTCTTTGCAATATAGTTTGAAGTCTGGCCCTCTCAGGCCACCTTCCTTTGCATTTTTTCATTGCTTCTTTTGACATTCTTGAATTTTTTATTCTTCCATGTGAATTTTATTATTTCTCTGCATAATAATTCTTTTGTAGTTTGTTTGGTATGAAACTGAATATGCAAAATACTTGTCTAGAATTTTCTATTTTTCTTATGTTGGCTTAGTCTATGCATGTGGAATTCATATATCTCCAAGTATTTGCATATGTGTTTTTGTGAAAAGTATTTTGTGATTGTATTCACATAGTATCTAGCTTTGTCTTGGCAGATATACTTCCTAGAGTTTTGTATTGTCTGCAATTATTATTATTTTTTTGCTTTTTTGGAGGGCAATTGGGGTTAAGTAACTTGCCCAAGGTCACACAGCTAGTTTTGTGTGTATATGTGTGTGTGTGCATTAAGTGTCTGAGGCTGGATCCGAACTCAGGTCCCCCTAACTCCAGGGCTGGTGCTCTACTCGCTGTGCCATCTACCCGCCCCATCTGCAATTTTTAAATACGATTTGTCATTCTATCTTTTTGTAATAACAATGCAATATTCACAATGCCCACAGTGACTATAAACATGCTGGTGTAGTTGTGAATCACAAATGTAACAGGCTGTCCACATGGAGGACAGAGCCAAAACATTTATTCAATTAGCAGAAAGCCAAATCCACAAACCAGAAAGTCAAAGTCTTTACAGTAGCCACGCTGTTGGTACACATAGTTAATGCAGTGAACACCCACATTCCCAAGCTTTTAAAATGAAACAGGGTACCTCAGACAAAAACCCTCCTCTCTGTATGCACAGTACCTGCTCAGCCTCCTTGCTGCTTGCTCCCAGTAGTCCTGGCTCCCAGCAGTTCTTGCTCCTGGCAGTTCTCAGCAGAAGTCCTCAGCAGAATTTCTAGCTGTCTCTCAGAAGAAGTTCTACCACACAAGTACTGTTCTCAAAATCTCTTCCCTCTCTGGCTTGAGCCTCTTATTAGCTCCTCACTACCCGACCTCTTCCTGCTACTTCAGCAAGTTCATCCCACTGGGGGACTTAAAAGATCTGGGTCCCAATACTTGACACAATTATGATCTTGAAACCAAGTGCCAAGAACCTGCTAGCCTGCCAACACAAGGGGCATGGAAGATCTTCAAATCCCATTACATTCAGCCCCATGATCTTTCATGCCCCTTACATGGCAAAGACACATTAATGATACCTGGGTTAAGGGGAGTTTTAGGAGTAACTGGTATCAAAAGAATTTTACAATAATATAACAAGGATAAAACATAATAAACAAAGAAATCAATGTTTTAGGGTGGGGCTTGAGGACAAGCTCCCCATCATCCCCCCTTGAATAAATGGGATCCCAAAATTTTGGGGTAAAAGGCAAAGGTCTATTCTTCCATGGCTGCTTGCTACTAAAATTGGACATAGGGCAGTTCCTGTCCCAAGATTTCCCATTTGAGAGACCAGTTCTCAAGCCAGCATTTGGAAAGTGCTTGATGCCAGGTCAGGAGTCACATGTCACAGTTGTGGACAGGTGGTGACATCCAGCATAAGCTATCAGACATCTACAGGTGGAGGGTATTAAGCCTGCAGAAATAAATCTATCAAACTAGGTTAAAAGACAAAAAGCCAAGAAGAAACAAGGAAACAATAACCAGAAACAAGGTAGACATAGGATCAGCCATGCTTCTGGAATCCATGAGCCAACTACTGTAGCCTCACCCATGGTACAATATACGAGTTAAGTGTACAATTTTATAATCATTTTTTCCTGAAAAAAAAAAACAATAATTACATTGTTATCCTTCCCATGTGCTATAATCTCTGGAGATTTAGAACATCATCTGGCTTCTGTTTTACCCATACTTTAACTCCCAATTTTATTGGATCCATAGAAACAAATCTTTCAGTTCCTCTGATAGTTATTTCAACAGGAAGGTCAGTTTTTACAAGTAGTATTGTTTTACAAGAAGTGATAATAACTTGAACGATTCTATACTTTTTACAAATCTATACAGGGTCTTCACCTAAATTATAGAATTTCACAACAAATTCTACTTGATAATTAGATCTATTACTCCAGCCAATGCATGAATTCCTTGAGCTGCTAATCCTGATTTGGATAAAATCTGTCCAAAGTGATTTGGGGGGATTCTTATGTATATCCCAGTGGAGATTTTTCTTATTTCTTTTCTGTCCAACCCAAAGTCCTCTAAACAATGTAAATCATACCCCACTGAACAAGGTGTTCCTGGGTATGGTTATGGGATATCTGGCCTCAAAGTCCAATACTCAATATTTGGAATCTTATGTGCCTGTTGTTTTTTAATTTGTAGATTTTGGGTCATCATTCTCACTAGAGGTGTGCTTCCTCCCAATGGTCTATTATTTTCATTATGTAAAGCCATAACAAATTATCCTTCCAATGCTGATATGAATTATTGGAACTCAGCTTCCTTAAGTGTTCTTTCAATAATCCATTCATTCTTTCAATTAACCCAGATGCTTATGCATAATATGGAATATGATGTATCCATTCTCTATTTAGTATACAGTGCCTCTTCATTTCATTACCCTGGAAATTTGACCCATTGTCTCTTTGAATCTGCATTGGGGTTCCATAATATTGATGTATGAGATCTAGAGATTTACAGGTGTTTTTTCTGGGTTGCATTCTTATAGGGACAAGCCACTAGTACACCTGAATAGGTGTCAACACAAGTACATATAAATCTGCATCCTTTATCTAGTGATAGTGGACCAACATTATCTATTTACCAGATTTGGGCAGGGACCGTTCCTCTTGCTATATCTCCAGTTACTACCCAAGGAATAGTTCGCTCCTTTTCCAATTGACATATATGACATTCTTCTGCTATTTGTTTTCACAGTGAATGAGAGATACTAATACCTTGATCTTGTTCCCACTGCTGTGTGGTGTGGACCCCTAAATGGCAGGCCATTTGGTGGAACCATTTTGCTAATACTGGATCGTCAGTTGTTGTCAAAGTAGGGACAATATGTTCAGTAACAAGCTTTGCCAGTTGATTAGCATGAGCCTTGTACTCATGTTCTGGAATGGTAAGGGCCATGTGAGCATCTACATGAAAAACCCATACATCAGTATCCAAAGACATATTGCAGATATATTCCCATAATTTTTGCCCCATATTTTTTGCCATGTATTTCCCAATTTTGATTTTTCCACATGTGCATTCATGTAGCTAATTGCCCATGAATTAGTGAATATGTGACACTGTCCTCCTTGTTCTATTTTGACGGCTTGATATACTGCCACCAAGTTCAGCATATCGACTACTTCCACCTCTCCCAGTATTTTCCAAAGTCCTTCTAGTACATTGGTTATAGGCTACTGCTTTCCAATATCTTTTTTTGACCCAAATATTTTGCTGTCCCATCAGTAAAACATGCATGTCTCTTTTGTTCTTCAGTTAATCCATAATATATGTCATTACATTTTACAGAAGACTGTACCAATTGTTGCTTTGGCTCAGGGGGTGTATCATTCCCCTCAGTGCCTATGTTTGATACAGATTTGTGTAGAGCAGAGACTCTGCTTTTTCCTGTTTTCACTCTATTTTGAATATACAACTTCCATTAGATTATACTAGCCTCTTGAGCATGTATAATTATGTGAGAAGCTGGGTTACTCATTACCCAGGTCATAATTGGGATTCCAGGTCTTAATATCACTTCATGGACCAGAGTCAGTTGTTCATTCTCTACCAAAGCCTGATATGCAGCCAACAACTACTTTTCAAAAGGTGTATACTGAACTCCAGATGAAGAGAGTTTCCTACACCAAAAATCCCAAAGATACATTCAGACTTTGTTGTTTTTGCCATAAACTCCAGTTTGCATAGTCATACTGTACAGTCACTTGTAATTCAACCAGGCCATTTTTCATGGGCCATACATCTAAGGCCAATTGTATAGTAGCCTTGGCTTCTTCGAAAGTTTACTCTGTTCAAGTCCCCAATAAAATTCATATTTCTTCCTAGTGACTTTATATAAAGGTTTCAAAATCTGTTCCAGATATGGAATGTGGTGCCTCCCATATCCAAACAGTCCTATAAACTTCTGGGCCTCCTTTTTATTGGTAAGGATGGGAAAATCCTGAATCTTTTGTCAGGCTTGCAGAAGAATCTCTTGTAGTCCATTATTCCACTATAGACCCCAAATTTTTACATTTTGAGCTGGTCCTTGGACCTTTGCAAAGTTAATTTCCCACCCTTTACTTTTCATATGCTCAATTAGAAAGGTCAAACTCTTCTCCACTTCTTTTGCATCATTTTCCCATATCATGATATCATAAAGGTAGTGGGTAAGGCACACCCAGGAATCTTTAATTCATCCAACTGTTCAGCCACAATCCTGTGACAAATAGTGGGGTTATGCAGGTATTCTTGAGGCAAGCAAATGAAAATATGTTGTCTACCCTGCTAAGTGAAAGCAAATTGGTCCCATTGTTAAGAGTCCATTGAGATGGTGAAGAAGGCTTTTGCCAAGTCAATAACTGCATACCAAGTACCATCATATTTCTGGATCCTTTCTATTAAGTTGATGGTATCTGGAACAGCAGTATACAAAGGAGGAGTCACCTTATTCAATTGTCTATAATCCACTGTCATTCTGATTTTCATGCTGGCCAGACAGGATTATTCCATCTTGTGGTTGTAGGGACTAACACTCCTGCTTCAAAATATTCCTTTATAGGAGTGGTAATTTCATCTTGCCTAGCTGGCACATAATACTGCTTTAAGTATTAACCTTCAGAAGGTTCAGGTAAAGTCCATTTATATTTTTCCCAATAAAACTGTATTCCCTATTTTCCTTACAGTGAATTGGTATCTTTGTTCAGGTAAATTCAGTCATTCTTCACAATATATCTATTCCAATGATGTATTCAGGAACGGGTACAATAACCGCATTATATTTTTTCTTAGGTGCTTGCCCAATTTTCATTGTTTTTTATAACTTGTCTGGTTGATATTTCAGCCCCAAGTCCTGTGATGGTAATAGGAGTTCCATATTTAAACATATCAGGGTTCCCATATATAAGTGAGGCCTCTACCCCCGTATCAATCAATGCCCTAGTTACAGTAGTTGATCCATTCTTCCAATATATTGTTAAACCAGTATGGGTTTGCAATCTCTTCTGTGTATTTCTTTAATCTGGATTGGGACTTGGCCTATTTCTTATTTTCTCTGAAGGTGTGGCAAACTTGAATACAATGATTCAGATTCTTCTTGAAGGTGTGGCAAACTTGGTAGGGGTGGTTCCTACTTCCCTATTCAATCTAATAATAAGTAGCCTTTCTTGGTACATTTTAGGCATCTCTTCAGTTGTAATACCATCTATTCTTCTAAAATCCATGCCTGCTCTCAATAAAGCAGTAAACAATTCTCTTCTTCTCAGTCCATTTTGAATGGACTGAATCTGCTGGGTATTTACTCTCCTTTCTTGAGGAAATTTATCCTTTCCCCATTCCCCTAAGTAACTTAATTATGAAACCTTATCCAACACTTCCAAAAGAGGGTGCTCTATATTCCCAATTAATAGAGTCAGAATTAGGTGCTTATAAGCAGGAGGAGCCATGTTCACTATGATATTTCCATTAAGAACTATGAGGAACCCCTAAGGGCATATCATGATATGCATTTGCATCTCCAACAATGATAGCAGTTTTCATTACCTCCTCCTTTAGCTTTCTCATACAGTCTCCAAATGGGTACCAGGGTCTGTCTCCACCAGGCCACATAGAGTCAGTAAAATATTGCTTATTGCATTCCTATACAGCTAAAGCTAACAGAATAGCTCTGTTGAGGCCTCCTTGCATATGGTGATCCCTAAAAGCTTGGTGTACAAAAGGATTCTGACTGATGCCTATGAATTTTAAGCAATCCACACAATACGGTGATATTCCACCAGCCCTTTCATCACTGATTCTTACCATCCAAGACACTAAAAACTCTCCTATTTTTTTGGGTGAATAGACTCAATATATCAGTAATGTCCTGTTTAATGAAATCCTTATTTATCTCCATGAACTCTGGTCCTGGTGGCTCTCCTGCCTTATTTTTTTTTTCCCTATGGAGAACTTCTACACTACAAAACTCCTGGGTGGTTAGGTGGCACAGTGAATAGAGCACTGGCCCTGGAGTCAGAAGGACCTGAGTTCGGATCTGGCCTCAGACATATATCTATATCTATCTGTCTATCTATCTATCTATCTATCTATCTATCTATCTACTCTTTGGAAGGGGGAATACAGGGCGATTGGGGTTAAGCTACTTGTCCAAGGTCACATGGCTAGCAAGTGTTAAGTCTCTGAGGCCGGATTTTCATTAAAATCTTATTCTCATTGAATTTGGCTCAGGGAGAGAATGACATACAAACTAAGTGGGATATCTCACCCTATAGGAGAGTGGGCGGGAGGAGCATGGGGGGAAGGTTTTAGAAGGGAGGCCAGGTTGGGGGGAGGGAAGTTGAAAGCACCCACTTTTGAAAAGGGACAGGATCAAAGTGGGGAGTAGACCAGGTGGGAGGTGGGATAGGAGGGAAGGAAACATAGTCAGTCTTTTACAATGTATCTACTATGGTAATGTTTTGCATAGCTACACATGTACAACATATACTAAATTGCTTATCTTCTGAGTAAGCGAGGGTGAAAAGGGAGGAAGGGAATCAATCTCGAATTCAAAGTTATAAATCAAATGTTTTAAATATATATAAATACTATTATTGATACTATTTTACATATAATTGGGAGATAAGATGTGCATTAGGGCATGGGGATTCACCTTGCCCTACTGGAAAAGTCAAAGGGGTTATGGGAGAAGAGATGGGAGAGAGCAGATTGGATGAGGGAATATCCTGTGGGAGTGCTATTCTGGGGACGTGGGCAGGAGGAAAATGGGGAAAATATTGTAACTTAAAATCTGACGGAAATGAATGATATAAATGAAAAGTTAATAAAGCATTTGAGGGAAAACAAACAAAAAAGCCCCCAAACAAACAAACAAACAAACAAACAAAAAAACCAATGACAAATCATCCCTCAGATTTGTTCCTGTGGAAAATCTTAACACCTACTTGTTTCTGTTTAGGCTTTCTATAGAGATATTAGGCTGGACATAAGCCAGTCAATCAAGTGTTTCCATATCATCCATACTCCCTCCATATGTCCTTGTGACTCAATTCATTTCAGTATAATCTAATTTCATTTAACTCAAAATCATAAGAAGGTATGATTTCATTAACTCATATTTGAGTTCCATTGTGACAATTAAAAAAGCATATTTTGAAAAATATACTGACATACCTACTTTGCATTTTCCTACACTATGAGAAGTCATGTAATTATTTTATCCATTTCAGAGTATGCTATGGAAAATACGACATTGGAAATATGGCTTACGTATGCCTTATTATTTTTCAACAATTAAAATCTTTTAGTTTTTAACGATATATTCAAGGTTCATAAAATGGAAATGAGAATGGCTATTAGTACAAATGACCATGCTTTTAAAAACATTTCAAGCAGATTTTTTAAATAAGTATTTTTATAGAAATGAAATTTCATAATGGACAAACTCATTTTTTTGGATACCACAGTCATTGAAAGTCACAAAATGAAATTTTGGAAAGAATTACTTCTAATTGATCTATATTGTTTTACAATTGCTGAGTAACTATGAATTTTATAATTTTCTGTTATTTTCATTATGGGTAGTGATACAGACCAGTTTGGAACAGCATCTTACAGTATATAAATATTAGGCCACTGGTATTTAATCCAATATTAAAAAATGATACCCAGGACAAATGTATTCTCCATCTTTATCCTTATTTGTAAAGTTTTTGCCACTAAATATCGTTTTTTTATGAGTACACATGTGCATACAGATATTATTTCATATCTTACTCAGATTATATATGTATACCTTTATTCAAAATGTCTACTGAACCCATCCATATACTTCTGAATATTTTTAGTCTTCCATTTTTGTTGCACAAGGAATTAAATATAAGTAATAATAGCTAAATAAATAAGATCATATAATTTTAAACTCAGATATTCATAGAAATATTTAAGACAAATTTTCTAATTTTCAGCAAGTAAAAATGAAACCCATCGGGAGAGCTTATTAGTGCCAGAGGTATTAATAAGTTGTCCCAGTTCCAGGACGAAAAACAATATCTCTAGATTCTGATGTTATTTTCATTATACTATGCTTCTTGCTGTCCTTACACAGCATCTCAAATTTTAAAGGAGAATCTGGGAAAGGTGTGAAAGAAATTCTTCTTCTAGCCTGGAAGAATATTAATATGTGCATGTGTGTGTGCCTGTGTGTGTATTCATGCGTGTGCATATGTATGTTTATATGTGTGTGTGTGTGTGTTTAATTCAGGAAGGAAGACAAAGAAAATAAATTTTAAAATGTATTTGGTGTGAAGCATTTACCACCTAGAAACATGCATAATGGAAATACCATTTAGACTAGGTGATTTGTAAGAGCTATGAAAAGTGAGGGCATTATCCAAAAGATTCAAACCCCAAAGACATTTAATTGAGTCTATATATATAATAAACAGCAATCAAGTTCAAATTCAATCAAGGACAAATGTACAAATCTATTTTGAACTTTGCCCATGTAAACATAGGCCTAATTTAAATATTTAAATACTAATTGACAAAATGTCACCATACTTTATAGTTAATTCATACACAAATAAAATTACAATGTCTTAACACAAATTAGCCAGACTTACCCTACAGTCTCCAGTTTAAGAAACATACAAATTGAGAAAAGTGGAATGGTCTCTTTAGAGAGACAATGAGTCTACTTACTAGAGATCATTGAGCAAAGGCTAGCTAGATGACCACCTGGCAGGTATGAGAATGTTGTTCGAAAAGGGTTTGGACTTGATGTCTTCAGAGGTTTCTCCAAAATTTCAGATTCTGTGATTCTGTGGAAAGCACAGATTTGACCTTCAGTGAAAACTGACACTGCCATCTTTTATTGCTAAAAACTATCTTATTCAAAGTTTCACTGATAAAAGGATCCTTCAGTCAATGGTACAATAAGATTTTTTCACTTCATTTTGTGAGAAACTCAAGTAATTGGAAATAAAGAAGTAAAACTTTACTTAAGCCAATGTCCTCCCATCCCACTCTCTTCCCACAAGTATAGGCTATGGACTAGAGATTAGCTGAGGACTAGGGGAGTAGGCATCTCCTTTCACACCATGCATCCTATTCTGTAGTGCTTTGTTCCAAATTTGTGTGTTTCTGAGTTGTTTCTACCAAGGTCAAAGACCTTCCTACTACCACTATTCCCTGATTCCTGCTTTGGCCTTATCTCACTCTTCTCTATTTTGCCACCTGGAAATCCTATTGTTAACAAACTGCCCTTCATTATTCCTACCAGAAAAAAAATTGTCTATACTCTATATTAAATTATATGTGCACATATAATTTCTACCAAATATGAGGTGAGCTCCACGATGGCAAGAAATTTTGTTTTGACTTTGTATGCCCTGCTCCCAGGATGCTTCCTGGCATATAAAACACCATTAACAAATAATTGTATAATAGAGCATTTATTAAGCAACTTGATGCCAGGCACTGGGAATAAAAATATTGACATCATTCTTGCCCTCAAGAAGCTTATGTTTTATTGGGATTCACCCTCTAAAGTATTTTTCTCTCTTTTTTCCTTAATTCACTTATTTTTAGTTTTCAACATTCTTTTCCACAAGATTTTGAGTTACAGATTCCCCCCTCTCCATCTTTCTCCTACCCCTACCCCAAAATCGGTAGCCTATAGAATACCCAATCTATTCTCTCTTATATCCTTCCCTGTCACCCCCACCTAACTTTCTAGTAAGGCAAGATGGATCTATAACCTGGTGCCTGTATCTCTCATTTCTCAGTTCACAACAACAACAACAAAATTTTATACACATTTGTTTTTAAACTTTGAGTTCCAGGTTTTTTCCCTTTTTCCTTTCTTTGGTAGATTCTTTTTTTTTTTTTAATAAAGCAATTGGGGTTAAGTAACTTGCCAAAGGTTACACAGCCAGTTTGTGTGTGTGTGTGTTTGTGTGTGTGTGTGTGTGTGTGTGTGTGTGTGTGTGGTTAGTAAGTATCTGAGGCCAGATCCTGGGTCCTCCCGACTCCAGGGCCAGTGCTCTTACTCACTGTTCCACCTAGTCACCCCAGTTTGGTAGCTTCTTGTAGGGGAACTATATTCTTATTGTTGACTTTAATGCTCACTTCATAGTGATTTGCACATAGTAGTGCTAAATTTTAACTGAATTGACAAATCAAGATCTCATAACTACTAATCAAGCATTCTTTCAAGTGTATTTGGCTATACTCATGTGCTTATATGTAATACCCCACTGAATTTTTATCTTCTCTTATCTTAGAACACTCTCCATACAGTGAGTACTTAATGAATGGTGTAAAATGATTGAGATCTCAAAAGTGATTTCTTCAGAAAAGAAATAAAAAAAAATGAAAAAGCTACAGAAATCTGAAGTCACTTTTTCCCAACCCAATAATTTAAATGGAATGGAAATGTTAAATTCAGATTTGATCATTATCATCATTGGTTGCATTTTCAAAAAAAATAGGAAAATTAAATGTTAGACATTGAATTATGCAACATTAACTTTATATATTTCTGTACCAGAATCCTTGTGGAATAAATTTACAAGAAAACAAAATCACTTAGATTGCCCATAGTATATATTAATGTTCCATAAAGAACAATAAAGCGTCTGCATAACAAGTGATTGTGTGAGGTAATGAATGAATGAACATTTATTATATATCACAATGTGCTTACTATGTGCCACACACTGTGTTAAGGTGTAGAGATACAAATAGTCAATCAAGATACCCCCAAATATTAGATGGTAATTGGAAGAATTAATACATAAAAAAGGTTTCAATTGAAGTATGGAAGAAAAGCTTGCTGGTCCAGAAGTTTCATTGGAAGGGGGGAATGACAAGGTGTTGAAATTCTTAAGTTGTATCATTGAATCAAATGGCAGTGGCTGAGGTATGGGTAGTGGTCTAATTCGAAAGGCACTGTGATCTGTAAAATCTAGATGCAATTCTCTTTCTGACTCTTACTAGGATTAAAAAATGGGCATAGTAAAATCATGCAAATACATACTTGATGGGGTTGTTATAAGGTTCAAATGGGATATATGCAAAGAAATTTATAAGCCTAAAGGTGCTTTATGAATATCAGTTATTTTATTTTCAATGTAAAATTTTCATAAAACCATATTCTGCAGCTTTATAATTTTGTGCATTCAAACAGATAAGTTTCATTTAAAGTGTTTGTAGGACTATATTTGTATCTATACAATATACTCTTCAAAAGGCTTATTCTCAATAGAGTTAGAAGTGAAAAAATGAAACCAAATATAGTAGTGACTTCCATGTAATTAGTTCCATTGCTGTTGGGGTAAAATTATAGTCCCCATGACTGCTGAGTCAGCTAGACTAATCCAATCCTCATATTATTACTACTAATTCCCTACACTTTCCTAAGCTATTTACAGTCTCATGGGGCTCCTCAATCAAGAGTCTTAATAAAAGACAGAGCAGCTCCATATGGCTGTATGGTAGTGAATACAGAGTGGGTGATTGGTGGCAGTGTTTAGGGATTGGTTGCCTAGTGGGCTCAAGGAATGTGGAAACCACAATTTCATGTAGCAATTAAGTAAGGCTACAAAGAAAAATATATAGATATAGATACAAGTTGAAAGCAAATCTTGTATGTGGGCTTTTTATTGAAATGGACAATTAGTTTAATTTATTGTTGTCTAGAAGAGATAAATCCTTACTTCATTAGCATTAGGAAGATACAGGTGATTAGCAAATAAAATCAAATTCTCAATATAAATACTTCACTAGGGAATAAAAAAACCGCATAACATTTTATACTGACTCAACCATATGCCCAAGTTTTTCACCAAAACCCAAGAGTTTCTCAATACCTGGAGATAATGGAAATCACATATTTAGAGCTGGCAGAGACCTTGAACATAGTTTATCCCATTTGTTTTACAGACAGTGAAACTAAGGCATAACATTTAAGTGACAATATCTGAAATATGTTTAAGTATCTTTTCCTTACTGATTTATGTGTGTTTATGTGTGCATGTGTGTGCATGTATATGTGGATATATATGTGTGTGTGTGTGTTTGTGTGTGTGTGTGTGTGTATGTGTATTGGGGGAAAGTATTGGTAAAAGAGGAAGAAAATAAGGTGTGAAACATAAAGATTTATTCCTTCATTCTATGAACATAGATTATATATATATACATATATATGTATATATATATATACATACATACATACATACATACATACATTCTCTAAAATTATAAGCCACTTGAAGGCCAGGACATTTTCCCTTTTGTCTTTATACTTTGATGCCTAGCCTATTGTAGGCCTTTAAATCAATGTTCCTTGAATGTCTGATTAATTGATAGCATTACCACCTAATAATGCTGTCAACAGCACAGGGAAGAGAAAAAGAGTCTTCAAACTAGTAAAGCCCTGCAAAGTGTTGTGATTTGCCCAATGTCACACAATGAGTTAGAGGTAGAGCTGGAAGTAGAAGTTTAGAGCAGCAGCCATTAAGCTGTCTTTTGTCTATCCTACAATCCTCCCATTGAATAAGACTTGAAATTCTGTCTTCTGTCTGAGATTACCTGCACTTCAACCCAAACACTTTTTGCTGTACATAAATGTTTATATGCTGTCCATTCCATTAGATTCTGAACTCTTTGTGAGAATTCCAAAAAAAAAAGCGTTGTTATTTTTTATCTTCATCTATATTTCCAATGTTTGTAATTGTAACTATCACAAAGATGTTTAATAAACACCAGCAGACAAGTTGAACTAAGGGGAGGAAAATAATTCAATAATTCAATGTATGGTCACTATATTAGGACATTGATTGTTTCAGTTTGATCTTTTTGAGGCCTGACTAACCTACTGAAACACACACTGATGCCTCTGAACTATTACCTCCTAGAGTGTTCAATATTTGTATCAGAGATCTGGGTATTTAATCATGTCATTTTGTCTTCTTCTTGTTATAGTTTTATTAATCTCTGAGAATGTAGATGTGTAAATGACTTGCATCTGCCTTCTAATGGGGCTGTATGACTAGCAAAGTCATGGAATGTATCTGACACTTCTTCCTCATCCTTCACAGTACCTAGGAGGGGCCAAATAAATATTCAAAAGAATACAATAGAATATAAACAAAGCTATTAACTAGCATTTGTCTCACCTAGAGCAAGTATCACAAAATGTGCCCAGGGATGGTTATGGACTTTGGGAGCAGTGGGTAGTGATAGGACACAGTGAAACTTCCACCACATATAGGTTTTGGGTGAAAATTTAACTTAGCTGTGGCATCAGGGGAGTAATTTTTCTGAAGTTTGGGAGCTTTCTATTTAATCTAATACATTTTTAAACTAATTATTGCCAATTTGAGACAAAGCCTCTGTTAGTCTGTCCCAATTTTGGCTCTGTGAACAATGGTATATACACCTGAAGAAAAATATTGTGGTTCTGAAAGGGTTTGGAAAGATTTAATACTTGCCTTCTTTAATTCCTGTTTCCACCATCTCTATCTCCAAACTTTGAAGCTTTCTATTTGGTAGAAAAAGAATGGTATATTCATTCACTTAAAATAGATACAAGACCACAGGTGCTTTAGGGGCTACAGAAAAGGACCCCACTATTGTTCCCTTGCTTTTCTTACTGATATATGGACTCTATAAGCTTGGGCAAATCAATTCTTTGTGACTATGTTTCCCATTCTTTAGAAAAGAATAATTTCTATCCCAAGTCTGAGAAGTATTTTCTGATCTGTTGATGAAAGTTAGTTTGTAAATAAAGCAGTTCTAGGACTGTTTCACAAGAGATTTCATTCTTCTACCAATATCTGAGAAAGCTGATAAATCTCAATGCAGCCCCAAATCAAAGGTTCATGGAACCTTTGGGGGAAATTACAGCAACAACTATAGTGATAGGAAATTCAGAAAAAAAAATCTTCTTATATTAGCAAAATTCTTCCTCTGACTGTTTTCCACACTTTGTTTGAACTGCATTCAGTGAAGCACTTCAGCTGTATGATTCTCTTCAGCAATCCTTACACAAGTCACAAGAACACATTTAAAGGTAAATCTTTGTCAGGAAATAAAATTCATCTTTAAGCACGTTTTTGCTCATTGGTAAGAAATGTTTTTCTTCCTTGGCTAAAAATTTAATCTTTTAGTTTGGAGTTATGTATTGTTTCTTTCTTAAAAAGGTTTTAAAATTCTTCCCATATTGTATTAAATCAAATAAAAACTTTGTAACTTTCACTGAGATCTTTTATTATTTATTCATTCTTCACATAAGTGGGAAAGTATTCAAAGTTAAGGTTTCTGACATTATAAAGAAAGCAAACATCATTATATTACAATCATCATATTAGGATACCCTACAGAAACAATTGTGAAGTGCTCAGGCCAATTAAATCATGCCTTGAATGTCCTTTTAAATTCTTTATTGTTTGTTTCTGTTTCATGCGTAGTTAATCAATAGACCCTTTACTTTGGTAAATGGAAAATATTTAAATAAATCATACTTCTATGTAATATTATCTTACTGAAGAAATAATTTGGACAAGAGCCTAAAAACAAAATTTATTATTTTTTTAAATTCAATTTTTTTTAATCCAATGCTTTAACTTCTACTTTACATCATTAATTTCTACAAGATTTTGAATTACAGATTTTCTCCCTGCTTTTCCCCTACCCACCTCGCCAAAATATTGATCCCACTGGATATCTCCTCCAATCTGCTTTCTCCCATATCTTCTCCCATACCCCCTCTGACTTTCCAGTAGGGCATGGTGGATCTCTATGCAATAGTGCCCGTAAATCTCATTTCCCAGTTACATGTAAAATAATAATAATAAAATTACCTATCTATATATCTATATCTATCTATCTATGTATCTGTCTATCTATATTTTAAACATTTTAAGGGCAGCTAGATGGCGCAGTGAGTAGAGCGCTGGCCCTGGAGTCAGAAGGACCTGAGTTTAGATCCGGCCTCAGACACTTAACACACACAAAATAAAAACCTAGCCGTGTAACCTTGGGCAACTTACTTAAACCCAATTGCCCTGCAAAAAAAAAAAATTAAACATTTTATTTTAAAACTTTGAATTCCAGATTCATTACATTCCTCCCTTGTCATGCAATCTTACTGGAAAGATAAGCAATTCACTATAGGTTGTACATGTGTAGCTATGTAAAACATTTCCATAGTGTATATATTGCAACAGACTGACTATATTTCCCTCCCTCCTATGCCACCTTTCACTTGTTCTATTCTCTACTTTGATCCTGTCCCTTTTCAAAAGTGGATGCTTCCAACTTCCCTCCCCACTGGCCTGCCGTCCCTTCCATCATCCCCCTGTCATTCCCTTCCCCACTACTATCCTGTAGGGTGAGATACCCTATTAAGTGTGTATGTCATTACATCCCTAAGCCAAATTCAATGAGAATAAGGTTGACCCATTCCCTTTTGCCTTCCTGTTCTTCCCCTCCATTGTAATGATTTTCCCTTGCCTCTTCTAAATGAGATAATTTGCCCCATTCTGTCTCTCCCAATCACCTCCTGTTATATTCCTCTCTCACCTCTTAATTTCTTATATTAAATATTAAATTGCATACCTTTTAAGTATCATCCCTTCCGATTAAATTGGTCTTGTGCCCTCTTTCTATGTATACATGTATACATATATACACACATTCACATATGTATTCATAAGCCCATATCCCCTCCTATACACACACACACACACACACACACACACACACACACATTTCTATTCCCTTCAACTATTCTCATACTTAGAAAAGTTGCATAAGTTAAAATTATCATTTGGATGTAAATAGATCAAATTTGATAAGTTCCTTATGATTTCTTTTCCCTGTTTACCTTCTCATGCTTCTCTTGCTGCTTGTATTTGAATGTCAAATTTTCTATTCAACTCTGTTTTTTTCATCAAGAAAGCTTGAAAGTCCTCTATTCCACTAAATGACCATATTTTCCCCTGAAACATGATACTCAGTTTTGCTGGGTATTGGTTTTAAAACCAGCTCCTTTGGCCTCTGTAATATCATATTCCAAGCCCTTCTATTCCTCACTGTAGAAGCTGCTAGATCATATATTATCCTGATTGTGTTTCCACAATATTGAAATTGTTTCTTCCTGGCTGCTTGTAATATTTTCTCCTTGATTTGGGAATTCCAGCATCTGGCTATAATATTCCTAGGAGTTTTCTTTTTGGGGTCTTTTTCAGGAGGTGATTGGTAGATTCTTTCAACCTTTATTTTTCCCTCGGTTCTAAAACATCAGAACAATTTTCCTTGAGAATTTATTGAAGGATGATTTATATGTTCTTTTTTTGATCATGGCTTTCATGTACTCCAATATAAATGATCTCTCCTCTATCTATTTTATAGGTCAGTGTTTTTTCCCAATGAGATATTTCAAATTGCCTTCTATATTTTAATTTGTTTGTATATGTTTAATAGTATCTTGATTTCTCATATATTTTTCACTGGCTTCCATTTGCTCCAATCTAATTCTGTAGGAATGATTCTCTTCAGTGAGCTTTTGAGATTCTTTTTCCATCTGGCAAATTCAGCTTTTTAAGCCATTCATCTCCTCATTGCCTTTTTGAGCCTCTTTTGACATTTGAGTTAGAGTATTTTTAAGCTGTTATTTTCTTCAGTCAGGTTGTTGACTCTTATTTCCTAATTTTCTTGCATCATTCTCATTTCTCTTCCCAATTTTTCCTCCATTTCTCTTATTTGATTTTTGAAATTCTTCTTAAGGTCTTCTATGGCCTGTAACCAGTTCCTATTTTTCTTGGAAGCTTTTGGTGCAGGAGTTATGACTTGGCTGTCTTCCCCCTGTTCCATACTTACATCCTTTTTGTCCCCAAAATAGGAGTGCAAAGTTGGGTTGCTGTGTTTACTTTGCTTCTCTTATTTGCTCATGTAGCCACTCAATTACTTGACTTTTGAGCTTTTTGCCACAGTAGAACTCTGGTACCAGGCAGGGGAGGTTCATACCACATGCTGGGGTTTTCTCAGCTGCCAAAAGTATAAGTTGTGTGCCCTCTCTGAATCCTCCACACACTCTGGCAAGCTGGTCACACACTCCAGGACCTCCACCCTAGACCACAATCCAGATTCAAGAAGGTTAAAGCAAGAACGATTTCCCCCTGAGACCAGTCAGTTTGTCCCCCTACAATCTGTAGACCAGGAGCTGAAGCTGCCATATTGTGCCTCCATACCATGGTACCTCAGTGGTTTCTCACCCTGGGAACAGAGGCTGACCACACTCCCAAGTACTGGATCCCAAAGTCCACACTGCACTGACCTCTCACTGTGTGCTTAGCATCTATGTGTTGATCATTCTGGAAACTGCCACACCTGCTGGTGATCTGAAGTTCTCCCAACCATTGGCTGGTCAGGTCCTCCCTGGGGTTAAAACAAAGGCTTGCACAGGCTGAGGTCTGTTCCCAGAGCAGTGTGCTGGCCAATTCCTGCCAGCTGGCTGGGCTGTTCTCAGTGGGAGGTTAGCTTCTCTGTGTCATTTTGTGGGTTCTTTACCTCCAAAGTTTCTTCAGAATTTTTTTTACATGAATTCGAGGTAGTGATACCCAGAGCTACATGGAAGTCTTGTTTCTACTCTCCCATCTTGTCTCTGGCCCCCAAAATTTATTATTATGACAGTAAAAAACACCTATATGTCTGAATTGATGTGTGTTTGTGTATATGACATATTCTGGCTATGTGATACTGTGGAAATAGATTACTTAATGTCTGAATTTTTTTTTAATATTGTCAAATAGCACAGGACAAAAGTGACACAAAATGGAAGGGCATAACCATAAGGAAAATACTTTCACATTTTTTGCTCTAACTTTTATGCCTGTATGGAGCAACAGTGGTGTACACTAAGAATAGGCACCTCCCTCTTAAAAATCAGCCAAATTGTACCCATTGGTATAGTGAGACAATTTTGACTTTCAGATGTTGTACTACCAGGAGGAAGTCTATGTTTGTGAGCAGGAAAAAAAATGAAGCCCACAATAGAGGAATATAATCTAGATTTGAAACTCGAATTCCTGAGTGCAAGTGTTATCTCTACCTCTTAACAGTCATGTGACCTTGGGCAAATGACCATCTAAGACTAAGGTTTCTTTGTTTTCATCAGATATTCTTGTTTTACCTGGCAAGATTATTGTGAATTCAAATGTGGTGATTCATATAAAACATTTTAAAAACATCAAAAAGTTTTTTAAATGTAAGTTATTATTTTAATAGATTTTATATATGTATATATATGATGTATCATATATTAATATATTTAATTTTATATGATTATATATATGATATATCATACATGGATAATGTAAGATACAATGATTTATCATATACATATATGTACATGTATCTATACCTATATGGTTTTGGAATGATATATCTTTTTAAAGTATGAAAATATGAATAGTTGTCTTATTATAAACTCATTTCTGTGTGTGTGCATGTGTGTATTCACAAGATCATGAACTTAGAATTTGGTTCATCTAAGTTGTCCTATTTCTGTTATGTGTCCATGGAAACATTGTCTCCATGAACATTGGTGCCTTTCATAAATCAAGGAAATTTAAGGTCCTTGAGGTTAGTTTTATATAAATTTCCAACCTGATACAACTCTTGTTAGAAGAATAGATGTGAAAGATAGAATAATGTCATTTTGTACTTTCTATGTGAAGGAGAGGTATAGCATGGAGAGAAAACTGGGTCTGGAACCAGAGGATTGGAGTTTGAATTTTGGTACTTTTTATAGGGTACAGTGGAAAAAGTGCTAATTCTGGAACTAAAGGACTTTGGTGCAAAAGCATTTACATGTATAGACTATTTGTATCACCTTGAGCAATGTACTTTATGTCCCTGTACCTCCTTTCCTTAAGTTTAAAAGAAAGGAATTATCCTGGATAACTATAATCCAAATGTATAATACTTTCCTCCTTCTCCCTACCAGGTAAGCTGGTTCAAATTACTTAATTAGACAACTGTTCAGAAGGAGATTAAAGGGGACCTTTTGCTGGTGCTAGGTGAAGGACTTTGTTGCATTGCCCTTAAGTGGGTTTCTAACCCTGTTCCATAGTGAAGAGGAACACAAGTAGGAATGGGGACTCTGGTGGTGGTTCCAAAGTGAAAAGAGTGCTTGTGGTCCCACACAGAACAGAGCATAGGACAGGAGAGATGTGGCTATACCTCTCCTTAGATCATACCACCTTTAGGGTGGGTAAGTGGTGCAGTGAATAGAGAGCTGACCCTGGAGTCAGGAGGGCCTGAGTTCAAATCCAGTCTCAGACACAACACAAAAACTAGTAGTGTGACTTTGAGCAAGTCATTTAACCCCAATTCCCCTACCTGCCCCCCTCCAAAAAATCCAAGGCAAAACAAACAAACAAACAAACAAACAAAAAAAAACATCATACCACCTTGGAAGAAATGAAAATGTGCTGACTCCCAAAACTAGCTCTGAAAACAGTACCACATAAAACAAGAAACTTGGAACTATTTCCCCACAACCTCAGGGTTGTTAAAGTTAAAAATAAAATAAAATGATAGACTGGAAGGTGAACAAAAAAACAAAAAAAGGAGTTGACCACAGAAAATTACTATGGTAATGGAGAAGATAAAAACAAAAACTTGGAAGGCAACAATATCAAAAGAGCTAAATGCAGAGACTCAAAGGAAAATGTGAATTGATCTCAGGACCCTCCCCAACCCCCCAAAAAAGTCCTGGAAAACTTAAAAAATTATTAAGAGGGCAAATTTGGAAAAGAAATGAGAATGATGTAAGAAAATCAAGAAAAAGAGCCAACAACTTGATTAAGGAAGCACAAAAAAAAAATACTAAAGAAATATAATACCTTAAAAAACAAAATACAGCAGATGTTAAAAGGGTACAAAAAAATCACTAAAGTAAAGAATTCCTTAAAAAGCAAAATTGACTAAATGAGAAAAGACAATACGCAAGGTCACTGAAGAAAATAATTCCATAATAATTTTAATTGGACAAGTAGAAGTGAATGACTCTGAAACATAAAAAAAAAAAACTCAATGAAACAAAATTTTAAAAAATGAAAAAGTGGAAGAAAATGTGAAATATTACGTTGAAAAAATACTGACTAGGAAAATAGCTTCTGGAGAAATCATTTATTTTTTATTGGACTAAGTGGAAGCCATAGTCACGAAAGATACAAGATAACATTTTTGAGAACTTATTAAGGAATACTGCCCTGACATCCTAGAATCAGAGGGTAAAATAGAAATTAAAACTATTCACCAATTACCTCTTCAGAAACAGTATAGCAAAATTCCAGAGTTCCCTGGTGAAGAAGAAAACATTTCAAGCAGCCAGAAAGAAACAAATTAATAAAAAAATATGTTTACTAAATATAAATTTAAATTAAAATTAATTGGAAAAATAATCTAATCCTAAAGCATGAGTGGGCCATAGAACAAGTCATAGAAATAATAAATAGTTTCATTAACAATAATGAAATCAATGAAACAATATACCAACATTTAAAAAGATATAGTCAGAACAGTACTTAGGGGAAATTTTATATCTCTAAATACTTACATCAATAAAATGGAGAAAGAAAAGATCAATTAATTAGGCATGCAGCTAAAAAATAAACCTAGAAGAAGAAAAATAAAAATCCATATAAAAAATCCTTAAAATTAAAGCAGAGATTTAAAAAAAAACTGAAAACAAACCATTGAACTGATAAATAAATCAAATCTGGTTTTATGAAAAAAGAAACAATAAATTGAGAAACTATCAGCTAGGTTGATAAAGAAAAAGAAAGAAGAGAACCAAATCACTAATACCAAAATTGGAAGGGTAAATTTATCACCAGTGAAGAAGAAATTAAAGCACTTATTAGGATCTAATTTGTCCAATTATATGTCTATAAATCTGACAATCTAAGTGAAATGGATGGATATTTACAAAAAATATGTTTTCCAGATTAAGAGGAGAAACATAATACTTGAAATATCCTATTTTAGAAAAATAATTTGAACAATTCATTAATGAGCTCATTAAGAAAAAAATTCAAAAACATTTTTTTACAAAGTAACAACTCTCATTAAAATCACCACAAAGCATAGGAATAAACAGAGTTTTCCATAAAATTCTAAGTAGGATCTAAAACAATCCCCAATCTTCTGTAATGTGGACAAGCCAGAAACATTCTGAAGAAGATCAGGGGTGTAGCAAGGATCTTCATTATCACCATTGTTCTTCAATATTGTACTAGAAATGATAGATATATAAATCAGAAGAAAAATAAATTGAAGGAATTAGAATAGACAATGAGGACGTAAAACTTTCATTCTTTGCAGATGATATACTTGGAGAATCATAGAAAATCAACTAAAAAACTAGTAGAAACAATTAATAACTTCAAACAATTAATAACTTCAGCAATGTTGTAGGATATAAAATAAATCTGCATAAATCATCAGCATTTCTTTTTTTTTTTTTTTGATGTTAACACATTTCTTAGAAGAAACCTGAGCAAGCAACATGAAAAGTCCCATAGAAGGAGGACCCACCTCAGGTATCAAACGTCTCTTTTTCACACCAGGTAAAATGTCCTGCTGGCCTCCAAGGCCATCACTTCCAGTCTGCTTCCCTTTGCTGGAGTCCTGAAGGGAGGTAAATGAGCCATCAAGTGGGGGCTTTTCAGTAGCTCTAGACGTCACAGAACAATCCAGCACAGCATCCCCAGCTTCGGTCTCCACTTTCACAGAATTATTTTTTATAACTTCTTCATCATCACTGAATTCAGCTGAGTTCATCTTCTATGCCACCAAGAATGTGCCAAATCTGGTGCCACCTCTGAAAAGGAAATGTTTTCCCCCTCAGTTCAAAGCCATTGGGAATAGAATGGATTCTGTCCAACCAGAGAGGTGTGATTCCAGTAGTGTTTGCTGTTTACCTGGGAGGAGTTCTGTACTTTGCAAGAGCGGGACCAGTCGAGTTTGGGCTGCGCGTGTTGGGGAACGGGGCCGGGGAGTGGAGGGGTCTACAGGAGAAGTGGGTGGCGGGGGAGGGCCTGGCTGGGGCAGCCCGGGGAGTTGCTAGGGGTGGCGGATGCCGTGTCTTTTTCCCCTCTCTTTGTGTGTGTCCGTGCGCTGTGCCAGCATTTCTATACATAACCAAAAAAGTCCAATAGCAAGAGACAGAAAGAGAAATTCTATTTAAATAAATGTTGACAACATAAAACACTTGAAAGTATGTCAAGAAAACTCAGAACTTATATGGATACAACTACATGACGCTTCCCATACATATAAAGACAGATAAAAAAAACTTAAAATATTAATTGTTTATGCATAGAATGAGCCAATATAATAAAAATAGCAATTTTATGTTAAACAAATTACTTATTTAGTACTATATCAGTGCCAATTTTGTGCCAATCAAATGACCAAAACTTAATTTATAGAGCTTAAAAAATAACAGCATTCAGTTGGAAGAAAACAAAGTCCAGACTATCAAGGAATAAATGAAAAACAATATTAAAGAATGTGGTGGGGCCGCTAGGTGGCGCAGTGAGTAGAGCGCCGGCTCTGAAGTCAGAAGGACCTGAGTTCAGATCCAGCCTCAGACACTTAATGCACAAACAAAAACCTAGCCATGTGACCTTGGGCAAGTTACTTAACCCCAATTGCCCTCCAAAAAGCAAAAAAAAAAAAAAAGAATGTGGTCTGGAGATACCATTTTTTAATTAAATTTTATGTTTATTTTTAGTTTATATCATGCATTTCCACAAGATTTTGAGTTACAAATTTCTCCCTGTATTTCCCTTACCCACTACCCCAAAACAATGATCCCACTGAAGACCCTCTTCCCATCTGCTCTCTCCTACATCCTCCCCCATACCTGCTCTGACATTCCAATAGGGCAAGAAGAATCTCTATGCTCCAGTGCCTGTATATCTTATTTCCCAGTTCTATGTAAAAAAAAATACATACATACATATATATATATATATATATATTAATATGTATATTTTTAAACATTTGATTTTAAAAGCTTAAATTCCAGATTCTTTCCCTTCCTCTGTTGTCACCCACCCCTACTGCAAAGATAAGCAATTCAATATAGGTTATACATGTGAAGCTATGCAAAACATTTCCATAGTGGATATATTGTGAACAACTGACTATATTTCCCTCAATCTTATCCTGCCCCACCTTGTTCTATTCTCCACTTTGACCCTGTCCCTTTTCAAAGATGTGTGCTTCCAACTTCCCTCCCCCCCATACTGTCCTCCCCTCCATCATCCCTCCTCTCATCCCCTTCCCTCCTACTCTCCTGTAGGGTGAGATACCCTATTTAGTGTGTATGCCATTCCCTCCCTAAGCCAAATTCAATGAGAGTAATGTTGACTCATTCCCTTTTGCCTTTCTGTTCTTCCCCTCCAATATAACAGTGTTCCTTTTCCTCTTCTACATGAGATAATTTATCCCACCCTGTTTCTCCCAGTCTCCTACCATTATATTCCTCTCCCACCTCTCAATTTTACCTTTTAAGAATTATCCCTTCCTATTCAATTGTTCCTGTACCCTCTGCCTATGTATACCTGTACAAATATATACACATGCTCACCTCCTATGTAGACATGTATATGTATGTATACATATATATGTGTATGTGTGTATACACACACACAAATACATTTATATTCCTTTCAACTATTCTCATAGTGAGAAAACTTTCATAAGTTACAATTATTGTTTTTCCATGTAGGAATGTAAATAGTTCCACTTTAATAAATTCCTTAGAAATTATTTTCCCTGTTTACCTACTCATGCTTCTTTTGCTTCTTGTATCTGAATGTCAAATTTTCTATTCAACTCTGTTTTTTTTCATCATGAATATTTGAAAGTCCTCTATTCCACCGAATGACCATATTTTCCCCTGAAACATATCACTCAGTTTTGTTGGGTAGGTGATACTTGGTTTTAATCCCATCTCCTTTGCCTCCAGAATATCCTATTCCAAGCCCTCAATCCCTCAGTGTAGAAGCAGCCAGATCCTGTGTTATCCTGATTGTGTTTCCACACAATATTCAAATTGTTTCTTCCTTGCTGCTTGTAATATTTTTCCTTAATCTGCGAGTTCTGGAACCTGGCTATAATATTCATAGGAGCTTTATTTTTAGGATATTTTTTTAGGAGGTGATCTGTGGATTCTTTCAACCTCTATTTTGCCCTCTGGTTCTAAAATATCAGGGCAATTTTCCTTGAGAATTTCTTGAAGGGTGATTTCTAGTTTCCTTTTTGGATCATGGCTCTCAGGTCATCCAATAATTTTTAAATTCTCTCTCCTGGATCTATTTTCCATGTCAGTGGTTTTTCCAATGAGATATTTCACATTGCCTTCTATATTTTAATTTGTTTGGATATGTTTAATAGTATCTTTATTTCTTTTAAAGTCACTAGCTTCTATTTGCTCCAATCTAATTATGAAGAAGATATTCTCTTCAGTGAGCTTTTGAGATTCTTTTTCCATCTGGAAAATTCGGCTTTTTAAGCCATTCTTTTCCTCATTGGCTTTTTGAGTAACTTTTGCCATTTGAGTTAGTTTATTTTTAAGGTGTTATTTTCTTCAGTCAGGTTGTTGACTCACTTTTCATGATTTTCTTGCATCATTCTTATTTCTCTTCCCAATTTTTCTTCCACTTCTCTTATTTGGTTTTCAAAATCATTCTTAAGCTCCTCTATGGCCTGTAAAGAGTTCATACTTTTCTTGGAAGCTGTTGGTGTAGGAGTTCTGACTTCATTGCCTTCCTCCTGTTTGAAAGCGTAGATTGCATTCTTTAAAAATTTTTTGGTATATTGTTTTAGAAATCTAGATGTAATTCACAGAGAGACCGAGGTTGCAAAAATTAATCCTCATAATGGATTTCTATTGTATTTTCATTCTTATGAAAATTTTATTAAATTAACATAATAAATAATCAAATATCATCCATTATTTCAGACTACGGAGCTATAATTTACCCACATAAGCATCTTCCTCCTTATACAAGATGAAAAAGTTTTTAAAACAAAATCAATTCAGAGTTACAGATTGTCAAGAAATTCAGACTCTTTAAACCTAAGAGGACACTTAAACTATAATACAACATAAGTATACATTAACAAGAAATAGCCAGGTGTGAATTTGGCTGTGGACACATTGCTAGTTCTTAAGGAACTTCCCTAAACATGATACAGAAAACCAAAAACAGTCATAGCCATTCAGAGCTGGAAGGGATGCCACCATTCAATTCCTTTGATTCAGCTTCTTCATTATGCAGATAGAAAATCCAGTCAAAAGAGATGACTTAATTTGCCCAACGTAATATAGTAAAGCCAGTGGAAAATAAACCTAGAATCAAGGTCTCCCAGTTCTCTCTCTCTATTGAAAATGTTATTTAATAAGTAGAAGCTTGGAAACCCTGGACAAATAACCTTTATTTTCCTCAGTTTCCTCATCTGTACAATGGGGATAATTAATTTATATTTATTAAGTTAAATTAAATATAGCAAATTATGTTTAATCACTATATATATGTGTATATACATATATATATATATATATATATATATATATATATATATATATATATATATATATATAGACTACCTCCCAATGTTGTTGTAGAAATAAATAAGATCATTGTTTGTCAAATGCCTTTCAAATCTTAAAATTCTATATAAATGCTACATATTCTCCTCTTCCCCTTTCCCTCTTTTCCTCCTCTCCTTTTTTCTTCTTCTTCTTTTCACATGCTAGTCCTGAGACATAACTCACTATACAGTACTTACCTAAAGATTTCTGAAAGATTGAAAGTATTATTGCCTCTTCTCTTGAATAGCTTATATACAACTATTTCAATAAAACTTACCTGAATTTTTTTTATTTTTTATATTCTTTTGCTTTTTGGAGAGCAATTGGGGTTAAGTAACTTGCCCAAGGTCACATGGCTAGGTTTTTGTTTGTGTGTGTTAAGTGTCTGAGGCCAGATCTGAACTCAGGTCCTTCTGACTCCAGGGCTGACGCTCTACCTAGCCGCCCCTAGTTACCTGAATTTTTAAGAATGCTTATGGCTATTTTGTATTCTCCTCTAGTGATCCATAAGTTTACTAAGAAATGTAGCAAAGGATGAGGAATGCTATGTTCAGAAATATGAAAAAAAAAGAAACCTGCATTGCAATTGGGATGTGTTGAATAAAAATAAGGGGACAATGGAAGCACAAGGAAAGAAGAAAGAGTTAAAGTCATAGTGATTACATTATTTCTCAATAAACACATAAAAATGTCAATTATAACCAGCAGTAGTCAAGTTTGCAGACAGGTCAAGCAAATGTTGGCAGGTGAGTGTTTTGTGCATTGTTGGGATGTCCAACATTCATTGGCAGGAACGTGTGCATGTAATGACTTGTTTACAGTATGGGACTATACAGTTATATGGTGCAATATTGCATCATTAAAATTTCAATTCAGGAAAAAACCCCACAAATTTATAATAAATCATTAAATTTAAGAAGGGTCATTTAAAAAATACATATACATATAGACAGACTAAAAACAGACAGACAGTCACATACACACACATAAGATGCAAGTTAAAAAAAACATTAAAGGGTTTAAGAAAGAAGATTTCCAGCAGGGTACTGAGTATTTTTTAAGGGAGCAATAGACTAGGTAAGTTTGGGAACCCTTGACATAAATGAACCACAGTCAACATAGGTTAAAAAAAATTTAAAAAAACACAAATGTAAACCAGACCAATATTTGTTTTGATTCCAAAAGCTGGTAGAAGAAAGTTTTCTTAGTTGCTATTTGGCCAGGATTGTGACTGCAAAAATTACAGAGTCATTTTCTGAAGTGTTTCATATTTAAATTCAGGTGCCCTGGAGAATGGTGAAGGAAGTTTTCACCTCTGCAGCCCAGGAGGAAACTTTTTTATGCTCCCCCCACCAGGGAAGCCCAAGGGGAAAAAGAAAACAAACAAACAACAATCTTATTAAACTCTCCAGTCATCTTTGTTACTTTGTAAATGTGCATTTATTAAAAGTTTGAAGAACTTTGAATACAAACTCCGATGGCTTCTACAGAAGCATTCTGTTATTAAACTTCCCCCTCTGCATATTAAAATCTTTATGGCCCTCAAAGGTATTTCTGCACTCTAGCTGCACTATGTAAAAAGAGTGGCAAATCATGAGGTTTAATTAAAGAATACTTATCATCATTGCATACCATAGAAAATGTTGTATGACAAAACCCTGGTGCTATGAAATTAATTACATCACAAGACCAGACCCAGTACATGTAGATAATTTGAACCCAAAGAAACAACTCGTTAATCTTAGGTGAGCTCTACTGTGGTTGGCAAGTCATTTTGCAATCACAACAAGTCTTCAAGAGATAAACTCAGAAGGAATTCCCCTTCCCGAATAATAGTTTATATTGCAAAAATAAAATGTACTTAAGCAAAAATAAATGTTAACAAATGCAGACAATTTCTGTAAACCTGTACTCCTAGCCACTGAAAATGTGTGTTCTTTGACCTTTTTATTTTTTTTAATTTCTATGTATATGTGTATGTGTTTTATTAAGACAAATAAAAGTTAAAATTGAGGTCTCCTAATAGTATTTAAAAACCTCAGCAGAGTCATGTAATTAGTTGTGAGGAGACTCACAAAACTTTGAAGTCTCTTTTTTTGTTCATAGATGAGTTTATTTGATATGGTATTTTGACAACTAGAAAATATAGTATAAATTATACAAAAATCCAAAGAATCACATTTTTGGAAAGTACTGACTAAAGAAGAAAGCTTAAAAAAACTTAACTAGGCAATGATTATAATGTACAGAAAGTTTGTTCTGGATAATGCTTCATACATTAGTAAAATCAGAAAAATTCTAAAGCTGTGTGTCTTAGTAATAACAAATGTTTTCTAGTGATGAATAAATTAGATGACCTTATGCACAATCTACTCAGCCCTTTATGGTATTAGCAAATGAGCATGTGGGGACTTGGGGGAGGATCAAACTGTTACATTTAATTCTAGGTTCTATAACCTTTGGGCATAGTTCCAAATAACACTGCAGAATGGTTGAATCAGTTCATAACTCCACCAACAGTGCACTAGTGTACGAAATCCCCCACATCCCCTACAACATTTTTCATTTTTCTTTTTTGTCCTATTAGCCAAACTAATAGGTATAAGGTAGTACCTCAGAATTGGTTTAATTTGCATTTCTCCAATCAATCCAGTGCTAGAGCAATTTTTCATGTGGTTATAGATAGCTTCATTACTTCATCTGAAAACTGCTCACATCTTTTGGTCATTTATAAACTGCAGAGTATATCTTATTTTTTACAAACTTGACTCAGTTGTCTTTATGTTTGAAAAATGAGACCTTCATCAGAAAAACTTGCTTCATTTTCTTCTTCACAGTTACAATTGCTAACTGTATCTCCCTCCATTCTATTTCTTCCCCCATGTTTATTCTATTCTATCTCTCCACTCAACCTGTCCACGCTCAAAAACATGTTGCGTCTATCAACTCCCCACCCCTACACCTATCTCCTTTACCTCCTATTTTCCTGCAGGATAAGACAGATTGGAGTATGGGCATTATTTCCTCTTTGAGCCAGTTCTGATGAGAGTAAAGTTCACTCCTCATGCACAGCTTCTTCCTCTTCTCCTCCAATGTAAAACATGTTCTTTCCTTTTTTATGTAAAATAATTCACCTCATTCTACCCCTCCCTTTTCCTTTCTCCCAGCATATTCCTCTCTCACGCCTTAATTTTATTCTTTTAAATATCATCCATTCATATTCAACTAACACCTGTTCTCTCTGTCTATATATGCTCCTTCTAACTGCCTTAATGAGAAAATTCTTATGAGTTACCAGTATCATCTTTCACATAGGAATATAAACAGTTGACTCTTATTTACTCCCTTATGATTTTACTTTCTTGTTTACCTTTTAATGCTTCTCTTGAGTCTTACATTTGAAAGTCAAGTTTTCTTTTCAGCTCTAGTCTTTTCATCAAGTATGCTTAAAAGTCCTGTTTCATTGAATGTTCATTTCCCCCAAAGGATTTTACTTAGTTTTGCTGTGTCGATGATTCTTAGTTGTAATCCTAGCTCTTTTGCTTTACAAAGTATCACATTCCAAGCCCTTAGAGCCTTCAACATAGAAGCTGCTGAGTCCGGTTATGATTCCATGATTTTTTAATTGTTTCTTTTTGAAAACTTGCAGTATTTTTTCCTTTATCAGGGATGTCTGGAATTTGGCGATAATATTCCTGAGATTTTCATTTTAAGATCTCTTTCAGGAGATGATCAGTAGATTCTTTCAATTTCTATTTTACCATCTGGTTCTAGAATATCAGGGCAGTTTTCCTTGAGAATTTATTTAAAGATGATTCCTAGGCTCATTTTTTATCATGACTTTAAGGTTGTCGAGTAATTCTTAAATGATCACTCCTGGTTTTATTTTCAAGCTCAGTTGTTTTTTTTCTAATAAAATATTTCACATTTTCTTTCATTTTCTCATTATTTTGATTTTATTTATTTCTTGATATCTCATAAAGTTATTAGTCTCTATTTGCCCAATACCAACTTTTTTAAATTCACTTTTTTTTTTTTGCTTTTTTGGACTGGGAATGTAGGGCAATTGGGGTTAAGTGACATGCCCAAGGTGTTCTGGCTAGTTTGTGTGTGTGTGTGTGTGTGTGTGTGTGTGTGTGTGTGTGTGTATGTGTTTGGTGTCTGAGGCTGGATTTGAACTCAGGTTCTCCTGACTCCAGGGCCAGTGCTCCTTCATTGTTCCACCTACCTGCCCCTCAGTTCCTACTTTTAAGGAATTATCTTCTTCAGTGAGGGTTTGTATCTCATTTTCTATTTGGCCTATCCTTTTTAAGTAGTGTTGTTTTTTGTGTTTTCCTCAGTGAATATTTGTGCCTTTTTTCCATTTGGCCAATTCTGATTTTACGACATTCTAAAGTGTTATTAAAGTATACTTTTTGAGTATTTTTTAACGTTTCCTTTGCCAAGTTGTCAACTCATTACTCACAATTTTCTTGCATCATTCTCAATTCTTTTCCCTACACCTTTTACTTCATTTTCCAAATCATTTTTGAACTCTTCTATAACCTGAGACCAAATCATATTTTTCTTCGAGGTTTTGAATGTAGGAGCTTTCATTTTGTTGTCTTGTGAGTATGTTTTGATTCTCCTTGTCACCATAATAACTTTCTCTGGTCATTTTTTCCCTCTCATTTGCTCATAGTCCCAGTCTATTACTTGACTTTTTAACTCTTAAAGTAGGACTCTGTGGGTGGAGGGTGCACTGTCCCAACTTTCAGGTTTTTTGTGTGTCTGTTTAGAGAGATACTGCTAGGGACCTATAAGTTTTCAGTTTTTCTAAGGTGCTCTGATCTAAGGAGAGGTGTTTACTATTGCTCTAGCCTATGCTCTGGTCTGTGAGTATTCTGACATATTCTTTTCTTCCATGGAACTCTAATGAGTTCCTGTGCTCCTCTGTGGCCATAAGGTGTGGTGTGCTAGTGCTTTTCCTGGCTTGTGACTATGACCCTGAGACTGTAACCCACATCCAAGTATAGGCAAATCTACAGAGCATTGCATTAATCCTAGCAAATAGATCCCTGTAATCTCCTTCTCACCAGCTGTTCAATCCCCTTAGCATCTGTTACCTGTGAGCTCTGGAAGTAGCCATCACTGCTGTTGATTCACTTATTTCTTTTTTTTTATCAAATGCTTTATTAACTTCTGGATTACATCATTCATTTCCATTAGATTTTGAGTTACACATTTTCTTCCTGTTTTTCTCCTAACTACAATCCAAAATAGTGGTCCCACAGGACATCCACTCCTCCAATCTGCTCTCTCCCATATCTTCCCCCCTTTGACTTTTCCAGTAGGGCATGGTGAATCTCCATGCCCCAGTGCCTGTATACCTTATTTCCCAATGACATGAAAAAGTATAATAATAGTATGTGTATATGTATGTATGTATGTATGTATTTAAATATTTGGAATCATTTGATTTTAAAACTTTGAATTCCAGATTCATTCCCTTCCTCCCTTGTCACTCATGCTTACTGGAGATAAGCAATTCAATACAGGTTGTACATGTGTAGCTAATGGAAAACATTACCATAGTAGATATATTGTAAAAGACTGATTATATTTCTATCCATCCTATCCCACCTCCCCCTTGTTCTGTTCTCTACTTTGAACTTTTCCCTTTTTAAAAGTTGGTGCTTACAACTTCCCTCCCCCCTCCCAGCCTTCCCTCCCTTCCATAATCCCCTCTTTCATCCCCTTTCCCCCTACTCTCCTGTAGGGTGACATACCCTATTTAGTGTGTACGTCATTCACCCCCTGAGCCAAATTCAATGAGAATAAGGTTGATCCATTCCATTTGCCTTCCTGTGCTTCCCCTCAATTGTGACCATTTTCCCTTACCTCTTCTATATGAGATAGTTTACCCCATGCTGTCTCTCCCCATCTCCTCTCATTATATTCTTCTCTCACCTCTTAATTTCACCTTTTAAGTATCATCCCTTCCAATTAAATTGGTGCTGTGCCCTCTGTCTATGTATACCTGTAAGCATATATACAAACATTCACATATGTATTCATAAGCCCATATACCCTCCAATATATATATATATATATATTCATCTTCATCTGTTTTCATAATGAGAAAAGTTTCATTGGTTATAATTGTCATTTTTCCACATAAGAATGTAAATAGCTCAATTTTGGTAAGTTCCCCATGATTTCTTTTTCCTGTTTACCTTCTCGTGCTTCTCTTGCTTATTTTATCTGAATGTCAAATTTTCTATTCAACTCTGGTTTTTTCATCAAGATTCCTTGAAAGTCCTTTATTCCACTGAATGACCATATTTTCCCCTGAAATATGATACTAAGTTTTGCTGGGTAGGTGATTCTTGGTTTTAATCCCAGCTCTTTTGACCTCTGGAATATCATGTTCCAGGCCTTTCTATCCCTCAGTGTAGAAGCTGCCAGATCCTGTTTTTTCCTGATTGTGTTTCCACAATATTCAAATTATTTCTTCCTGGCTGCTTGTAATATTATCTCCTTGATCTGGGAACTCTGAAACCTGACTATAATATTCCTAGGAGTTTTCTTTTTGGGATCTTTTTCATTAGGTGATTGGTGGATTCTTTCAACCTATATTTTGCCCTCTGGTTCTGAAACATCAGAGCCGTTTTCCTTAAGAATTTCTTCAAGGATGATTTCTAGGCTTTTTCTTTGATTATGGCTTTCAGCCAGTACAATAATTTTTATATTATCTCTCCTGGATCTCTTTTACACGTCAGTGCTTTTTCCAATGAGATATTTCACATTGCCTTCTATTTTTTCATTTGTTTGTATCTGTTTAACAGCATCTTGATTTCTCATAAAGTCACTAGCTTCCATGTGCTCCAGTCTAATTCTGAAAGAATGATTCTCCTCAGTGATCTTTGGAGATTCTTTTTCAATCTGCCAAATTTGCCTTTTGAAGGCATTCTTCTCCCCATTGCCTTTTTGATCTTCTTTTGCCATTTCAGTTATACTATTTTTAAGGTGCTATTTTCCTCAGTCAGGCTTTTGACTCTCATTTCATATTTTTCTTACTCTGTTCTCATTTCCCTTCCTAATTTTTCCTCCACTTCTCTTATCTGCTTCTTAAGCTCCTCTATGGCCTTTAACCAGCTTGTATTTTCGTTTGAAGCTTTTGGTGGAGGAGTTCTGACTCCACTGTCTTCCTCCTTTTCCATGCTTTGATCCTTTTTGTCCCCAAAATAGGAGTCTAATGTTAGATTCTTCTGTTTCTTTTGCTTCCTTTGCCTGGGCATGTTGCCATTCAATTATTTGACTTTTGGTCTTTTTGCCACAGAAGTATTCTGTCACCAGACAGTGGAGCTTCAGTCCCAAATGCTGGGGTTTTCTCACATGCCTGAAGTATTAGTTGGGTCCCTCTCTGAAGCCTCCACATGATCTGAAAAGCTGGTTGAATACCCCAGGACCTCCACCCTATATCGCAATCCATATTCAAGTAGGTTAAAGCAAGAGCGATTAACCTTCAGACTGGTCGCTTTGTCCCTGTATAGTCTGCAGAAGAGGAGATGAAGCTGCCATGTGGCAGAAGTTGCACCACACCTTCAGCAACTTATCTACTGGATCCCAAAGTCCACACTGCACTCATATCTCACTTTGTCCTTCGCATCTATGTGTTGATAATTCTGAAAATGGCCATAGCTGCTGGTCCTTCCAGCAGGTGTTTGGTCAGGCCCACCCTAGGGTTAAAACCTCTGGCTAAAGCCATGATGGGGTCGGCTCCCAGATTGCTGTGCTGGCCCATTTCTGTTGGCCTGCCAGGCTGTTCTCAGTGGGAGTTTAGCTTATCTGTGTCCTTTTCTGGTTTCTGTAGCTCCAAAATTTGTTCAGAATCCCCTTTTACATAAATTGGGGAAGGTGGAAGCAGAACCCTGTGGATGTCCTGTTTCTACTCCACCATCTTGACTCTGCCCCTGGCATTATCGATTAACTTACTTTTGAGGTCTGCTCCTGCTTTGCTGTGTCTGGTTCTGTGCTGGCATTGCCTGAGCTGCATTGTGTTCCTTATGTGTTAGACCTTTCCTACTGACCTTTTAGGTTGTTTTTGGTGTCTGTAGGCTGAGAGGTGTGGAAGACAATTGTGCTGCTATGGATTCAGTCACCATGAGCCCTGATCCTGATTTGTTGGGGCTAGGCATGCACCAACACATCTTGTGCTGGACTACACTCCTCTCTCACAACAGTGCAACAGACTTTTCCTGCTGAACTTTGAAATTGTCTTGGGTCAGAAAATCGTTTCACTATTTTTTGTGGGTTCTGTTACTTTGGAATATTATTAGAGTTATTATTTAAAGTTATTTTGTGGGGTATAGGGGACAGCTCGTGTGAGTACCTACCTTTACTTTGCTATATTGACACCATCTCTCCCACTCATACATAATTCCAATTCAGTTGTATTACTTTCTATTTTTCAAGCTACAACATTCCACCTGTCCTCTCTGTACCTTCACAGAGACTGTGCCAAACGATTGAAATGCATTGCTTTATCACTAGAATCACCAACTCCCATAGACCCATACTATGAGTACCATGATGATATGAGACCTTTTTCTGCCTATTTCCAGGTGCTAGAGTGCCCTTAAATGTCTTTTAATTTATTTTGTATATATTTTGTATTTGATTTTTATGTGGCATAGTGGGAAAGCAGTGGGACTAGAATCAGGAATGACATTAATGAAAGACAGGTTGAACCTGGACTCAAACATTTACTAGCTATATGACCCTAGGAAACTCATTTAACTTTTCTGCTTAAAGTTCTCCATTGGTAATTTTTTTTCTATGTGTGTGTGTGTGTGTGTGTGTGTGTTTTGATCATCTGAGGTTATACACACACACACATACACACACAAACATCCATATACCCATACACCCATATACATACATATACATATAATATAGTGTTTGAAAAATAAAGAGCTGATATTATTATCATATATATATATATACATATATATATATATATATATATATATATATATATATACATAAAGAGAGAGGGAGAGAGAGAGAGACAGAGAGAGACAGAGAGATACAGAGAGCATTTCTCCTCTAGAATGTAAGCTCCATTAGAGCAGGAATTATTTTTTTTTGTCTTTGTATCCCCAATGCCCTGCAGTTAAAGCATATTTGATAAATGTCCTATTGGTTGGTTGAACTGAAGAACACCTATTTTTAAAATATGAACACGATCATTTTTACCAACCTTATTGAGTTTTAGATACTGGAGATGTGTCCTGATGATTGACTAGTGGAATCATTCAGTCACCTCTTTGATCTAGAAAAGCATGTTGGAATTCCTTTCTCTAACATTCTGCATTTCCTCTATCTTTAGAAACCTTTCTTTATCTATACCCTTATGCCTTCTTCAAGAGGACAAAAGGGTAACATACAACAGAATTACATGTCAGGGTAGACATAAGCTGACAAAGAGTGCCAAAGACTAATTCATATACAGTATATGTGAAGTCCAGCTTCTTTGGTGACTTTCTGGTGTGGTTTTTCTCCTTGAATAAAGACAAAGGTGATCCACATAGTTCATGTATAGTGAGTGTCCTACTTTTAAAGTGCTGGGATGATGAAAAGAGGGAGATGAATTAGTCCAGCAAATCCTACATATGGCTTATACCACAGAACTTTAGGGAAACTATTAGGATTCTGTGGGAAAAACAAACAAACAAACAAAAAAGACCTAAGATAACAAGAGGATCCCAAAGTCAATTACTTTACAAAGGGGAATTGATGTACTTCAGGAATCCCTGAGGGTTCTGTTTTTTTTTTATGAGTTCCCATAATATTTTTAGGCCTTTTCCATAACTATAATAAAGGCCTACACATACCTAATATTCCCATTGTACTCATAGAGCGTTTGCATAGCAGAGGGGAATCTTGTTAGAGTTAGTCAAAATTTTGATATGAAATATAACTCGACATGGAGATTTCTCTGGAGTAAAACTCTGAGGTTGGTGCATCATGTTATAGACAGATGGTGATGACGCTCTTTGAATAAGTTCTTTAGTATTGTACATTGTAGCAATAAGACAGGAGTCTTCATCTGGATCCTTTGTTATAGATTATATCTTATCTTTGCCTTTCCTATAGATCACATCGTATCAATAAGCTCTTCACTTTTTTCTTACTGAATTTGTGTAAAAAATGACAACTTTTAATTGATCCTGTAACTGTCAAACGTGAGTACAGTCAGAATGAAGAAGAATATGGTAGTCACAAACATCTTAATTGTTGTTGGAGCCAAAATATGATTTGTTCACACTTGAGACAATAGCTGACTATTGGATCAAAGATGAATCTGTATCTTTGAAGAAACCTATGTACTAGTTACCATGCAATCTTTTCAATATTCTTTTAAAAAAAACTTTTTAAAGTTAATATTTTAAGCATATTACCTTTAAAATGTTGTCACATTTTAAAGAGGAAAGTATCTGCAGTGATATTTGAATAAGAAATAGCAAAAAAAAGACCTTAATATTACTTGTATTGAAATTCATTGTAGAACTTTATACCTTAGCATTTTTCATCATGCTATCATTATGTATTCATCTAAACTACAGATGAATTTAGTGTACAAAAAGGATCACTAGGACTGTATCTGTTTTGACTGCGATAGCAAATGCTGTATAAAGATAGCGTATTATAAACCAGTTCATTTCTGAATGCAAATAATTCCAGGACTCTTGTATCCTAATGATTTCCATTCCTTAATAGCTAGGTTCTCGAGGGATATTCATTTGGGCCTAGAATTTAAAATTGATGGATGCTTCTGCATGATACAACCTTAATATACTTTGTGACCACAGCAATTCGAATACGTCTGACCACAAGGAAATCACAAACTCTATTGTATTCAAAAGCTTTATGTTATTTTTGACTTATTTCTCTTCTCCCATCCAGGTACTTCCCTGATTTTGTCTGCCATGCTTATGCATCTGAAAAAGAGCAGCATAATGTAATGCAAACGTTGATCAACTTAGAATCAGTCTGATATGGGGTCAAGATCCACCTTGCACATTTGATAGTGTGACCATGGGAAAGATTTTAAACCTCTTAGGACTACACTCAAGGATTGAAATCTAAAAAGTATAAGTTCAAAATAAGTTTTGATTGCCATTAGATGAGGGCACCCTTGGCCATGGGAAAACCCATACTAATAAAGTCATATGCCAGTGAGAATGACAGCTATCTGTAACATCGCTCACTCTATTCCTATCCTTACTGCTCCCATAATATGTCAAGTCCTCAATATCTCCCAGACTAGTACAATACCTTCATAATTGGTCCTTCACTTTCTAATGTTTACTCCACAGAAAGTGGAATAATATTCCTTACATGAAGGTCTGATTGTTAAAATTCATTAGGTGTTTTTTATTAGTAATCAGACAAAATCCAAGCTCCTTATTGTGGAAGAGAAGATTTTTCCCACTCAGATTCCATATGATAATCTATATTCTCCAGCCCTGGAATACATTCATTCCTTATCCTTGTCTCTTAGATTTCCTAGCTTCCTTTAAGTCCCAACTAAAGTATCATGTTCTGCAATAAGCTTTGTCATAGTCTTCCTTTATCTTGGTACCTGGTTTTTGAGACTATCCCAATATATTATGTATGTGAGAGAGAGTGTATAAACACACACACATTATATACATACATATTATATATATATATATATATACGCATACATGCATACACACATACACATATGTATGTGTAATATGTATTTCTATTTTTTCAAATGATTTACTTATTTCTGTTTTATATATTTCCTCGAGATTTTGAGTTACAAATTTTCTCCCCATTTTTCCCCTACCCAGCTCCACAAAATAGCAGTACCACAGGATATCCCCTCCTTCAATCTGCTCTCTCCCATATCTTCCCCCATATCTTCGACCTTTCCAGTAAAGCATGGTGGATCTCTATGCCCCAGTGCCTGTATATCCTATTACCCAATTATATATAAAATAGTATTATATATATATATACACATATATATGTATATATGTGTGTATGTATAATAAATATATAATATTTTAATATATATTACAGATATTATATATATATATATTGAACATTTGGCTTTAAAACTTTGAATTCCAGATTCATTCCCTTCCTCCCTTGTGACCCACATTTACTGGGAAGATAAACAATTCAGTATAGGTTGTACATGTGTAGCTATCCCCTTTTCCATGAATTGGGGAAGGTGAAAGCCAGAGCCCCATGGAAGTCCTGTTTCTACTCTGCCGTCTTGACTCCGCCCCTGTATTTCTATTTTTTATAAAAATAACAAAACACTTCATGTTTTTTTCATTTATTTAAAGATTTTGAGAAATAATTTATGATTTTTATAACTCTTTTTTGAAATTGCTGATTTAATAAACAACTAAAACATTTGACTACTCAAAATCATTACATAATAAGATATCTTTTTAAGTCATAAGATATAGTCACTTTCACAGTAGATATTTCAAAATAGTCTGTAAAAAACAGAAAATTATGCTGGGCAACAAGTGGGTAGAAAATTCAAATGTTCTTTTCTTGGAACTTATCTCATGCATTATTATAATTTTCATAATACCTTTAGTGATGTATATGTATATTATACATAACAAAACATACACTGTCCTATTTACATACCATTGTAGATGTAAAAGTAACAATATTTCCTTAAAGGATTTAATTCTTCATAAAGTTCTTTGATTTTCATAATGCTAAGAAAACTAGAAGAAAACTTTTGGAAGATGGCAGAGTGGGTCAGAAAATCCTAAGCCCTAAAGATATTCCCCCCACAAAAGTTATAATCAAACCTCAGTGTGAACATAGTATGGGTGGAGATAAATAAGTACAGGGGCATAACCAGGGTCCTCCTGGGACAATTTCAGAAAATCAGAAGAAAAATCTTAGTACCAGGTTTGGTCCTTGTGAAGAGTAAACACCTCCAGACTAGATTCTATTTTAACAGCAAGTGGCAAGCCCTAAGGCTAGTGGGTTTGAGAGGCTGCCTTGGCCCCAGCCACAGGAACTTTTACCACTGGGATAAAAAGGGAAGTTGGGTGTTTGAGCCTGGTGATGTCAAGGAAACCTCCGCTGACCAGGAATGCCAGACCCAACTGTGCTGCAAGGAACCAGCTCATGCCCAGTGAATACCAAAAAGACATTAAAAACAGCAGGTATTTGAACACAACATATTGAAGAGCAAAAGGACTGGGATTCTGGCCAAAATTATACCATTGTGCAAAGTTGAGTATTATCTTGAATGAAAAAAAATGGACATTTGATAAACTCTCAGACTTTTAAGACTGTTAAAAAAAATCCTGAACTTAGCAGTAAATTAAAAATGTAAAAGCCAAGAGAAATATCAGGTACATAACAAAGACTGATAATAAAGGAACCATAAGGACAGACTGTTTAATTTTTTTGTTAGTGTTTAATGTCACATTTCACTCTACTGACTCAAAAGCTTGCTCTTACTTTATGAGAATAATTATGACTTCCATTATTGAGAAATAAGAAAGAATAAATGCAAATGTCCATTTAAATCTGAACAAGTACATAAAGTTATCACAGAAAAAAAGGACATTTTAAACATTTTTTTCAAAAATGTTTGTTTTGACAATGGAAAGTGTTTTAATTAGTAGCAACTGATAAAGAAGAAGCATCATGACAGTGGGTAGAGTTTCAGCCTCATTGTTCAAGTCCTACCTGAATCAATACTACCTATAGTGGCTTAGATATTTAATTTCACTTAATGAGATTTGCCATGTTATTTCTCAGTACTCTAGGTAATTAACAATCAATTTTCAAAATATTTGTTGATCTATATTATCAGAAGGAGTACTCTATAGCAATAAATTCACTAGAGCATGGTTCTGGAAGTAGGGTCCTCATTTAAAAGGAACTTAAGAAATTAAAATAAGCATTGTATTAAGATTTACCCCTCAGGGGTGGCTAGGTGGCACAGTAAGAGTGCTCATCCTGGCATCAGGATGACCCGGGATTGGTCCTGGCCTCAGAAAATGAGCACCCACACATAAATAATGACTGGCCGTGTAACCTTGAGCAAGTTACTTCACCCCAATTGCTTGAAAAAAAGATTTACTCGTCAGAGGAAATGCAAAAAAAATAATGCAAGGACCAGGAGGAAAGGAGGACATGGAAAAGAACATTTTAGTAAGGGAGAATGGTGACAGAAACCAAAGAAATAACATTAAGGAAATGTAGTGAAGTATCTTCCAGAAAATAGTTTTGGAAATTAAATCATAACCCTTTCACAACACAATGATATTTTAGTGATGAGGGAAGTCAAGGATCTAGATATCTATTAGTGCTTTCTGTTGACAAAAGTGCAGTACACTTAAAATTTATTAATTACCTTCATAATTATTTTATTATTGTAAAGGAAGGAATAAGGAGAATTTATGTCATTGCTACTAGTCTAAATGAGAGGTGTCAAACACACTGCACTGTCAGACAGTATGTGACCCATAACATCCACATCTGAGTAAGATTAAAATATTATCAGAAAGTATTTAATTAAATATTAAAATTATACATGTAAGATAAAATGGAACATGCAATATTAATATGTGGTTTTCCTAAGCTATTATGAAATCTAAAGGGATTTTAAATGAAGTTTAGTGGCCACAATTTGTATTGGAGTTTTACATAACTGGGCTAGAAATTGAGGAACTGTTATCTGAGGAAGGAACAATAGTAACCTTGGGTGGCAAGTCTATAATAGACATTCCAAAGTAGTTTTTGCATGATCTAGTGTGAATTCTATCTTTTAGCATATATTTTAATTTCATTGAACATCTCCCAATTACATGTTGTAAGGGTTATGGGATTTAAAGACCTTACATGCTGGGGGGCAGAGTCAAGATGGCAGAGTAGAAACAGCTCTGTGCTCCACAGTGCTCCAGCCCAAACCACTTCCAAATTTATGTAAAAGGGGACTCTGAACAAACTCTGGAGCTTGACAACCCACAAAATGACACAGAAAATATAACTTCCCACTGAGGACAACCTGGCAGCCTGACAGGGAGCAGCCAGCTCAGAACTCTGGGAGCCCAGCTCAGGCCTGTGTGAGCCAGAGTTTATAGCCCCAGGGTGGGCAGAGAAGCAGGCAGCTGGAGGGATTACAGAACACCAGCAGCTGTAGCATTTCCAGAATGACCAACACATAGATGCCAAGGACAAAGTGAGAGGTCAGTACCCTATGGACTTTGGGACTGTTTGGGAGAGCATGTTGGCCTCTTTCTCTGGGGGCAAGAAGTCTATGATTAGCTGAGGCAGAGGCCAACATGTTGCAGCTTAAGCTCCTCATCTTCGGGAACATATGGGCATCCAGTGATCAGTCTGGGGGAGGTAATTGCTCTTGTTTTAACCTTCTTGGATCTGGATTGCAGTCTGGGGTGGAGGTCTTGGAGTGTGTGAACAGCCTTCAAGAGCATGTGGACGCTTCATAGAAGGTACCCAACTAATACCTCTGGCAGCTGAAAAAAACCCAGAATTTGGGACGGAAGCTTCCCTGGCTGGTGGCAGAGTCCTACTGTGGCAATAAGCCCAAAAGTCAAGTAATTGAGCGGCAATATGCCTAGGCAAAGGAAACAAAATAAACAGAAAAATTAAAAATTAGACCCCTATTTTGGAGACAAAAAGGATCAAAGCATGGAACAGGAGGAAGAGAGTGGAGTCAGAACTCCTGCACCAAAAGCCCCAAATGAAAATATGAGCTGGCTACAGACCATAGAGGACCTTAGGAAGCAGATAAGAGAAGTGGGGGAAAATTTGGGAAGAGAAATGAGAAATATTCAAGAAAAGTATGAAATGACAGTCAACAGCCTGACTGAAGAAAATAACACCTTAAAAAATAGACTAGCTCAAATAGCAAAAGACTCTCAAAAAGGCAAAGAGGAGAAGAATGCCTTCAAAAGCCGATTTTGCCAGATGGAAAAAGAATCTCCAAAGCTCACTGAGGAGAATCATTTCTTCAGAATTAAACTGGAGCACATGGAAGCTAGTGACTTTATGAGAAATCAAGATGCTATTAAGCAGATCCAAGCAAATGAAAGAATAGAAGGCAATGTGAAATATCTCATGTGGAAAATGACTGACCTGTAAAATAGATCCAGGAGAGATAATCTAAAAATTATTGGACTACCTGAATGCCATGATCAAATAAAGAACCTGGAAATCATCCTTCAAGAAAATCTCAAGGAAAATTTCCTGATGTTTTAGACCCAGAAGGCAAAATAGAGGTTGAAAGAATCTAGTAATTACCTCCTGAAAATGATCCCAAAATGAAAACTTCTAGGAATATTATAGACAGGTTCCACAATTCCCAGACCAAGGAGAAAATATAACAAGCAGCCATGAAGAAACAATTTGAATACTGTGGAAATTCAATTTGTATAAGCCAGGATCTGGCAGCTTCTACACTGAGGGATCTAAGGGCTTGGAATATTATATTCCAGAGGGCAAAGGAACTGGGATTAAAACCAAGAATTACATACCCAGAAAAACTGAGTATCATTTTTCATGGGAAAACATGGTCATTTAGTGGAATAGAGTACTTTCAAGTATTCTTGAGGAAAAAAAAAAACAGAGTGGAATAGAAAATTTGACATTCAGTTTCAAGACGAAAAAGATGCTTGAGAAGGTAAACAGGGAAAAGAAATCAAAAGGAACTTATCAAAGTGGAACTATTTACATTCCTACATGGAAAAACAATATCTGTAACTGATGAAATTTTTCTCAGTATGAAAATAGTTGAAGAAGGGTATATGTGCATATGAATACATAAGTGAATGTGTGTATATATATTTACAGGTATACATAGAGGGATATCATTTTAATAGGGTTTTTAATCATTATTTAATTTATTTAATATATCAATTTAATACTTAATTAAATATTTAATTTAATTTAAATTAATTTAATTAAACATATTTAATAATTATAATTTTAATAGGAAATTAATAGGATTTCAGTTTAATAGGAAGGGACAATATTTAAAATGTGAAATTGAGAGCTTAGAGAGAAATATAACGACAGGAAATGGGGAGAGACAGAATGGGGCAAACTCTCTCACAGAGAAGAGGCAAGGGAAAATGGTTATAAGGAAGGGGAAGAACAGGGAGGCAAAATGGAAAAACCTGATTCTCATTGAATTTGGCTCAGGGAGAGAATGACATACATACTAAATAGGATATCTAACCCTACAGGAGAATAGGGGGGAAAGGGATGAGAGGAGGGATGATGAAAGGGAGGGTGGGAGAGAAGGGGAGGAGGGAATTTGGAAGCACCCGCTTTTGAAAAGGGACAGGATCAAAGTAGGGAATAGATCAAGTGGGAGGTGGGATAGGAGGGAGGGAAATATAGTCAGCCTTTTACAATATATCTACTATGGTAATGTTTTGCATAGCTACACATGTACAACATAGACTGAATTGCTTATCTTCCAAGTAAGGATGGGTGACAAGAGAGGAAGGGAATGAATCTCGAATTCAAAGTTTTAAAATCAAATGTCTAAAAATATATAAATACTCTTATTAATACTATTTTACATATATTTGGGAAATAAGCTATACAGTCATTGGGGCATAGAGATTCACCTTGCCCTACTGAAAAAGCTGAAAGAGGGTGTGGGAGAAGATATCGCAGAGAGCAGAGGGGATGAGGGGATATCCTGTGGTACTGCTATTCTAGGATGGGGGGTAGGGAAAATGGGGAAAATCTTTTAACTCAAAATCTGTCAGAAATTGATGATGTAAACCAGAAGTTGATAAAGCATTTGGGGAAAAATAGATATTCCATGCCCTGTTGAACTTGATGCCATAGCAGGAAAGGGTTGGGCAAGAGGAAGCAGAAGCCAAGCTAGAGTGGAAGGCTATGGGAAGCAACATTGTGGCAGTAGTGGCAGCAGCAGTGGTGGCAGCAGTGGTGGTTATTTCTGAGGCAGTCAGTTTCTGGTAAGGACTCCTGGTGAGGACTGCAAGGGATAGGAACTGTGGGACTCCAGAGCTACTGGGAGCACACTTCCTGGATGCTGAGCAGTTGCTGTGATTGGGGAGAGGAGGATCTTTGGCTGAGGTATCCTGTTCTGTTTTGAAGGCTTGAGAATGTGGGTGTTTACTACATTAACCACCTTTGCCAACTTCATATCTACTGTGATGGCTTTGACTTTCTGGTTTTGGGACTTTATTACCTAGGTAGAGAGCTTGGTATATTTTGTAATTAATAACAATATCAGCATAGTCATAGTTACTGTAGGCATTGTGAATATTGTATTGTTGATACACATGTAGAAAAATAAACTTTTAAAAATAGTTTGGAGTTCCAAATTCTCTCTTTTATTCCTATCCAATGCTCTTTGGGAAAGCAAGCAACAGAATATTAATTTATATGTGAAGTCATACTAACATTCTTCTACAATAACTACATTGGGAAACACAACACAACACATACACCAAGAAAAACAAAGGAAGTAAAAATAACTATGCTTCAATCTACATTAGGAATTCATCAGTTTTCTTTCTGGAGGTGGATATAATTTTTCATCATTTGTGCTTTGGAATTGTCTTGGATCATTATTTTCATGGGAGTAGCTAAGTCTGTCACGGTTGATCATTCATACAGTATTGTTCATACTATGTGCAATATTCTGCTGTGTCTGATCACTTCACTCTGCATCAATTCATATAGGACTCCCAGATTTTTCTGAAATAATCATCTTGACCATTTCTTATAGCACAATAGTGTTCCATCTCACTCATATATCAAGAATTGTTAAGCCATTCCTTAATTGAAGGGCATCCCCTCAATTTCCAAATGTTTGCCATCACAAAAATAGCTGCTATAAATATATTTTTTTACAAATAGGACTTTTCCCTTTTGCTTTTATCTCTTTGTGGTAAGACCTAGTAATGATATTAAAGTGTCAAAGAGTATGCACAGCTTTATAGTCACTGGGTCTAGTTCCAAATTGTGCAGAATGGTTGGACCAGGTAACAACTTCACCAATAGTACATTAGTATACCACTTTTTGCATCTCCTCATATATTTGTCATTTTCCTTTTATTCCATTCTGATTGGTGTGACGTATTCTCTCAAAGTTGCTTTAATTTGTATTTCTCTAAATAGTGATATAGAAAATTTTTTCATATGACTCATAAAAGCTTTGATTTCTTCTGAAAACTGCTACTCATATTCATAGGTAATTGTCAATTATTGTATGAATTGTATTTTTATGAATTCAGTTTAGTTTCCTATGTTTTTAAAAAAATATCTTTATTGAAAAAATTTACCATAATTTACCCCCTAAATTTACCCCCCACTCTTTGTTTTCCTTCTCATTTTAGCTGCATTAGTTTTATTTCATGGAGAAGCTTTTAAATTTCATGTAATAAAAATTATCCATTTTACTTCCTATGGTACTCTATATCTCTTGTTTGGGCATAAATTCTTCTTTATATTTATAGATCTGACAGGTATACTTTTCCCTCTATTCACCTAATTTACCTAATGTTACCTTTCATATATAAATCATATGTCCATTTTTACCAAAATATCTTGGTATATAGTACATTGCTTATTGTCTGTGGTACATTTTAGCATGCAGTTTACTGTAGTGGTGTAGTATCTCTGAATATCTCCTTTAATTGAGTCTATTTTAGGATTTTGATTTGTCTGAGATCATGATTGCTACTCCTGACACTGTTTCACTTCAGCTCAATAATAGCAGATTTTGCTCTAGTCCCTTATTTTATGTCCCTCTCTGTGTGCTTTCATTCGAGTATGTCTCCTGTAAACATCAGCAACAACAAAATTCTTGTATTCTGCTTTCTAATTCATTCTGCTATCGGCTTTCATTTCATGGGTGAGCTCATCCCATTCACATTCACAGTTATGATTAATATGTATTTCCTTGCATCCCATTTCCTTTTGTTCTTCCTTCTCTCTCTCTTTATCCTGCTAATCCTCAAAAATCTGTTTTGCTTCTGATCACTCCCTCCCTTAATTTGTCCTCCACTTTATCATTTCCCCACTTTCTCTAATCCCCATTATCTTCGATTTCTTTGTTGGGTAAAATAGATTACTATTACCTATTAAATATGTGTATATGTTCTTCCCTCATTGTACCAGTTTGGATCAAAATCAGGTTCAAGCACTGACTGCCACTACCTTCATTTTCCCTTCCACTGTAAAAGCTCTTCTTTTACATGAGAGAATTTTCCCTGTTCCACCTCTAAATTCCCACTTCTCCCAGTGGATGCCTCTCCTTATTTTTTTTTTCATTCATCCCGATGTCGTTAACATATACCCATGCCTATTGTCTATATTGACTCCTTCTAACTACTCTAATAATTACAAATTTCTTAGGAATTACATATATCATTTTCCATAGAAGAATGTAAATAGTTTAACTTTATGACATCAATATTTCACTTTCTTGTTTACCTTTTCATGGTTCTCTTGAGTATTGAGTTTGGATATCAAAAGTTGTATTCGACTCTAGTATTTTCATCAAGAGTGCTTGAAAGTCTTCCATTTCATTAATTATGCACTTTTCCCTTCAAGGTTGATAAGCAAGTTTTGCTGATTAGATTATTCTCTGTTGTAATCTTAGCTCCTTTGTATTATGGAATATCATATTCCAAATCCTCTGTTCCTTTATTGTGGCACCTCTGGAATTTTGATATAGCATTCCTGGGAGTTGTCATTTTGGGATGGTCTTTCATAAGGCGATATGCATTTTATTTCAACTGGTATTTTGCCTTCTGGACCTAGGACATTGGAACAGTTTTCCTTGATATTATGAATATTGATCTGATTGAATTATGCTATTTAGAGTTGTTTTTTCAATCATGACTTTCAGGTAATCCAATGATTCTTATATTATTTCTACTTGAACTGTTTTCCAAATCAGTCATTGTCCTAAGAATAAATTTTACATTTGCTTGTTTTTTGACTTGTATTGTTTCTTGATGTACACTTGAGTCATTATCTTCCACTTGCCCAATTCCAATTTTTGAGGAATTATTTATTTCAATGAGATTTTGTGCCACCTTTTTTCATTTGGGCAATTTTGCTTTCTAAGGATTCTTTCCTTAAGGTAATTTTTGTGCTTCTTTTGTAATTTGTATAATTATATTTCTGAGGTATTATTTTCTTCAATATTTTATGCCTCCTTTACCAAACTGTTAATTCTCTTCTCACAATAGTCTAGAATCACTGTCATACCTTTTCTGAACTTTCCTTCTACCACTTTTATCACTTTTGAGGGGGAATAGCATAAAAGGAGATAGAGAATAGAATAAATGAGTGTGTGGAGGGGAAAAAGGATGGAGGGAAATACATTTAGCAATTGTAACCATAAAAAACACAGCAGGGATTATATGACAAAAGCTTCCTTTCTCAAATATATAGAGAATGGAGTCAAATTTATAAAAGAAAAAAAATAGGATCTATCCCCAGTTGATGAATGTATTAAGAGATATGAACTTGGGGGCTCACTTTGAGAAGTGTGTAATTTGACCAGATGAGACTCTGGGCAGCTGTTGAGAGCCCCACCCCACTCCCTATCCCCCCACTTTGAAAATACAGATGTTGGGGCTGAGCCAAGATGGTGGAGTAGAAACAGCACTTCCATGGTGCTCCAGCCCACATCAATTCAAAATTATGTAAAAGGGGAACTCTCAACAGCCTCTGGAGCTCCAGCACCCACAGAACAACACAGAGAAGCTAACTTCCAACTGAGGACAGCCCAGGAGCCCAGGAGAAAGCGGCCAGTGCAGCACTCTGGGAGCCGAGCCCATCACCCTGCCAGTCAGAGGTTTTAGCCCCGTGATGGCCAGACCAGCAGCCAGCTGGAGGGACCCCAGTACACCAGAAGCTGTGGCAATTCCAGAATTATCAACACATATATGCCTAGGAAAAAGTGAGAGGTTAGGGCCCTATGGACTTTGGAAACAGTATTTGGGGGTGCATCAGCTTCCTCCCCTGGGGGTGAGAAGCAGCTGAGGAGTGGTGGTACAGATGCCATTTCGCAGCTTCGGTTGCAACTTCAGCTCCTGGCCTGTGCACTATAGGTGGTTCCGGCGATCAGTCTGGGGGGGTAATTGCTCTTGCTTTAACCTCCCTAGATCTGGATTGTGGTCTGGGGTGGAGGTCTTGGGGTGTGTGTCAAGCTTGCCAGAGTGTGTGGGGGCTTCAGGGAGGGCACTCAACTAATACCTCTGGCAGTTGAGAAGACTCCAACGTTTGGGACAGAAGCTCCCCTGTGTGGTAGCAGAGTCCTAGTGTGGCAACAAGACCAAACGCCAAGTAATTAAGTGGCAACATGCCTAGGCAAAGGAAACAAAATAAACAGAAAAATTCAACATTAGACTCCTATTTTGGGGATAAAGAGGATTGAAGCATGGAACAGTAGGAGGACTGTGAGGTCAGAAATTCTGTACCAAAAGCCCCAAATGGAAATATGAGCGGGTTACAGGCCATAGAGGACCTTAAGAAGGATTTTAAAAACCAAATAAGAGAAGTGGAGGAAAAATTGGGAAAAGAAATGAGAAGGATGCAGGAAAAGAATGAAATGTGAGTCAGCAGCCTGAGGAAAATAACACCTTAAAAAATAGACAAACTCAAATGGCAAAAGAGGCCCAAAAATGCAATGAGGAGAAGAATGCCTTAAAAAGCTGAATTTGCCAGATGTAAAAATAATCTTAAAAGCTCACTGAGGAGGTTCATTCCTTCCGAATTAGACTGGAGCAAATGGAAGTTTGTGACTTTATGAGAAATCAAGATTCTGTTAAACAGATCCAAGCAATTGAAAGAATAGAAGGCAATGTGAAATATCTCATGAGAAAAACCACTGACTTGGAAAGCAGATCCAGGAGAGATAATTTTAAAATTATTGGACTACCTGAAAGCCATGATCAAAGAAAGAACCTAGAAATCATCCTTCAAGAAATTCTCAAGAAAAATTGCCCTGATGTTTTAGACCCAGAGAGCAAAACAGAGGTTGAAAGAATCCACCAATCGGGGCGGCTAGGTGGCCCAGTGAGTAAAGCACTGGCCCTGGAGTCAGAAGAACCTGAGTTCAGATCCAGCCTCAGACACTTAACACACACAACCAAAAAACCTAGCCCTGTGACCTTGGGCAAGTTACTTAACCCCAATTGCCCTCAAGAAAAGAAAAGAAAAGAAAAGAAAGAAAGAAAGAAAGAAAGAAAGAAAGAAAGAAAGAAAGAAAGAAAGAAAGAAAGAAAGAAAGAAAGAAAGAATCTACCAATCATGTCCTGAAAAAGATCCCAAAAATAAAACTCCTAGGAATATTATAGCCAGGTTCCAGAATTTACAGATCAAGGAGAAAATACCACAAGCAGCCTGGAAGAAACAATTTCAATATTGTGGAAACACAATCGGAATAGTACAGTACCTGGCAGCTTCTACACTGAGGGATTGAAGGGCATGGAATATGATATTCCAGAGAGCAAAGGACCTGGGATTAAAACCAAGAATAACATACCCAGCAAAACTGAGTATTGTTTCAGGGGAAAATAAGGTCATTCAGTGGAATAGAGGACTTTGAATCATTCTTGAGGAAAAAAAACAGAGTTGAATAGAAAATTTGACATTCAGACACAAGAAGCAAAAGATGCTTGAGAAGGTAAACAGGGAAAAGAAATCAAAAGGAACTTATCAAAGTGGAACAATTTACATTCCTACATGGAAAAACAATAACTGTGACTGATGAAACCTTTCTCAGTATGAAAATAATTGAAGAAGGGTATATGGGCATATGAATACATATGTGAATATTTTTATATATGTTTACAGTTATACATGGATAGAGGGCAGTGGTTGCATTTGGTGGGAAGGGATGATACTTAATGGGTGAAGTTAAGAGGTGAGAGAGGAATGTGGTAAGAGGATATGAGGAGAGACAGGGTGGAGTAAACTATCTCATATAGAAGAGGTAAAGTGAAGTAGTTGCAGGGGAGGGGAAGAACAGGAAGGCAAACAAACAAAACCATATTCTCATTGAATTTGGCTCAGGAACAGAATGGCATACATACTACATGAGATATCTCACCCTACAGGAGAGTAGCAGGTAGGGGGATAGGAGCGGGGTTGATGGAGGGAATGGCATGCCGGGGGGAGGCGAGGTTGGAGGCACCCACTTTTGAAGAGGAAGAGGATCAAAATAGGGAATTGACCAGGTGGGGGTTGGGATCGGTTGGAGGGAAATATAGCCAGTCTTTTATAATATATCCACTATGGCAATGTTTTGCATAGATATACATGTAGAACATATACTGAATTGCTTATCTTTCCAGTGGGAGTGGGTGACAAGGGACAAAGGGAATGCATCTGGAAATCGAAGTTTTAAAATTAAATGTTTCAAATACATATAAATACTATTATTAATACTCTTTTGCATGAAATTGGTAGATAAGATTGCAGGCATTGGGGCACAGAGATTCACCTTGCCCTAGTGGCAAAGTTGAAGGGGGTATGGGAGAAAATATGGGAGAGAGCAGATTGGATGAGGGGATATCTTGTGGGACTGCTGTTGTGGGGTGGTGGGTAGGGGAAAAATCAGGGAAAATTTGAAACTCAAAATCTGGTGGAAATGAATGATGTAAACCAGAAGTTATTGATGCATTTGGAATAAAAGAAAACCCAGATGTTCATGCTTCCCTTTCTGGTAACTGTTATTTGGTATCAATGTAATGGTTGTACAGTTTGGAAGCCTGTCTGGTTAATCTGTTTCTTTGTCTTGCAATTTTTGTCAATATACTCTGAAGTTTGGGGTGCTGACCTTTTACTGAACTAGGTAAATTACATATGTTTGATTGATTAAAGTAAGCTTGTTATCCCCCCCAAAAAAAGGTAGAAACTTTTTTTTTCAGATAAAGTTACCAAAGCTATCTATAGCCTTATGAGAAGGTGCTCTAAATAACTATTGATTTCAGGAATGCAATAACCTCATACCTATCAGATTGACTAGTGGGACAGAAAAGGAAAATGAGAAATGGTGTAGGAGAGTGTGGGAAAATTGAGACATGAATGCACTACTGGTGGAATTTTGAACTTATTCAGCCATTCTGCACAGCGATATGGAGCTATGCCCAAAGGGCTATAGTACCATGCATGTCCTTTGACTTAACAGTGCCACTACTAGGTCTCTACCCAAAAAGATATATAAAAAAGCATAAATCCCTATATGCATGGAAATATTTATAGCACTTCTTTTTTGGTGGCAGGGAATTTGAAATTGGGGAAATGTTCATATGTTAGGGAATACTGATCAATTTGTGCTATGTAATTGTGATGATACTCTTGTGCTTTAAGAAATGTTGAGCAGAATGCTCTCAGAAAAGCATGGAAATACTTACATGAACTGATGTGAAGTAAAATGTACTGTGTATAAATTAACAACAGTACTGTAAGATGATCAGCTGTGAATGACTTAGCTATTCTCAGCAACACAGTGATCCCAGATAGCTCTGAAGGCCTTATAATGACAAAGAACTGATTGATGGTGCTGAATGCAGATTGAAGCACACTTTTTTTAACTTTATTTTTCTTGAGGGTTGTTTTTTATTTCTTGTAGTTTTTCTTTCACAACATGACTAATATGGACATATGTTTTGCATGACTATACATGTATAAACTATATTGCATTGCATGTCTTCTCAATGAGGGAGGTGTGTAGGGAGGGAATAAAGTAGAGAATTTGAATTTCATAGTTTTGAAATTGTATGTTAAAAATGTTTTTACATGTAATTTGTTGAAAACAGAATACTAAGAATTCTAAAAAGTTATTTTTTTGCTGTTTACTCATTTTTCCAAGTTATTACTTGACTTGGATTTTATTTTAAAATTACCTTTTGCTCAACTGGGAATAGAGCGGCACTTTCCCAACCTTCAGGTTTTGTTAATACTGCTGTTTTCAGAGATATTTCTGAGGGATTGCAAGTTTGTCTTGTTTGTTTGTTTATAAGGTTATGTAATCTAAGGAAAAGGTTGGTTGCTCTTCTCCTGCTATATGAATAGTCTTTACCAGGAAGTGTATCTGTTCCCCTCCCACCTCTAGTACTCAAGTTGGTCCTGAAAGTGTGACTGGGTCCCCTGCTTTCTTGAAGTTCTGAGCATTAGTGCCCTTCTTGAGGCTTCAACTGTGACCAAACCCTTTGTTTCCCTGTAGCTACAAGTACTAGGATTTCTCTTTCCTTTGGTATTGTGACCAGGTTCCCTGTTTTCTTGTGTCCTATCACAAGTATTTCTCTCTGCTCTGGAATTTTGATCCAGAAATACATATGAACAATAGAGCTGCCAATCAGTGCCAACTGCACCCAGTGAAAGCAAAAGGTCACATGAAACCCCTTTCTGACCAGTTATCTGGCATTCTTTCAGTATCTAGGCTAAGAGATCTTGAAGCTATAGCTGTTATTTTAGCAGTTACCTCTAATACTTACCTTTGTTGCTTCTGCCATGTTTGTTCTGGGTCAGCCTCCACCGTGGTTTCATGGACTTCTCCTGCCAGCCTGTAAGACTGTTTAAGGTTATAAAATGTCTCAGTGAGCATATTTTTTTTTTTACTTTGCTGCTCCAGAATTCTTTTTCAATTTATATGGACAGGAATGTTAAAATAAGTCAACTAGATTGCTGCCTCTACTCTTTGTTCCTATTGAATTGCTAGATAAGGTGTTTCCTACTGGGAAAATAGCTCTGCTCTTTAATATCATTGCTGTTAGAAGAGGGGAAAGGAGAGATACATTGTCCCCATCCCTGTCCACCTCCTCTGTCCTCCCACACGAGTTCTTTTCCTATATCTTTTGAAATACAGAATACAGGAACTTGAATTTGTGTGTGTGTGTGTGTGTGTGTGTGTGTGTGTGTGCATACACATACATACACATACATATATTCATCTTTTGTTTAGTATTTTAGTATAGTTTAGTAGTTTGGGCTATTTATTTTTATTTCGTATTTTATTATCCCCAGTAACTTGTAAAAACAATTTTTAACATTTATTTTTAAAACTTTGAATTCCAAAATATCTCCCTTCCTCCTTCCCCACCTCTCTTCCTAGAAGGGATAAAGCAAGCAAATTTATATAGGGCATACATGTGTAGTCATGCAAAACATTTTTCATAATAGTCATGTTGTAAAAGAAAACAGAACAAAAATTTTAAACCTCAAGAAAAATAAAGTTTTAAAAAAGCATGGTCCAATCTATATTCAGACACCATCAATTCTTTGTGTGGAGATGGATAGCATTTTTCATTGTAAGTCCTTCAGAGTTGTCTGGAATCATTGTATTGCTTAGAATAACTAAGACATTTACAACTGATCACCTAAAATATTCCTGTAACTTTTTACACAGTTCATTTCACTTTGCATTAGCTCATCTAAGTCCAGTTTTGTTTTTCTGGGAGCATACTGCTCATCATTTCTTATAGCATAATAGTATTCCATCCTAACCACATACTACAGTTTGTTAATGCATTCCCAGTTGATGGGCATCCCCTAAATTTCTGATTCTTTGACACAGGAAAAGAGCTGCTATAAATATTTTCATATATATATAGGTCCTTTTCCTTTTTTTAAATGTTTTTTGGGATACAGACCTAGTAGTTGTATTGCTAGATCAAAGGTTTGGCAGAGTTTTAAAGCCCTTTGGGCATAGTGCCAAATGACTCCACATAATGGTTGAATCAGTTCATAATTCCACCAACAGTACATTAATGTCTCATTTTCCCCATATCCTCTATAGCATTTGTCATTTTCCTTTTGTGTCATATTAATTAATCTAATAGGTATAAGGTGGTACCTAGGAATTATTTTAATTTGTATTTCACCAATCAGTAGTGAATTAGAGGAATTTTTCATATGGCTATAGATAGCTTTGATTATTTCATCTGAAAACTGTTCATATATTTTGATCTTTATCAATTGGGAAATGGCACTTATTTGTATAAATTTATTTCAGTTCTCTGTATGTTAGAGAAATGAGGCCTTTATCAGAGAAACTTGCTTTAAAGCAGTTTTTCACAGTTACTATTGCCACACCCATTTATTTTATTCTCTCTCTCTCCTTTCACCCTGTCCCTTCTCAGAAGTGTTTTGCTTCTGAATTCCTTCTCTCCCCATCTGCTCTCACTTCTATCACTTGCCCCTTCTCTTATACCCTTCTCTCCTACTTTCCTGGATGGAAAGATAGATTTCTCTATCCAGCTGAATATGTAATTCCCTCTTTGATCCAATTCTGATAAGAGTAAGGTTTACTCACTTCCCCTTCTTTTCCTCCTTTTTTCCTTCAGTGTATAAGCTTTTTCTTGTCTTTTATATGAAATAATTTTTCCAGTTCTTTTTCTCCCTTTCTCTCTCCCTTAGTACATTCCTCTTTCTCAACTCTTAATTTTATTTTTTTAGCTATCATCCCTTCACATTCAACTCACACCTGTGCCCATTTGTCCATGCATATACTTTCTTACTGCCCTAATAATGACAAAGTTCTTATGAGTTACAAGTATCATCTTCCCATGCAGTAAAGGAAACAGATTAATCTTATTGAGTCTCTTATGATTTCCTGTTTGTCTTTACCTTTTTATGCTTTTCTTGTGTCTTGCATTTGAAAGTCAAAATTTCTATTCAGCTCTGGTCTTTTCATCAGGAATGCTTGAAAGTCCTCTCTTTTATTTAATGTCCATTTCCCCCCTCATGGTTATACTCAGTTTTGCTGGCTTTTTATTGAAATCCTAGCTCCTTTGCCTTCCAGAACATCATAATTCAAGTCCATAAGGACTTTAATATACAAGCTGCTAAATCTTTTGTTATCCTGACCATGACTTTTTGATATTTGAATTATTTCCTCGTGGTTTCTTGCAATATTTTCTATTTCACCTGGGAACTCTGGGATTTTATTATAATATTCCTAAGAGTTTTCATTTTAGTATCTCTTTCAGGAGGTCATCGATGGATTCTTTTAATTTCTATTCTATTTTACCCTCTCTTTCTAGAATATCAGGCCAATTTTCTTTGATAATTCAACTGACCTTTCCTGAAGATTTTTAAGTTGTTTTGTCCTGGAAAATCATTTCATTGTCTTTCTGTGAGTTCCACTGCTCAAAAATTTGTTCAGAATTTTTATTTAAATTTATTTTGAGGGGTTTAGGGGAGAGTTCAGTCAAGTCTCTACCTTTATTCAGTCATTTCTTCTCCCCCCTAGGAGCATGGCCTGCTAAAAAATATGAAAAACTTTATTAATTCTCACACAACTGATGCCCAACCTCCCCTTCCAAATCAACCAAGGAAAACTTCATACTTCATAAACAGATTATAAGATATAATCACACATATATAGTTTAATACCAGGTAATTTGCTTTACAATTTTTATAATTATTTTTGAAGTCCCTGGGGTATTGAAAGGGGAGATTGTTCTCTTTCCTTACCCTTAAATAGACCAATTCACCTATGTGTATCAGGGACCCTAGGAATCTCACATGATTTTGGGACACATTAGTATAAATGCAATGTGGCTGTTTTAAAGTTATTGATTGTACAACTCATGGCTTTAATCTTTGACCCATATAGCATGAAACTATCATCATACCACAGTATTCACACAATTCAATAGCAAAAAATTTTAATTAAGATTTGAATCAAAGAAAATAAGAAGGAAATGAATAAAAAAAAAAAACTTCCTACAATTCAACTAGATAACATGTATTTATTTATTTATTTATTTTGCTTTTTGGAGGGCAATTGGGGTTAAGTAACTTGCCCAAGGTCACTTGGCTAGGTTTTTGTTTGTGTGTGCGTTGTGTCTGAGGTCGGATCTGAACTCAGGTCCTTCTGACTCCAGGGCCGACGCTCTACTCACTGCGACACCTAGCTGCCCTAACATGTATTTATTAAATAACATTATGTATTATGCACTATGCTAGGCACTAGGTATATTAATACACACATGGAATGAAAGCTTTTTCTATAAACTTATAAACATTCATATATGTATATGTTTATAAAATGCAAGGTATTTTTTTTTTTGCAGGGTAGACAATAGTAGGTAGGGAGATCAAGAAAGGTTTCATGTGAAGCTGGGAAACATTATTTTTACAACCAGTGTCTCTGATAAAGGCCTCATTTCCAAAAATATGTAGAGAATGGATTCAAATATATAAGAATATAAGTCATTCCCCAAATGATAAGTGTTCAAAGGATATGAACAGGCTGTTTTCAGATGAAGAAATTAAAGCTATCTATAGTCATATGAAAAAATACTCTACATCACTATTGATAAGATAAATGCAAATTAAACCACCTCTAAGGTATCATATCACATCTATCAAATTGACTAAAATGAAAAAACAGGGAAATGATAGATTTTGGAGATGATGTGGAAAAATTGGGACACTGATACATTGTTGGTGGAATTGTGAACTGATCCAATCATTCAGGAGAAAAATGTGGAACTATGCCCAAAGGGCTATAAAACTGTACATACCCTTTGATCTAGCAATACCACTATCAGGTCTGCGTCGCAAAGAGATCATTAAGAAAGGAAATGACCCCCCTGTATAAAAATATTTATAGTACCCCTTTTGTGGTAGGCAAGAATTAGAAATTGAGGAGATGTCCATCATTTAGGGAATGGCTGAACAAGTTGTGGTATACAAATATAATGGAATACTATTGCACTATAAGAAATGATGAGTAGGGCCATTTTAAAAAGAAAAAAAACACCTGGAAAGACTTGCATGCACTGATGCTGAGTGAAGTGAGCAGAACTAGGAGAATAACATACATAGTAACAGTCACATTAAGCAATGACCGACTTTGTTAGACTTAGCTCTTCTTAGCAATGCAAGACAACTCAAAAAGACTCAAAATGGAAAGTGCTATCCACATCTAGAGAAAGAACTGTGGAGTCTGAACACAGATTGAAACATATAATTTTCTCTTTTCTTCTTTCTCATAGTTTTCCCATTTTGTTCCAATTCTTCTTTCACAGCATGACCAGTGTGAATATATGTTTAATATGATCATACATGTATAGCCTACATCAGATTACATGATTTTGGGGGAGAGTGCAATGAAGGGAGGGGAGAAATTTAGAACTCAAAAACTTATAATATTAAATGTTTCAATTAATTAATTTTTAAAATTAAAAGAGAAAGGTTTCTTTTGGAAGGTAGTATGTGTGTCACCCTTGAAGGAAACTATGCAGTGTAAGTAATGGAGGTGAGGTAAAAGTCTATCTGTGCACAATGAGTTAGTGTGCAGACTGGGAGATGGAACATTACATATGAAGGGCAGCAAGTGAACCATGTTATTTGGGTAGTAATTTACAGAAAGGAGATTATTGTATGGAAAAATCTGGAAAAGAAAGTTGGAAATCAGGTTGTAGAGGACATTACATGTCAAACAATGGTTGGCAAAGCACAGCCCACATGCTTAATCTGCCTCAGCTTGATTTTATATAGCTCTTCAGTTAATGGTGGTTTTGCATTTATAAAGTTGTATTATAATTTAAAATCTAAAAAAAATAATTTCTTAGTTTGAGGGGTCTTCGGTACTCTATAAAATTGCAGTGCTGACCCCTGCTGTAGGTAATAAAGAACTACTTGTCTTGATTGAACAAGGAAGTGCTATGGTCAGACAAGTGCTTTAACAAAAGCACTTTGGTAGTTAGGAGGAAGATGGATTGGAGAGGAGAGAAACTTAAACAAAGAAAATAATTAGGAGGTTATTGCAACAATCCAGATGAGATATGATAGCAGGCATGTGAACAGAGAACAAAGGACCTATGTGAAATTTTCTGAAACAAGAATCAACAAAACTTATGAATTGATTGGATATATGAGGTGAGGGATGGACAATGACTTTTTGATTGCAAATTTGTGTGAAAGACAGATGATGGTGTTCTTTTTAAATATACTAAAGTTGGAAAGAAGGGTGACTTTGAGGCAAAAATAATGAGTTCCATTTTGCACATCTTGGGCTTGATATGCAGAAATATCCTATAGGGAGTTTGATCATTCAGGTTTGTAAGTCAGGAGAGAGATCGGGGCTAGTTACAAGGTAATTGATTCCTGAAGGGCTGATGTTAGAGTCACTCTTATAGATCTATGAGTTTAATCACTGATAATGAATAAAATATCCAAAGGAAGGGGTATTGACAGAAAAAAATAGAACCCTGGGTTGAATATTGTAATATGCTCACAGGGAAAGGCCAACAAGATTCAATCCATCATTTCACAAGTATTTAATGGCCTGTTACCAGCAAGGCTCTGCACTATGTGCTAGGGCTACACAGTCAAAAACAAATGAACAAAACAAAAAAAATGAAAGAAATAAAGACCAATGAAACGAAAAAATGTCCCTGCATCCAAGGTATTTATAGACTATTGAAAAAGATGAACTATTTCTATCTTTTTTTAATCTGCACAAATTCTTTGACCTATTGAAAAGTGGTGACAGCTAAGCAAAATTTTATTCTAATTATTCACAATCATTAATAAACCATGTATATACATCTAAATGTTTTTTAAATTTGTCTTGAGATATCTGTAGAGAAAAAAGTTTTTAAAGTCCTCAAATCTCATCCACAACAGAAATAGGAAATGAGAGGTGAGAGCTGCTAATATGTCAGCAGCATAAATTTATTTAATTTATTAATTATATACTTGTTAAAACACAGCAGGCAACTGGTTCCAGATATGATAGGCAAGAAAAAGAAAATAACCGATCAGACTTTTTGGGAAACAAGGTGAATTACAACCAAATGAGGCAGTGGAGCCACTTACCTGATTTTGCAGATAGACAATCTAACTTTACCTGAAATTGGAATAAACAAACTATGAAGATAAATAGAAAATTACTGATATAAAAATGTGAGGGGGGCAACCATTGGCAAAAGTAGACAAAACTAAAAAAAAAAAACATTTGTTGAAGAAGGTCAGCTCAAACACCAGAGAAAGATTAACACCAAGCAGATAAAACCAGGTTGGCACAATGAATGACAGGGTGACTGTTTGATATATAGAGCATCATAGAGCCTAGGAGGTAGATCTATAAAGATCCTCCAATGGAATAATATGGAATCATTGCTCTAATGGGTGGGAAGGGACCTACCAGCCATCTAGTCCAAGCTATGCTTGAAGAATATTCTCTATAACATCCCTAACCTTTAGTCATTCAAGCTTTCATGTGAAGAACTCAAAGAAGTAATGAGTCCCCTGCCAACCACTTCTGGACTTATATAGTAATTAGAATTTTTCCTGGAATTTAGTTTACATAACTCTCTCTATAATTTCCCCTTATTATTCCCAGTTCTGCATCCTAGGGCCAAGTAGCACAAGTCTAATTCTTTAAAACCTTGAAGATCATATTCTTTTCTCTACTTTAAAAATTCTTCTTTTCTCCAGTATAAATATCCCCAGAATTCTTTCAGTTGTTATAAGGCCTCTCTCTCTGCATCCTAGATACATTGCTATGAATGTACTCCAGCTACCTAATATCTCTACTAATATATGGTCCTCAGTTAACCAAGTCCCCAGCTGTGATCTGATCAGAGTGGAGTAACTTCATAGATGAATGGACCTTGTGGAGGGCATCTATTTCAACAATTTCACTTTAAAGGTGATGAAAATGTGGAGCAGAATTTAGGAAATTTGCCCATAGTCACATAGAGAGAATGTAGGAAACCTGGTATTCAAACCTAGATTTGTAACTTTTTTAATGCAACCTATTTAAATTACAAACTGTAATTGTCCTTGGAGAATAACAGAGGCAGTAGAATAAAAAAAATATCAGATGATTTGTTAAAATGTACGTAGCATAGAATCTCAGGACATTGGTTATTTCAGATATTACATACATTTACACTTTGCTTCTTAATAAAAATTTTGAAGTGAAATGATTACTTACGTTTGATAAGAAAGTTAATAAGTATAGACTGAAAGATATTTTACATTAATGACATAAATTAAGAGAAAATAGGGTTTTAAATTTGAGTTTCTTCTTAAGGGGTAATCACGGGGGTGTGTGTATGTGTGTGTGTTTGTGTGTGTGTGTCTGTGTCTGTGTGTCTGTGTAAAATGAGAGATATTAAAAACTAATATGAAAGTTCAGTTAAGTGGAAGAAAATGTCTTTTTTTTCCATGCCAAAATATGGTTGTTTCTGAACAAATAGGAAGGTGACGGGGAGCAACACACTTAAACTTATGGGTTCCAACATTCTGTTTCTATTTGGCTAATTTTGTATTAGCAGTTTTACATCTTTTCTTCTGATGTGAATCATCATGGGGGAAGAAAATAAGGCAAATGATTTCCTGGCTGAGAAAAACATTTTTGCCTCATTATATTATTTTAATTTGCCACATGTTTCTATTCCGAACACTAAAAATGAGATATGTAAAACACAGTTTTTAAAACTTTAAGTAGGTAAAAATTAACTTCTATTCATATATACACATGGTTATGGTAACAGTATGTGTTTAATGAACACATTTAACTATTTGAAGATTAAGAGATTGTAAATTACTCATGAGAAGAGTGAAGTAAGAACTATTTATTGCAGTACTTGGTTTCTTTTTTACTTTTTCTTTTGGTCTTCCAAATGCTCCCTTAAGGGTTAAGCAGTTAGGATGGTGCACGTTTGAGGGCATATCACTGAAATTGCATTTTCTTGGAATTATTTGGCTAAGAAAGCATCATTCTTTGGTAGAAATACTCTGAATCAGACTTCTGTGACAGATTGAAAAGCATGGTGACATCATCAAGCAAAGACTCTGATTGGTGAGGAATACTCTATAAACAGCTTTTAAAAACAGGACTGTGAACAAAGAAGAGAAAGAGAGTTAGAACAGAGAAACATAATGGGACACAAAAACTCTTGGTAGATCTTGATATCTCCAGGAATGAAGTGAAAGTTTCCAGTGAACCTCTCACCTGCCACTAAACTTTTAAGAAAGGGAATTAACAACAACAGCAACAACAAAACCACAAAGGTTTTATAGCATTTTTAGTTTTGCAAAATGCTTTATAAATATTGTTTCATTTTATATCTGCAGCAACCTTAGGGGTAGGCACTATCAATATCCCCATCTTTGACATGGGGAAAAAGAAGGAATCAGAAATTGTGTGATAGAATCACACAACTAGTAAGAGTCAGACCTTAGAACTCAGAACTTTCTGACTACAGATTCATCATTTTATCCACTCCCCCCTCCCTCAAGGTAGAATAGTCAAGGGAGTTCAGAGCCTTATAGGTATAGGAAACATCCCTATTGTATGGATTTGTGTTTAGATCGATGAGTCCCAAAATTATCATTATATTCTAAATATATGCACATTATAAATCTATTGCTTTTTCTTAATGTTCAACTTTCTTGAACTCTATACAACATTTGAAACTGTGGACCACACTCTCCTCTTGGAACACCCTTTCCTGTGCATTTTCATGATATTTTCACCTATTGAAATACTCTTCTCAGTGTCTTTTTTTTTGAGGCCTAGGGGCCCATGTGGACTTTATTACTGTGCAGGTTGACTCCATTGGCATCAGGAATGGTGGTAGGTCAAGTTTTCCCTACTCCCCATATCCTTTCCAGGCTTAAAAGGGAGCAGTGGTTGTAGTGTTTGGCCCTGGAATGTTACTCCAACTCTCAGTCCCCAGGTATTTCTGGGAATGGGAAAAACTCCAGGGTAGGAGAGACTATGGTGGGACAGAGCTGGAGAAGTGCAGGCAGGTAGGTATCCTATCCCTGCCACCCCACACCAAAAGCAGCAGCTTCACTTTTTCCTCCTGCCTACTGGGTCGACATTGCACCAAATTCCCTTCAATTTTCCACCTCAGGGAAGGTACCTGCTCAGGTCTTGTTGTCTCAGTCATCACTGGCTCCCATTCCCCTCACTGGCACCGTCTTCTGCATCTGGTCCAATTCTCGCTGGGTCTCCTCCTCCAGGTTTCGGCCATCCTCCATGGACAGATCAACCCACTGATCCAGCCAACAGCAGAGCTGCTTATGGAAGTTGGTGAAGAGCTGCTTTTCTTGCTGTGGGAAGAGGGGGAGGGTTCTACAAGAAGCAGCACATGTAACTGAAATACAAGAATCCGCCTGAGCCCACCCAGCCATGTGCTATTCTGAAGAAGTTCCCCACATGCCTTAGGCTCCAATGGTCTTGATCAGCTTCCTGGGGCAAAATCACCTCTTTGGTCCTGGTCCAGGGGACTTTGCTTTCGGCTCTCAGTGTCCTTTTATAGGGGGCATGAGATGGATGATGATCTAACCATGGGATCTATCATCCATCCTTCACTCTAACTCCCTTTCCTGTGTCCTCTCCTCTTGATATTTTTTCACTTGGCCATCTAATCAGTTCCCATGGATTTACTTAACACTTCTATTTATCTTTAACTCAAGCACACCTTTATTTCAAGCTCCAATTCTAATTTTCCACCTGCCTTCTGGGCCTTTCCATTTGGATATCCCATTCATATGGGTACATATCATTGGACAGAATGGAATCATATAATTTCCACATGGGGAAGGGATTTTAGGAGTCATCTAGCCCAACTCCCTCATTTTACATGAAAAAAAAAAACCCAGACACAGAGAAGTGGAATGACTCATTCTGTATGACTTTGCTCAGGTAGTGAGTAGCAAAGCCAGAAATATTTATGAAATTATTCACAACAATTAGAAAGAGTACAGAGCATTGGAGTTAAAAAGAAACAGAGAGGGGAAAGGAATGGAAAAAGTATTTTCCCTAAAGCAGAACAATACAGGTAAACCCAGGAGGAAGCCAATACTCCAAATGGGATGTGATGAGGTTTTGAACTAGGGTAGTAACTGCATTAGTAGAGAGATGGGACATATCTGAAAGGTCTTGTGGAGAAAGAAGACTTAGCAACTCATTGTATATATGAGCCATCACATTGTAGAAATGTTGTTATCTCCATTTCACCCTTTATTTTTATGCTTCACAATAACCCTCAGAAGTAGGTACTATTATCATTTCCATGTTATATGTGAGGAAACTGAGGCACACAGTATTTTTAACAGAACTATTTTTTTTTCAAATAAAGAGTTGAAGGTTCAGATGATTTAATGATTTGGTGGGATTTACATGGTTAGCAAAGAAATGTCTACTACCAAAGTCCTTTTACTACACCTTTCTATATCCATAGTGATTGTTCCTCATTTTTATTTTGTAGATGGATTTTTATATTCACATGCTTATGAATTGATTCAATTTTTGATGGACTTCACTTTCTTTGGTATTTCACTTTCTTCCTACTGATATTCATAAATATAGTAATGATTACTTCAAAGATCTTTTATCTCAGAAAAAAGTTCCAAGCTCAAAGGGTTCCATGTACGTTGAGATGATTTGAACTGAAAATCTCAAGTTCTGCTAATATGTCTGAGGAAAGAAATATTCTCCAAAAGAATAAAAAAAAAAACTCTGGTAGTTCCCCCCTGCCAAATTGTGCATTAAACAAGTGCTTATTAAGGGTTACTGTGTTCCAAGGCAGTGTTCTAGACTACTGGGGACATGAAGACAAAAATGCAACTGTCCCTGTCCTTAAGGAACTTTCATGCTACTAGTAACCTGATAGTGTGCATTCATTTGAGAAAATAACACAACTGCGAAATGGAATGGCTCAATGCAAGCACTCTGGGGGAATTTAAGTATCTTTCTCTGAAAGAGTTTCATAGATTTCAATTTCCATCTTTGTCATGCCTAGTGATCATAACCAGTGACAATCCCCAATAATATTAGAAGCCTTTTGTGATACTGCAAATTTTAAACTAGAAACACTTGCCAGCAAACACCAGATGTACTGTAATCTTTTACTGCTGTCTCATTGCACTGCTCAACAGCTTTTCCCTCCTCTTCTCTCCTGGCTTGGTGACTACAATTTCAGATTCTCAGTACATATTTTAGTGTCTTAAAAATCACACAATTATCATGATAAGGATATTTTAGCCAAGCAGCCACAAAGAGAGAAAAACAACAACAACTTCATGGCATCAGTTTAATTGCTTCCAAATTCAAAGCACAGTCAGAAATCCTATTTGCATCAAATCTGTTCAACACGATGTTCATGTCTGCCAGCAATCATTAGTTAGTTTTACAAATCAAACAACTCCATAAGGTGTCACTGTAGATCTAAGACCTCAAAACACATATAAATGAATTGAGAAAGGAAAAGTAACATTTGGGAGGAGGGGTAGGTAGAAAGGGTATGTTAAAATTAAAATACCAAATATTTTGAGGATCTCAATGAACTATTTCATCTAATACCCCTATTATGAAATTCTTGTAACTCATGCCATTCTTAACTGGTGTTTTATAGTTCCTACATTTTTAAAACATTTCTTTTAAGTTGAATAGTTTAAAAAGGTATGATTTTACAATTATATGAACAAGAATATTTACTATTTTATTTTCTAATTTTCATCCTCAAATGAGCTGTATTCTGACAAGTTATCCTTCAGCCTTATTGCCATTTTACTTAGCCAAATGATTTCCTTTACTTAATAAGTCTGCAGAGAAATTCTAAATGCAACATTCTACCAGCAGCTCATGAAAGAGTTCTCTCATACAGACCTCATTGAGATGTAGCAATGAGATGATCTATATTGATTAAAAGGATTATGGCCAAAAGCATAGCTGTTATCTGCCAAAGATACACAGTTTTCTAAAATAGGGACCTGCATGTTGTTTAGGAAGTTGGTGCTAGGGCTAGTGGTCAAGTATTATTCTCTCATTTAATTTGACAGCTGAAGATGGCTGCTATACATGGTGCTTCTGTCTAATTGAAATATTTTTAACTGTTCCTTTCCACATTGGTTGTGAGGGTAATCAATAATGGTTTCTATTTTCCAATTTACTCCATTGATTGTAACACGACTACATGGATCAATGAGTTCAACTATCTCCAATGGAATAGAGATCTTTGTTTCTTTTCAGACATAAATATTGATAGTGATTACAGAGAGATACTAGCTTCTTCTCTGAATTCCCCTGGTTTTCTCCCTACTGACAGTGCCTAAAGGTGTCCCAATTTAACTCACTATATAAATAGTATTCCAAGCATTATGTAGGAATTAAACATTTGCATTTTTTGAGATCATAGCTAAAATCTCTTCCATGCCATTGATACTTATAAACTGTCTGATATATAGGACTTCCTTGTTGAGAATAAATAAGGTATTTATTTTCATGATATTAAGGAAGCTAGTTTAAGTGACATGTTTGGTATTTGTAAAAGGTCCAGTTAAAATAGTTAGCTATTTCAAAGAAGAAGCTAGACCTGACCTCTACTTGCTAGTGTATGATCTATTTGTAATCTGACTCTGTTCTGTGGTCTAGTTTCCAATCTGCAAGTCAGCCTTCATATTAGTGTGTGTGTGTGTGTGTGTGTGTGTGTGTGTGTGTGTGTGTGTGTGTGTTATTCTGCTTACCTATCAATTTCTGGGAATCACCACTGAATCCTAAAAAATCCCTGAGAAATGAAAATGAGTATTTTTTCTTATATTTACCACAATTAAATATAAACCAATTTGAAATTAGGAAAGGGTCAGTTCCTTAGACTGGAACAAAAACTAGTCAATGCTATGAAAAAGGAAGTTCAGCTGGGTTGTGGGAGGCTGAGGGGTAGAGCAGGAATATGGGGTGAGAATGAAGTAGTGACCCAGAAGGACAATTTTATCTATTGGTGCATTAAAGAGAGAAACAAATTTGGAAAGTACAGTCATACTATAGGTATATAAATTAGGAAAAGATGGATAATGCTTGAGAAACTCCCATCCCTTGCTCCTGCAGGAGCTGCAGAAGCTAATCAGAAGATGTTCACCATTTCTATGGGAACCTGGATATGGTGGCTGCAGATGGTTGCAGTATGGTTCTTCCCATGGAAACCACAAACACAGGAACAAACATCCTTTTGGAAAGTATACCCGATGCCAAGGTTGGTGCCTTGATACAAATCCTCAATTAACCAAAAAGAATTACTTCTCTGATCTTGCCAACTGATTTTTACTACTAAATGATGTAATGCCATGCATGAGCATTTTTCCAGAAGAATCCTACTATGAACAGCTTTTAAGGATCTAATTACACAGTATAGGGAACACTCTATTCAATAATAAATCAAAGCAAAACATTCACAGTAAATCAAGGTACAGCATTCACAATGTTACAACTTATTATAAAAAAATGGACACATAGTTTTTCACCTTAGTGGTCACACAGTTTTGCACAAAGTATAATAATTTAGTCAATCAATCACTTAGTAACTAAATCATTCAATCAATTCAATCATCCTTAAGGAGGCTCCTTAAGGGTCACAAAATACAATAGTCAAAGTTCTCTACTCATGGGGAACACAAAGTTATGAATAAATCACTATTCAATCATTAGTCATCACTCAGTCATTAGTCACTACTTAATACCCTCTTAAGGGGTAGTGGAAAATATACAGGCCATCTACCCCTTGGTAACAAGTAAATCATAATGTTCTCAGTCAGTACACAGTATCCAAGTAAAGTCATCTTTCACCTTGACTCAAGGCTGGCTCAAGTCCTCAAGTCTTTCACAGCCCCTGTTTCTGGGAAGACAAAGCTTAACAGAGCTACAATAATATTCATACACATTGCTGGCACCATCATCAATTCACTATCTGCCTGTGAAATTAACTCAAACCCACCAACAAGGTCTAAGAACTCAGCATATATCATCAGTATAGAAAATAACACAGACCCACAAACAAGATCCAAGAGGTCAGCACAAATTATAAGTAAAGTTCCAGGACCTCCAAAACCCTCCTCCAGGACTTCTGTAAACATATAACCAGAAAATCCTCTTTCAGGGCTTCCAGTAAGGTCCCAGAGCTTCTGTACAAAGTATCAAAAACATCAACACAGACAAAGCAGATAGTACAAGGACACCACAAGTATTCCCCTTGAATCTGCCACCACAAGTGTCCTCTTTTTAGCTCCTTCTGTCTCTAGCCCTGGGGCTCTCCTTATATGGTCATTAGCTCCTTCCCAGGAGTCCACAAGTTCACACATTCTGTTTCTTAACAAACTGAAAAAAGGTATTAATTCAATAGCTGAAACAAGGTGTGAACCACTTCTGTGCTTGCCATAACAAATGATCATTTAATTGAATTGGAAATATTAAAGATAAAAGAGAATGTGATTTAGAGTCAGCCTCAAAAACACAAATTCTCAGGATGTACCTAGGTTTAAGTTCTACCTCTCACACATATTGGGCATGTGACTTTTAATAGGTCACAAAATCTCAGTGCTCTTGGTATCTAAGACCATAAATTGCAAAGACATAAAGATGATTTGCCTTGGAAATAGAAGTTTCCTCAGCTATTAGAGCTCCTGTACCAAAGAAACCACTGAAATGATCCCAAACATTCCCAATCCTACTTAAAACTTAACTAATTTTCCTAGGTAAACCTGTATACCCAAAAATTGTTTTTGCCTTATATAGATATCTTTGGAGAAGACAATGATACCTTCCTTTAATAATTCACTATAGCCCCTAACTACCTTTATTGTCAAGAAATTCTTCCATTTTGTTAACTTCTGAAATCATGCTAAATATTCTTACACTTCAATACAATACTTAAATATTGAATTCAACTTTCCCTATATTGTTAGATTTTTTTATTAGGTCAAGAAAATAACAACAGATACTTTTGGTGAGAGATCTGAAATTTGTATGTTTCCACAGAAGCTTATATAACAGGAGCTTTCATGTTTATGCCCATATCAACTCACATGGAAGTATTCTGCTTCTGGAAGAAGACAGCCAGCATTTTCCCATGACATGAAAAGCTTTTGATTGACTGAAAAGATGCAGGAGGCTGTTATAAGCACAAGCAAGATGGGATTTGTTTTCTTTTTATTGTTGGATTTCAATTGCCCAGGCTCAGGTTAAATTATAAACATCTGAAGGATTGATCATCTTTGAACCCTGACAATTCACAGCTGTGCTGAGTCAAGTAAGTTTCATGATTCCTGACTCTGAGCCAATCAGAGGCCAAATCTTTGTGGTGATATATTCAGGGAGGTTGGCATTTTGCTTTGGGGGGTTGCCCCATGAGAAGGATCTTTTGATTTTATGGTTGAGACTCTGAGTAGTGTTTAGAGCCCTCTGACTGCTTAGATGTCTGTACTCCCTCGATCCACTGATGTATGTAAAGTGTATGGCAATAATGCTATGGTCAGGCATCTACAGCCCTGTCTCTGAGTCTTTGCTAATTTCTCTGTTTGTGTTTCATATACTCACTTCTTTCTCTGTAATTAAAGTAGAATTGTTAACTCCTTTAAACCTGTCTTTCCTTTTTTAAAGCAGATCAAAAGAACCTGTGCTAGCAGGCCATCCAACTTGTGCTAGGATACTTTCCAATACAAATGTGACTTTAATAGTTTCCAGACTGGTGTACTCTCCTCCTCTTTTCCAACCTTCCATAGGGTGGAGGTCACATTCCCTTGCAATGTATATGTCATGAACAAACTAGATAGGAGGAAGGGCTTCCTTTCTCTTTAGCCTTTTAGCCAAGGTGTTGGGGATTTGTTTTGGTTTGCTCAGTTTTTTTGTCCTTTTTAATTCTAGGTGATGGTGGTGGAATATTCCCTGGGCATAGGAGGTCAAGCCAGGGAGATATTGAAGGATGTGCAGCAAAGCAATATAATGAGAGAGCCCTGAAGATTCAAGGTACCTGAGGCTTAACCCAAGGGAGAGGGTTTAGATTTAGAGATAGTAGGACTGTGTTATACAAGGACTGATTTAGAAAATAAACCTATAACACCCTCTTTTCCTAACACCTACAGACACCAAGTATTTGGTGGGGATTATGTCTGTAGGTGTTAGGAGAATATTTTTATAATCATGCTTGCTAAACTATTGCAGTAAAAACATTTTTGGTAAAATCTAATATGACTTGGGGGTGGAGCCAAGATGGTAGAGTAGAAACAGCACTTCCAAGGTGTTCTATCCCACACCACTTCAAAATCATATAAAAGGGGACTCTGAACAACTTCTGGAGCTCCAGCACCCACAGAATGACACAGAGAAGCTACCTCCTGCTGAGGACAGCCCAGCAGTCCTGCAGGCAGCAGCCAGCGCAGTGCTCTGGGAGCCGACAGTGCAGCACTCTGGGAGCCTATCTCAGGCCCACTGTTTAGCCCCAGGGCAGCAGGGCCAGCAGATGGCTGGAGGGACCACAGAACACCAGCTGTGGCGATTCCAGAATTATCAACACAGATATGCTTAGGACAAAGTGAGAGGTTTGTGCCCTATGGATTTTGGGACCAGTATTTGGGGAACATTTCGGCTTCCTTCCTTGGGGGCAAGAAGTGGCTGAGGGGACAAGGCACAGATGCCATTTTGCAGCTTCAGTTGCAGCTTCAGCTCCTGGCCTGCAGACTTTAGGGAGATCCATCAATCAGTCTTAGAGGGTAATCACTCTTGCTTTAACATCCCTGGATCTGGATTGCAGTCTGGGGTGGAGGTATTGGGGTGGGTATACAGCTTGCCAGAGAATGTGGAGGCTTCACAGATGCCACCCAACTAATACCTCCAGAAGTTGTGAATACCCCAACATTTGGGATGGAAGCTCCCCTGTCGGGTTCCAGAGCCCTAATGTGGCAACAAGGCCAAAAGTCAAATAATTAATGCCTAGGCAAAGGAAACAAAATAAACAGAAAAATGCAACATTAGACTCCTATTTTGGGGGCAAAGATGATCGAAGCATGGAACAGGTGGAGGTCTGTTAAGTCAGAACTCCTGCACCAAAAGCCCCAAATGAATATATGAGTGTGTTACAGGCCATAGAGGACCTTAAGAAGGATTTTAAAACCCAAATAAGAGAAATGGAGGAAAACTGGGAAGAGAAATGAGAAAGATGTGGGAAATGTATGAAATGAGAGTCAACAGCCTGACTGAGGAAAATAACACCTTAAAAAATAGACTAACTGAAATGGCAAAGGAGGCTCACAAGGGCAATGAAGAGAACAATGCTTTAAAAAGCTGAATTTACCAGATGGAAAAAAGGATCTCAAAAGCTCACTGAGGAGATTCATTCCTTCAGAGTTAGACTGGAGCAAATGGAAGCTAGTGACTTTTTGAGAAATCAAGATGCTGTTAAACAGATCCAAACAAATGAAAGAATAGAAGGCAATGTGAAATATCTCATGGGAAAAACCACTGACATGGAAAGATCCAGGAAAAATAATTTAAAAATTATTGGACTACATGAAAGCCATGATCAAAGAAAGAACCTAGAAATCATCCTTCAAGAAATTCTCAAGAAAAATCACCCTGATGTTTTAGACCCAGAGGGCAAAATAGAGTTTGAAAGAATACACCAATCACCTCCTGAAAAAGATCCCAAAAAGAAAACTCCTAGGAATATTATAGTGAGAATTCCCAGATCAAGGAGGAAATACTACAAGCAGAGAGGAAGAAGCAATTTCAATATTGTTCAATATTGTGGAAACACAATCAGAATAGCACAGGACCTGGCAGCTTCTACACTGAGGGATTGAAGGGCATGGGATATGATATTCTGCAGGGCAAAAGACCTGGGATTAACACAAAGAATCACATACCCAGCAAAACTGAGTATTTTGTTTCAGGGGAAAATATGGTCATTCAGTGGAATAGAGGACTTTCAAGTATTCTTGAGGAAAAAAAAACAGAGTTGAATAGAAATTTTGACATTCAGACACAATAATCAAGAGATGCTTGAGAAGGTAATCAGGGAAAAGAAATCAAAAGTAAGTTATCAAAGTTGAACTATTTACATTCCTACATGGAAAAACAATAACTGTGACTGATGAAACCTTTCTCAGGATGAAAATAATTGAAGAAGGGTATATGGGCATATGAATACATATGTGAATGTGTGTATATATGTTTGCAGGTATACATGGATAGAGGGCACAGGTTGAATTTGGTGGGAAGGGATATACTTAAACGGTGAAGTTAAGAGGTGAGAGAGGAAACTGGCAAGAGGAAATGGGAAGAGACAGGTTAGGATAAACTATCTCATGTAGAAGAAGCAAAGGGATATGGTTGCAGGGGAGGGGAAGAACAGGAAGGCAAAAAGGCAAAACCATATTCTTGTTGAATTTGGCTCAGGGAATGACATACATACTAAATGGGATAACTCACCCTGCAGGAGAGTAGGGGGAAGGGGCAGGAGAGGGCCGATGATGGAAGGGAGGGCATTGTGGGGGTAGGGGAAGTTGGAAGTACCTATATTTGAAGAGGGACAGGATCAAAGTAGGGAATGGACCAGGTAGGGGGTGGGATGGGTGGGAGGGAAATATAAGCAGTCTTTTACATTATATCTACTATGGTAATGTTTTGCGTAGCTATACATGTACAATATATACTGAAGTGCTTATCTTCCCAGAGGGAGTGGGTGACAAGGGAGGAAGGGAATGGATCTGAAGTTCGAAGTTTTAAAATTAAATGTTTCAAATGTATGTAAGTACTATTATTAATACTATTTTGCATGTAATTGGGAGATAAGATGTGCAGACATTGGGGCTCAGAGATTCAGCTTGCCCTAATGGTAAATTTAAAGGGGGTATGGGAGAAGATATAGGAGAGAACATATTAAATGAGGGGATATCTTGTGGGACTGCTATTCTGGGGTCGTGGGTAGGGGAAATATGGGGAAAAATTGTAACTCACAATCTGGAGGAAATGAATGATATAAACCAGAAATTAATAAAGCATTTGTTAAAAAAAATCTAATATGACTGGTAAGTGTTTAAATGAAACTAGGATGTAGGGGACACACTACATATGGGGAGATACCAACAAAGAGGGTTGGAGCCAACATTAGAGGCTAGATATCCTCTAAAACTCCTTAATGATATAAGACAAATCTGAGGGAGAAGTGAATGCAATATGACTAACTTTCAGGAATGGGTTCCTGAGTAGTCACTGTTGGGGGCAGCTAGATGGCAGAATGGATAGAATCACAGTTTTGGAGACAAAAGGACTAGAGCTCTAATAAAGCCTGAAACACTTACTAGCTTTATGACCCTGGACAAGACAATCAAATTTGCTTGACTTAATTTGTTCATTTGTAAAACGAGCTGGAGAAGGAAAAGACAAGACTTTTCAGTATCCTTACCAAGAAAACCTCAAAGAGGGTCAAAAAAAAATCAGACATGAGTAAATGAGTAAACAACAACAACAGCCAATGTTATACACAGAGTGAAAGAGCTAGAAAGAGGCTCTGGGTCCACCTTATTTTTATAGACAAGAAAATGGTTGTTCAGAAGTGTGAAGAACTATTTAATGACAGAATCAGGACCAAAATATAGCTTTCATAACTTCTAGTCCCCCCTATTTCCCTTTATAACAATGTTCCTTATAAAGGTAACTAAAACAATCTTTAAAAAACATTAAGGGATGCATCATCTTCATTGCTAGTGATAATATAAATTCTGGAGTTGGTAGCATAAATTCAAGATCAGTATCATGATAAAAACCTTTTGATTGTGTTCTGTTTACTATGGCACTTATTATTGTATAGTTTTAGTTAAAGCAAAATCCTGCAATAACAAATAATGTAAATATCATAAGGACTGTCCTAGAAATCAATTAAACAATCTCTTAACCAATAATATTGAACACCTACTTTTATAAGGTGAGCAGTGCATTATAGAGGTTTAAAAAAGTGTTAGGCATGTTCCTTACCCTGAGGAAGCTTGCACATATCTATAGAGACAGAACATGTATTAAGGAAAAGGTAAAAGATGATTTCTTTTTAAATATGCATTATTTATTTCACTAAGTATTTCATAAATACACATATTTTAAAATTTTGTTTTTAAAATCAAGGGCAAGATGCTTTTCTTCCTACTATTCCTCTTTTCCTTGGGAAGATAAACATTTTAATGGTGATTATAAACATGGCATCATGCAAAATGTCTTTCCATGTTAGCTGCATTGCCAAAGAAAACATACAAAAATAAAAGAAAAATAAAGTGAAAGAAGTACAGTTCAATCTGCATTCAGAGTTAAACAGTTATCTATATGAAAATGGACAACATTTTTTATCGTGCATCCATTGGGTTTGTCTTGGATCACTGTCTTGATTAGAGTACCTAAATCTTTTATGTTTATTATCTTTAAACTACTGCAGTTACTGTGTAAAATGACCTCCTGACTCTGCTAACTTCAATTTCGTAAGTTCATATAAGTTTTCTAGTTTTTCCCCCAAAAGCATCCTGCTCATTATTTCTGGCAGCAAAATAATATTCCATCATAGTCATATGCCACAACTTGTTCAGTCATTCCATAATTGATTGACATCCATTCAGTTTCCAATTCTTTGGCATCCCAAAAATGGTATCATAAATATTTTTGTACAAATAGGTCTTTTTCTTTTCTCTGTTTGGGATACAGTTTGAGTAGTGATATTGCTGGACATATTGAGGGTATCCATTGACCCACTTTTCTAGTAGATTCCTACTCTATTAATAAAGTGGATCATTGTTGAAAGGGCTTGTGTGGCTCAATGAAACTATGATACATGCTAGAAAGGGGTGCCCAATATTGACAGGCCATAGTGGAGAATTCTGACAAAAAGTGATACTCTAAAGAAAGAAATTGCAATCCATTTCAATATTTTTTTCGAAAAAATCTACACAAAACCAAGACAAAACCTCATGGACGTTATTCAAATGATAAAAGTCATGACACTGAAGGACGAGTTCCTCAGGTCAGTAGATGTCCAACATACTACTGGGGAAAAATGGAAGATAGCTACAAGTAGCTTCCATGCTAATGAAGAGTCTATACCCAAGGTAAAAGGAAGCTCAGCCATAGATGTGCCTAGTAAAAAAAAATAAAGTATAATGTTGTAAATATTATTATTACATAAGAATGTGTAATGTAAAATATATTAACTAAGGTAAGCTGGATGTGGTTAAAAGAGATGGAAAAATTAAACATTGACATCTTGGGATTCAGTGAACTTAAATGGATGAGAATAGGTGTATTAATTCAGGTGATCATTGCATATATGATAGTAAGCAAAATAAAATGGAGTAGCCCTCTTCAATAACAGTGAGAAAAAACAGTAATACTGGGGTATTATATCAAAAATAACAGTATGAATATTTACAAAATTACAAGTTGCCCAGATTAACTGAAGAGGAAGTGAATTACCTAAATTACCCCATCTCAGAAAAAGAAATCAAACAAGCCATCAATGAACTCCCTAGGAAAAATCTCCAGGGCTTACTAGTGAATTCTATCAAACATTTAAAGAACAATTGATTCCAATACACTACAAACTATTTGGGAAAATTAGTGAAGTAGGAGTCCTACTAAATTCTTTCTATGACACAAATATAGTACTGATTCCTACATCAGGAAGAGATAAAACAGAGAAAGAAAATTATAGACCAATTTCCCTCATGAATTTAGATGCAAAAATTTTAAATAAAATATTAGCTAAAAGACTTCAATAACTTATCACAATAATAATACACTTTGATCAGGTAGGATTCATTCCAGGAATGCAAGGTTGGTTTAATATTAGGAAAATCATCAGTATAATTGAGCATATTAACAATAAAACTAGCAGAAACCACATGATCATCTCAATAGATGCAGAAAAGGCTTTTGACAAAGTACAACATCCATTCCTGTTAAAAACACTAGAAAGTGTAGGAATAAATGGAGCCTTTCTTAAAATAGTTGATAGCATCTATTTAAAACCATCAGCAAGTATCATATGCAATGGGGATAAACTAGAAGCCTTTCCAATAAGATCAGGGGTGAAACAAGGGTGTCCACTATCACCCCTCTTATTCAGTCTGGTACTAGAAACACTAGCAGTAGCAATTAGAGAAGAAAAATAAATCAAAGGAATCAAATTAGGCAAAGAAGAGACCAAGCTATCACTCTTTGCAGATGATATGATGATATACATAGGGAACCCTAGAGAATCAAGTAAAAAACTACTTGAGACAATAAATAAATTTGGCAAAGTTGTAGGATATAAAATAAACCCACATAAATCCTCAGCATTCCTGTATATCTCTAATGAAATTCAACAGCAAGAGATAGAAAGAGAAAGCCCATTTAAAGTCACTGTAGACATTATAAAATATTTGGCAATCTACCTGCCAAAACAAACCCAGGACCTATATGATCACAACTACAAAACATTTCTCACACAAATAAAATCAGATCTAAATAATTGGAAAAATACCAATTGCTCATGGATGGGTCAAGCTAATATAACAAAAATGACAATTTTACCCAAACTAAATTATATATTTAGTGCCATACCAATCAATTTACCAAAAAAACTACTTTTTAGAGTTAGACAAAATAGTAACAAAAATTTATTTGGAAAAACAAATGGTCTTGAATATCAAGGGAATTAATGAAAAGAAATTCTAGGGAAGGTGGACTAGCTATGCCAGATTTTAATCTGTATTATACAGTAGCAGTCATCACAACTGCTTGATACTGGCAGAGGAGTAGAGTAGTGGATCATTGTAATAGATTGGCACAGGAGACCCAGCAGTTAATGAATATAGTACTCTATTATTTGATAAACCCAAATACCCCAGTTTTAGGGATAAGAATGCACTATTTGACAAAAACTGCTGGGAAAACTGGAATACAGTATGGCAGAAACTGGGCATAGACCATTTTCTAACACCATATACCAAAATCAAGTCTAAATGGGTGCATGATCTAGGTACAAAGGATGATACTGTGAGCAATCTGGGAAAGAAAGAATAGTTTACCTGTCAGATCTGTGGAGAGGGGAAGACTTTAGGACCAAACAAGGATTAGAGAGTATTATAAAATGCAAAATGGATAAGTTCGATTACATTAAATTGAAAAGCTTCTGTACAAACAAAGCCAATGTAACCAAGATCAAGAAGGAGGTGGGAAACTGGAAAAGAGTTTTTACAACATATGTCTCTGATAAAGGACTCATTTCCAAAATATACAGAGAATTGAGTCAAATCTATAAGAATACAAGTCATTCCCCAATTGATAAATGGTCAAAGGATATAAACAGGCAGTTTTCAAAGGATGGAATTAAAGATATCTATAAGCATATGAAGAAATGCTCTAAATCACTATTGATTAGAGAAATGCAAATCAAAACAACTCTGAGAAACCACATCTCTCCAGTCAAATTGGCTAAGATGAGAAAACAAGAAAATGACAAATTCTGGAGAGGATGTGGGCAAATTGGAACACTAATGCGTTGCTGGTGGAGGTGTGAACTTATCCAACCAATCTGGAGAGCAATCTGGAATTATGCCCAAAGGACAATAAATAATTTCATACCCTTTGACCCAGCAATAGCACTTCTAGGGTTATTTCCCAAAAAGATCATAGAAGAGGGAGGAATACCCATATGTAAAAAAAAATATTTATAGCACCTTTATTCGTATTTGCAAAGAATTGGAAATTAAAGGGGTTCCCATCAATTAGGGAATGGCTAAACAATTTGTGGTATATGAATGTAATGGAATATTATTGTACTATAAGAAATGAGGAGGAGACGGTTTTCATATTTACCTGGAAAGGCTTATACAAACTGATGCTGAGTGAGAAGATTAGAATCAGGAGAAATTTGTATACAATCATAGACACAACATATGTGTGATGACCAACGATGACAGACTGAACTCTTCTCAGCAATGCAGTGATATAAGTCAATCCCAAAAGACTTATGAAGGAGAGAAATGCGACATCCAGAGATATAACTAGAAAGAACTGAGCTTGAATCCTGATGCAAGCAAACTAATTGATCTTTTTCTTTTCATTGTTTGGTCTTACTTCTTCTTTACCATTTTTCATCCCACCTAGTACAATATGCCTTTGTAATTGGTTTAATGTTGAATATGAATGTATTTGCAGATCCTATACTGGAATAAATGCTGTAGTGGGGGGTGGGGGAGGGAGGGAAAGGAAATTTGAAAATCAAGGAATATGGAATTGAATCTTGTCAACTAAAACTAAACTAATAAATTAATAAAAAATAACAGTATGATATATATTTGATCCTAAGATATATAGTTCAACATCACATGTCCAATTCATTGGTCTAATTTCTTCTTATTTATGTGTTTATAATTATACAATATTAATTATGTTCTATTTTAAATGCATCCCACAAATTTTTAATGTTGCTTAATTTTTGTCATTTTCTTTAGTGAAATTCTTGGTTATTTTCATAAGTTGTTTTTTTTTATTTACCATTTATTTAGGGTTATTTAGTTTCCAATTCATTTTTAATCCTTGCTTCCATGGCCCTTTGGTGATTGCATTTTTCTCACATTATAGATCTGAAATTGATTCATTTAATAACTTTGCTTTTCTATATTTGTTTGTGAAGTTTTTATGTCATAATATTTGGTCAGTTTTTGAGAAATTATCATGTACAATGCATTTTCCTTTCTATTCACTTTCAGTTTTCTCCAGATATCTAACTTTATTATGATATCTAGTAATCTATTCATCTCCTTAAGTTCTTTTAAATTTATTTTATAGTTAGATTTACCTGGCTCTGAGAGGGGAAAGTTGAGGTCTTCTAATACCATAGCTTTACTGTCTATTTCTTCCTATAATTACTGTAACTTTTTTTCCTTTAAGAATCTAAATGCTATGCCATTTGGTGCATATACGTTTAGAATTGATATTATTTCATTGTCTATGATGCCTTTTAATTTCATGTAGTATCCCCTGTTTGTCCCTTCTAATTCAGACTACTTTTGCTTTTGTTTCATCTGAGATCATGATGGCTACCTCTACATTTTCTTACTTTACCTGAAGCATAATAGATTCTTCTCCAACCCCTTTGTTTAACTTTGAATGTTTGCATTTAAAATGTATATCTTATAAATAATATATTGCTGGATTTTTATTTCTTATCCAATCTGGTGTACACTTCTGTTTTATGGGTGAATGTATCCCATTGACATTCAAAATTAAGATTTATAAATTTGCTTTTACCTCAGTCATTCTTTCTTCTGTCCTTCTCTCTCTCTCTCTCTCTCTCTCTCTCTCTCTCCTGTTCCTCCTTTAAATCTGTTTTGTTTCTGATCTGCTTTAACTTTATCTTTCACAACCTTTGTCTTATCCCCTTCCTCTCCTACTTCCCTGATGGATAATATAGAATTGTCAATTGTCAATTGAATTATGTGAATGTATGTATGTGTGTGTACATATATGTGTGTATATGTATAAATATATACATGGACACATACACATATACCCTCTTTGAACAAATTTAGATGTCAGGTTCAAGTGTTGATCATTACCCCCACATTTTTCACTCCATTGTAAAAGCTCCTCCTTGTGTACTTATCTTTTGTGAAATAACTTTCATTCTCCTTCTATTCACTTTCTCCCAGTTCATTCCTCTTTCGCACCTATTCTTTTGGTATTTTTTTCCTAACATTCTAATATAATTGACTCATTCTCTTTTTCTTCTTCTTTTTTAATTAAACAAATGCTTTATTAACTTCTGCTTTACATAATTCATTTCCACCAAATTTTGAGTTACAATTTTCCCCCATTTTCCCTACCCACCACCCCAGAATAGCAGTCCCACTAGATATCCCCTCATCCAATTTGCTCTCTCCCATATCTTCTCCCATATCCCCTTCAATTTTGCCATTAGGGCAAGGTGAATCTCTGAGCCCCAATGCCTGGACATTTTATGACACATTAAATTTTAAAACTTTGATTTTCAGATCCATTCCCTTCCTCCCTTGTCACCCACTCCCTCTGAGAAGATAAGCAATTGAGTGAGTGTTGTACATGTATATCTATGTAAAACATTACCATAGTAGATATAATGTAAAACATTACCATAGTAAAAATGTAAGGAGTAAAAGACTCCTTATATTTCCCTCCCACTCATCTCACCTCCCACCTGGTCCATTCCCTACTTTGATCCTGTCCCTCTTTGATAGTGGGGACTTCCAACTTCCGCTCCCCTCAGAATGCCCTCCCCTCCATCCTCCACCCTCTCATCCCCCTTTCCCCTACTCTCCTGCAGGGTGAGATATCCCATTTAGTGTGTATGTGATTCTCTCCTTGAGCGAACTTCAGTGAGTATATGGTTTTGCCTTTTTGTCTTCCTGTTCTTCCCCTCCCCTGCAACTACTTCCACCTGCCTCTTCTACGTGAGATAGATTACTCTACCCTGTCTTTCCCCATCTCCTCTTGCCACTTTCCTCTCTCACCTCTTGACTTCTCCCCTTAAGAATCATCCCTTCCCATCAAATTCAACCTGTGCCCTCTATCCATGTATACCTGTAAAACATATGCCCATATACACTTCTTCAGTTATTTTCATAATGAGAAAGGTTTCATCAGACACAGTTATTGTGATGTAATGTAAATGGAATGTAAATAGTTCAACTTTGATAAGTTCCTTTTGATTTCTTTTCCTTGATTACCTTCTCAAGCATCTTTTGCTTCTTGTGTCTGAATGTCAAATTTTCTATTCAACTCTGTTTTTTTCCTCAAGAATGCTTGAAAGTCCTCTATTCCACTGAATGACCATATTTTCCCCTGAAACAAGATACTCAATTTTGCTGGGTAGGTGACCCTTGTCTTCAATCCCAGCTCTTTTGCACTCTGGAATATCATATCCCATGCCCTTCTATCCCTCAGTGTAGAAGCTGCCAGTCCCTGTGCTATTCTGATTGTGTTTCCACAATATTGAAATTATTTCTTCCTGGCTGCTTGTAGTATTCTCTCCTTGATCTGGGAATTCTGGAACCTGGCTATAATATTCCTAGGAGTTTACTTTTTGGGATCTTTTTCAGGAGGTGATCAGTGAATTCTTTCAACCTCTATTTCCCCCTCTGGGTCTAACACATCAGGGCAATTTTCCTTGAGAATTTCTTTAAGGATGATTTCTAGGTTCTTTCTTTGATCGTGGCTTTCAGGTAGTCCAATAATTTTTAAATTATCTCTCCTGGATCTATTTTCCAGGTCAGTGGTTTTTCCCATGAGATATTTCACATTGCCTTCTATTCTTTCATTTGTTTGGATCTGTTTAACAGCATCTTGATTTCTCATAAAGTCACTAGCTTCCATTTGCTCCAGTCTAACTCTGAGGGAATGAATCTCCTCATTGAGCTTTTGAGATTCTTTTTCCATCTGGCAAATTTGGCTTTTTAAGGCATTCTCCTCCTCATTGCCTTTTCTGAGCCTCTTTTGCCATTTGAGTTAGTCTATTTTTTAAGGTGTTATTTTCCTCAGTCAGCCTGTTGACTGTCATTTCACACTTTTCTTACATCTTTATCATTTCTCTTCCCAATTTTCCCCATTTCTTTTATCTGCTTCTTAAAGTCCTCTATGGCCTATAGCCAGTTTGTATTTTCATTTGCAGCTTTTGGTGCAGGAGTTCTGACCTCACAGTCCTCCTCCATGCTTTGATCCTCTTTGCCCCTAAAATAGGAGTCCAATGTTGAATTTTTCTGTTTATTTTATTTCTTTTGCATAGGCATGTTGCCACTTAATTACTTGATTTGGGGACTTGATGCCACAGTAGGACTCTGCAACCAGACAGGAGAGCTTCTGTCCCAAACGTGGGGTCTTCACAACTTCCACAGGTTGGTTGGCCTCTGTAAAGCCTCCACCTGCTCTGGCAAGTTGAATAACCACCCCAAACTTCCGCCCCCCAGACCAAAATCCAGATCCATGCAGTTTAAAGCAAGAGCTATTAACCCCCAGACTGATTTCTGGATCTCCCTACAGTTCACAGACCAGGAGCTAGAGCCACCACTGATGCTGCAAAACGGCATTTCCTCAGCTGCTTTTCGCCCCCAGGGGAGGAAGCCAACGAGTTTCCCAAATACTGGTCCCAAAGTCCATAGGGCACTAACCTCTCACTTTGTCCTAGGCATATCTGTGCTGATAATTCTGGAATCGCCACAGCTGCTGGTGTTCTGGGGTCCCTCCAGCTGGCTGCTGGCCCAGCCACCCTAGGGCTAAAAACCGCTGCTTATAGGGGCCTGGGCTCAGCTCCCAGAGCATTGCGCTGTGGGTTCCCAGCTCGCTGTGCTGCCTGCTCTCAGAGCACTGCGTTCACTGCTCCCTGCAGAGCTACGGGGTTCTCTTCAGCGGGAGGTTTGTTTCTCTGTGTAGGTCTGTGGGTGCTGGGGCTCCAGAAGTTGTTCAGAGTCCCCTTTTACATAGTTTGGAAGTTGTGTGGGGCAAAGAACCTTGGAAGTGCTCTTTCTACTCCTCCATCTTGGCTCCACCCCTTGACTCATTCTCTTAATCTCTTTCTAAGTAGAATTCTTCTAACTGCCCTAATAATCTTAAAGTTCTTGGAGTTTACATGTACTATGTTCCCATATTGAAAGTTAAAACGTTTAAACTTATTGAGTTCCTTATGGTTCCTCATTCATGTTTACTTTTTTATGTTTCTCTTAAATTTTTTGTTTGAGAGGAAGTTTTTTATTCGGCTCTTGTATTTTCATCATGAATGCTCGAAAGTTCTCTATTTCATTAAGTATTCATTTTACCTTAAAGAGCTGTGTTCAGTTTTGCTGGTTTAGTTATTTTTGGTTGTAATTCCAGGACTTTTGCCATCTTAGATATCAAATTCTAAGCACTCTGCTCTTTTAATGTGGGAGTTGCTCAATCTTGTATAGTGCTGAATATCGATCCACAGTATTTTATTGGTTTCTTTCTGGATATGTGAAGCATTTTTTCTTTGAACTCAGAACTCTGGAATTGGGTTTTAAATTTTATAGGAGATAGGTAGAGACAGCATAGGGTAAATTATCTCATATAAAAAAGTCAAGAGAAAACTGTTGAAATGGAGGGGAAGAATAAGAAGGCAAAAGGGAATGGATCAATCTTACTCTCATTGAATTTGACTTAAGAAGGAAATAACATACACACTAAATCAGGTATCTTACCCTACAGGAAATTTGAGGGGAATGGGATGAGAGGTGGAGTGATAGATGGGAGGGCAGTTTGGGGGGGAGGGTAGTTAGAAGCACACACTTTTGAAAAGTGATAGGGTCAAAGTAGAAAATAGAATAAGAGGGGGCAGCATAGGATGGAGAAAATATATTGTCTTTCACAATATATCCACTATGGGAATGTTTTGCATAACTACACATGTACAACCTATACTGAACTCCTTATCTTCCCAGCAAGGGTGGGTGACAAGGTAGGGAGGGAAAGAATCTGGAATTCAAAGTTTTAAAATTAAATGTTTTAAAATTATTATTATTATTATTATTATTATTATTGTTTTTGTTGTTGTTATTACATGAAACTGGGAAATAAGATATACAGACACTGGGTTATGGAGATCCAGCATGCCCTACTGGAAAGTTGGAGGGTAGATGAGGAAGGATATAGGAGAGAGCAGATTGGGGGAGGGGCATATAGTGGGTTCACTGTTTTGGGATGGTGGGTAGGGGAAAGATGGGGAGAATATTTTTAACTCAAAATCTTGTGAATATGAATGTTGTAATTGAAAAATAAAGAAAAAATGAAGAAAATTTTAAAATATTAAAAAAAGAAAGTATATGGGAGTTTTTGTTTTGGGTTCTTTTTCAGAAGGTATTTTGTAGGTTTTTTTAAATTTCAATTTACCTTCTGGGTATAGGATGTCAGTTTAGTTTTCTTTGATAATTTTTGAAAAACATGTATGAGCTTTTTCTTTGAAAATGGCTCTCTGGCTATCTTATAATTAGTGATTTATCTCTCCTCATTGTATTTTGCAAGTCAGTTTTTTCCCAAACTGACAGGAATAGTATAGTCTTATTCAATAGTTTCTAGATCAAGGAAGAAATACTGCAAACAGCTAAAAAGAAACAATTCAAATACTGTGGGGCCAGAGTCAGGAAAGCACAAGGTATAGTAAAGTATTGGAGGGATTGAAATATGCTATTCTGGAGGGCAAAGGAGCTAAAATTACAACCAAGAATCACCTCCCCAGCAAAACTGAGTATAATGCAAATTAAAACAAATCTAAGTTATTGCCTCATAATCATTAGATTGTCTAATAGGACAGAAAAGGTAAATATGTCAAATGTTCAGGGGATGTGGGAGGAAAGAAACACTAATGCACTGTTTGTGGAGTTTTGAACTGATTGTACCATTCTGTAGAGCATTTGGAACTCTGCTCAAAGGGCTATAAAGCCATGTCTACCTTTTGACCTAGCAATACCTGTGCTATGTCTGTATCACAAAAGAGACTTTAAGAAAGGAAAAGAACACACATGTACAAAATATTCATAGTAGCTCTTTTGGGGGGTCATAGAATTAGAAATTGAGGGATTTCCATCAATTGGGGAATGACTGAAGAAGTTGGCATATGTTATTATGATGGAATACTGTTGTACTATAAGAAATGATGAGCAGAATGCTCTCAATACACCTGGAAAGATTTGCATGAGCTGCTGTAAAGTGAAATGTAATGTGTACAAAGTAACAGCAATATTATAAGATGATCATTGTGAATGATTTAGCTATTATCAGCAATACAATGATCCAAGATAACTGAAGAAATCATGATGAAAATTTCTATCCAACCCCCCCCCAAAAAAAATAACTGATTGTATCTGAATAGAGATTGATGCATACCTTTTTTTTACTCCTTCTTCTCGAGTTTATTTTTCATTTGTTTTCTTCCACAACAAGAATATTATAGATATGTTTTGCATGAGTGAACTTGTGTAACCTATATTGAATTCCTTGTCTTCTCAATGGCAGTGGGGTGGGGAGGGAGGAAGAGAGAGAATTTGGAATTCCAATTTTTAGAAGCAAATGATAAAAATTATTTTCATGTGTAACTAGGGAAAATTAAAATATTAATAAATAAGACCAAATTTGAATAGCTCAAATTTTTAAGGAACAAAAAATAGATATGCAAGTGCTCATTCTCACCTCTAATCTTTAAGATCTTTTCTTTTTTTTTCCATCTTACTTGAGATGAAATTCCTGATATTTGCATATACAGCTTATATGGGGAAACAATAAAGGATATGCTAGTAAATGTTTAGTAACTGGATCTTAAGGAAAAATAAAACACACTCAAAAGTACCCTTGAGACTCAAATAAGTTTAATCTATGTTATTCACATTTTTTCTCTTAATTCTAGACAATCAACCCCAAAATAAATCAATCCCAGATGTGTAGTTTGCTGATTTCCAAGGTTTAAGTGGTTATGCTGAAAATTATGAGGAGTCAATTCTAACTGGTAGCAGTATATCTCCGGTAAACACGCACACCCTTGCCACACACACACACACACACACACACACACACACACACGACTATATTAATGTCCTCTCTTCCCTGCCCCCCCCAATTAGATTGCAAGCTCTTTGAAGGAAGTAACAATTGCATATTTCATATTTGTATACCTATGTCCTGATTATTCTGGATAATTGCTAAAAGTTCCCTGAATTGAATTGAAAAACCTTTTAGAATTGAAAGGGACCTCAGAGATCCTATTGAACTTTATTTCCTCTGAACAACTGCTTTATGTGCTTTGGACACATATAACCTAATATTTGTATTTGATTCTCTCACATTTATTTCCTGCCTTGCCATTCCTGTTTGCAAGCTCATTGAGGTCAAGAAATACAACTTTTTTTCCTTTTGTCTCTATTACAATCTTTAGCACAATGCTGAGAACCCACTAGGTGCTTAATGAATACTTGCTGAACTTGGATGAATCTTTGACAGCAGAAAATTGCCTTCTTTGGTTTTATTTTCTGACTTTGAAATGTATGATGGATTTCTTGAGTATGTCTTCCTCCTACCAAGTTTAAAGCCCACCTGACAAGCCCATTTAATTTTTTATTTAGAAAGCACATATCCAATCAAGTATATTAGGTACCATCTCATCCAAGGAGTCATTGAATTTAACTAGATGAATTCCAATGCTCTGCAAATGAACTCTAGATATTCCTCTGCACCCATCAGCATATACCCTGAGGGAGAACAAGGGAAGATGGGCAAAGGAGCTAGTTAAGAAATGGAGTTGTAACTATAAGGACAAGTAACACATATCAAGGGTATTTACCTCTGTGTTCCCTCCTGTTCCCCTTGAAATTTGTGATAGCCTAATTCTTTTAAGGTTCAACCCTATCAGCACACAATTATAGAAGATATAAGTTTGAAGGAATTTTAAAGATCGCCTAGTCTAACATTCTCAACTTAGAAATGAAGAAACCAAATCACAGATAAATTAAGGCTCTTCCTTAGGACCATATAGTTTTATTTTTTTTCTTTCTCCTTTTCCTCTTCATTTATTTAACCAAATGAAGAGTTGTTTTTTTTTTCTTTTTTTTTGGTGATGAAAGCCATACAAAGTTAATATGAAACACTGTATCTACCTACATAAAGCTGACCAGTGGGGCCAGGGGGTGGTAAAAATACCAACACAAATAGTAATAATATATATCATTGCATTATAATTATATCCAAGAGCTGAGATATGAAATTTGATGTCATCTCCAAGATAGGGAAAACTTTTATTTCATGTTGGCAAAGTAATCGGAGATTCCATGTAGAAAGAAGCATTTGAATTGGAATTTTCTAGTGAGCTACATAATAAACAAGCATTTGGCATAGGTAGTAGAGAAGATATTTCAGGCAAAAGAAGCAGTGTAAGCAAAGGCTTAGAGGAGAGGAATCACTTGGCATGTTTGGGCGGACAGAGTTGATGAATTTGGTTAAAACTACATGGAGACACAATCTAAAGTTGGTTAAGCAGGATGATATCAAATGAAAAAGTAAAACATCTCAGGAATTAGGCAAATGTCTGTACTTTACTCAGATAGTAACAGGGAGCCACTGAAAATTTTTAAGCAGAGGAAGGACATGACCCAATAAATGATTTTCAATTTCAATTCCTTCTTTTCTATTAGAATTTCATTAGGTTTCACACCTGCTTTTATGTGTATTTACTTCTCACTTTCTTTAAACAAAAGTAATTCTGACTAGTAGATTTAAAAAGAAAAAAAGTCTCTGTCTTATCTAATGCAATTGAAATTGTGGGACTCATCTTCTGCAGTGGCATAAGTGCTTAGAATCTGTGGCTTGGCAGATGGTGGGCTGCAGCGGGTAATTTGGCACACGCCATGATGATCAGTTTGTGGTAGCCCTGAGGCATTTCATTTCGACAGGAAACAATGATAACTGCAAATACAACATGTGGTGACCCACAGGAAGATAATGATGTTCAGTCCTGACTCTGCAGAAATGGGTCATGTGGCCTTGTGATTAACATTTTCCAAAGAACACTTCTTTTAAGCAGACAGGAGAAAACAACTGGTAGGACTATGTCAGATTACATTGGGTTTCTTGTATCTTTCTTTTATAAAATTTACCAAAAAATGGATTGGGGCCAGTGTGAAATTAAATATCTGCCCTCTGAATAGCATCATATCTCCTTCATTCCCTAAAATTTCAACTCCCACATATCAATTTTATCTACAATTAGAAATAAAACCTGTCCTATTGACTTGAAAATTTTATTGCATTTCACTTAAAATATGATATAAATAATAGGAAGGTAAAGAATAAAATCATATTTTGTTTAGGGGGGGAACTGTTGTTCAAAAAGTACTTTATAAAAGTCTGAACTCTCTCCACCCCCATCAAAGGAATTGTTAAATGAGAAGGGAAAAAATATTTTTATGTAATTCATACATAGGTAACAAGGTGGCACAATGCTTAGAACACTAGACTTGGAGTCAGGAAGATTTAAGTTCAAATCTAACCTTAGATAACTTAAATTCTTTTTGCTCCAGTTTCCTGATCTCTATAATAAACCGCCCATCTCTCAGGGATATTATGAAGATAAAATGGAATAATATTTGTAAAGTACTTTGCAAACATTAAAATTCTATGTACATGTCAAGAATTATTATTATTGCTTAGTATTTTCTCTATGAGAATGATAAATTATTTAAAGATTGGGAAGTGGGTTTGAATTGTGCTCCTGCCATTTACTTCTTTTGCAATAATAGAATGTGGTAAAAACAGAAAAAAAGAGCAAAATGATTGTTGATCATAATCTTCTACATGTATGTGAATTCATTAGTATTAAGAGACTCCCTCTGTCATTGCATTTAACAATTGTTGCAAAATTTGTAATCTTAAAGTGTAATGTTAATCATTTACAAAGATTGTGACTTGCCCAGATTCACCCAGATGCTGTGTGTCAGAGGCAGGGCTTTAAATTATGTCAAATTGATTGTGAATCTGGATTTTTATCCACTACTTCATGCAACATTTCTAAGAGTCATGTAAATTATAATACATACCAAAGGGACAATTGTACAGTTGTGGGGGATTTCTAATCCTGTAACATATATTTATAGAAGATTTCTAAAGAAAAGAAAAATGGGATTGAGAAAAAATTCATATATTTGGGTGGTTCCAATGAGTGATGGTAGAATAGTTAGTATTTTTTTCCTTAGAAGGAACTAAGAAGGCAAAAGCAGATCTTGTTAAAGAGACAAAAGTACTGAACTGTTTTTCATTGCATTTTCACTCAGTTTCTAGAGGCTAGTTTGTAGAATTTTCAGAAATGACTTCAAATCATTATCTCTTGTCTGTGTGGATTCTTCACCCTCTCCATGTGACCTTGCTTGACCTAACAGTAGCATTGGGAGAAAGTGTTTCACAGAGGACAGAAAAACAGCTTCTTTATCCATGAATAGCTCTTAACACACAACAGTGGGAATTGGTGACAGGGAAGTCTGTCATATTCCTGATATAATTTGTAGGATATACTGTTGTAATGATTTGGTTTTTAAGGTTAGTACTGTCTTTAAAAGAGGTAATCACTACATAGTACTTTTATTTTATTTTTAATATGTTTGGAGAGAGAGAGAGAGAGAGAGAGAGAAAATAATAATAAGAGTGGTGCATAGTACTGGATTTTGAGTTAGAAAGAAAAACTGGAGTACAAATCCAGCCTCAGACACTGACTAACTATGTGAATCTCAGCAAACTGTCCAACCTCTATCAGCTCTCTATGCAGTGGCAAAGAATTGGAAATTGAGGTGATACCCATAAATTATGGAATGGTTAAATAAGTTCTAGTCTATGATTATGATGAAATACCACTGTGCTACAAGAAATGATGGAGATAATTTCAGAAAAACCTCAGAAGTCCTATATGAATTGATGCAGAGTGAATTGACCAGAGTCAGGGAATCATTATACATAGTAAAAAGCATTATTTTCTTGATGATCAACTCTGAAAGACTCAGATAATCTGATTAATATAATGATCCAAGACATTTCTGAAGGTCTCATGATAAAAAAACCGCTATCTACCTCCAAAAAGAAAACTGATGAACTATGAGTACAAATTAAAGTATATATTTCTTCACTTTTTTTGCTCTTTTTACATGACTAATGGGGAAATATGTTTTGCACATATACACATAGTTTGCCCTTTCTTAAATGACCACCATTTAGCATATTACATGGGTTATTTTTAAACATCATAGCTCATATTCATTCTGGTCTAGAATTGCAAGGATGATTCTGAAGGATACATGGAGGGATATTCTTCCATTAGTTCATGATAACCTTAGGTTAGAGAACTTTTTATTTGGGTTGTGGTTGTTTATCAGTTGGGTCTCCTATCCTTTGTCACAGGATGTTCTGAAATCTCAAAAGGTAGCCTGTATCAGTCTCTTCTTAAGCACACACAAAGGAAGCAGGGAGAGGGGGAAAGGAGAGAGAGAGAGAGAGAGAGAGAGAGAGAGAGAGAGAGAGAGAGAGAGAGAAGAGAGAATGAATTAATTGAAAAGGGAAAGAAATCCTCACATATCTGATGAGATCTATACTTGGAACATTTTAGGCTAGACATTTCTAGTTCTCAACTGATTAGAAGTTTCCTGCCTATAGCCTAAGGGGTAGAAATTAATCAATCCTCCATCTAAAAAGGATACCTCCCTTAACTATAAAATGCTTAGGTTGTTTGTATCATGAAGTAGGATAACCCCTGAGCAGAGTATATTGCCTTGATCTTGGGGCTGCTTGAGATGCCCTGAAGCATGGGCACAGAAGTCCTAAAGACTACTAGACCAAAGTTCTCTGGTGATATTTTTATCCATATACCTTTTCTGCTTTTCTCCTATTCTTTGTAGGTATGAAGCCCAGATATGAAAGTAAGAGTTGTCAGTGAACTTCACTAGATTGGGTGTCAATCCCATCTCCAGTGTGATAGGAATTATGGGTTAGCATAGTTTGTAGGACTGTGTTTTAACCCCACTTTAAATGATTTTTTCAGCTAATATAGTAATCCTCCCTTTGTTTCCCTCTGTTCTTCTTCCTTCCACATCCTCCTTAGCAGTTAAGCCACATTGTCTGCCCTTTGGTACTTTCCATTATATACATGTTGGGGGAGTCTGCTTTCAGAGAAGAAGTATAATGTAATAGAGAAATGATCCCCTGAATCAGGGAGACTTGGATTCAAGTCCTGTCTTTGTCACATACTAGCTATCTCGAGTAGATGATTTATTGAATTGTTTTGAGCCCTGGGTAAATTGTTAAAACTATAAATTACAGAATATTTGCCTACCTCCATTGGTAGAGGGAGTTCCTTCATTTGGAGGTTCCCAGTATTGATGGAATCACTAGTTCAATCATTATCTCTATTACTTTTAGCATTTAATGACTTGTGTAAATCTTCTGTGAAGCTACTTTGTTCTCAGCAACAGACCTTGCCATATTTAACTTTTTTTTTTCTGTTGTAAATACATTAAATAACACCTCCTACCTCAATACCAAAGCCAGCTGCCCAACCTCCTCCAAGCAGTTGTTTCTCATAGTTGTCTTTCTTTTTCTGCATTTTTCATCTTGGTGAATTTATTTAATATGGCTATAATGATTACTGCTGTTTAGATGACAACCAAATCTACACCACTCATTGTAGACCTCTTCCCAAAACACTGGTTGTCTGTTTCCCCATTTCTAAATATTTGTCAGCTATATTTGCATGGCTTATGCCTCAAGGTCACCTTATCTTAAACTGAGACAGTAAGATAAAGTTGAAATAGTACTGAATTCAGACTCAGAGTATCTTAATTCTGATTTTAGCTTTGCCATCTATTGCATTTAAAATTTGGACAAATACCTTAAGCTCTCTGGCTTTCATTTTCTTTACCTGTAAAATGGGGAAGTTGGATGAGGTAATTTCTACAATCCCTTCTATCACCAGTGCCATTATTTTACATATCTGGTTATCCAGATTTTTATTGTTCTTCAGTCATGTCTAACTCTATGTAACCCCCATGGGTTTTTTTATGAGGTTTTCTTGGCAAAGATACTGTATTGGTTTGCCATTTCCCACTCCAGTGTGTCATCATTTTACAGATAAGGAACTAGGGCAGACTTGCTCAGGGCCACATAGCTAGTAAGTGTCTGAGGCTGGATTTGAATTTAGAGTGCTCTATCTACTGCACCACCTACCTGCCTGGTTAACCAGGTACCACTAGGCTAAGTCTACAGGGGATCTTTAGCACTCTTTGTCCTCCAATAGCCATCAAATTTCACTTTTTTATTTCTCATTTCTCTCTGCTTTCCTGTGTCCTCTGTCTTCAGAACTTCAAATACACCATATTGACCTCATATATCTGAGGACCAGTTCTAATATTGATTCTAATCTGACATGCCCTCTCCCTCCTTCAACGCGGCGGGAGGGGGGAATGTACCATTAGTGAAATAAAATGTATCAAATGTTTATTAGATTTATTCCCATACAGAAAAGCATCAGAGTGATAGAGATTATATTAGAATATAATCTAGTAATTTGGCATCAGTAGTACAGTTAGTTGAGAGACTAATACTCATTACTTGTTAGAATATTTGCAAACAGCTTTTTTTTTTAGCATTTCAAATTAAGTATTTTACATTTAATCTGCACTGTGTGCTGTTTAATTAATGCCAAGTGGGCTTTTTTTAACAAGATGACAAAAACAGGAGAAGGTGGTATATAAGAAAAGAAAAGGGCAAGGCTAGGGAATAAAAAATTACCAGAAAAAGGCCAACATTTAAAAACTGGAGGATTTTGTGTTGTTGTTTTGTTTTGCGATTTGGGTTTTTGCTCTACTGTAGCAGAGACAAGATGGTATTAAATAACTCCTTAAGAAAGAGTTTGTTCTGAGCATTACATGAAAGCTAAAAGCCAAGGGGGAAAAATAATCATAGCATTTTTGAGTTAGAAGAAGCCTCTGATAATCAAGTTCAATCTGTGCCTGGACAGCAATCCGCAATATGTCTCACAAGTAATCACACAACCTCTGTTTGGAGACTTTCAGTGATAAAGAACTCACTACCTACTGAGTCAGCTCATTCTATTTTTGAACAGTTATAAATGATAGGAATATTTTTTCTCTTATATCAAGTCAAAATCTTCCACTCAGTTACTTCCATACTTTGCTTCTGGATCTGCTCTCTGGGGTCAAGCAGAATGTCTAATCCTTCTACTATAAGAAAAAAGACTTCAAACACTTGAAGAAAACTCTCATGTTACCGAATAGCAGGATCTCAGATTTAAATGGAATCTTAAAGGCTTTCTAGGGCCATGCATACTTTAATAAGAATCTTTGCTTGGATCTGGATTTATTGTCAACCTACCACATCTGCAATTGGCCCATTATCACTTTTAGGTAAAACTATTAGTGGGTTTTCTTTTCTATTCTTTTTTTTTTTTAACTCAAGAATAATTCTGCATTCTGTACACTTAAGTCAAATAAAATGTCTCATTTCTGTTTCAAATGGAAGCTATTACAATAATTAAAGATATTTAATTTTATATTTTATATATAATATATTTATTATTTTATATAGAATATATATATTTCCCATCACTCCAAGTCTTCTCTTCTCCTCATTAATTTTCCTTTGTCCCTTCAGCCATTCCTCACATACTATGAATGTTAAGCCCTTTACAATCCTATTTGCTTTCTTTTGGCCTTTTTTCAGCTTATTCTATTTTTTTTTTAATGTGGCCCTCAGAACTGTACTCAGTTCTACAAATGAGATCTGAACAACAGTCCTCATGTGTACAAGATATGACCTAATTTAATCCTAAATTTAATCTTAAATCATTTCTTTCTTAATGTAGGCCGATATTGCCTTAGGTTTCTTTGATTCAGCATTACATGGTTGACATAGTGAATCCAATAAATTCTGTAGATTGCTTTTTTTAGACAAATTACTCTCTAACCATACTTCTGCCATTATGAATATGAGGTTCATTATTTTAACTCAAGTATAAAACCTTGCATTTGTGCATAATAAATTTAATCTTTTTATTTATTCAGATCATAAATCCCCCCAAAGTTATCTATAGAGATGTAAGTACCCTCCCCCTCCAAGTCTTGTCTTTTCTGGATCAAATATTCTCAATTCGCTTAGACACTGTTCATCTATCATGGTTTGCATTATTCTAATATAAAAACATGTATATAATTTTCAGTGACAAAAGAAGTAGGTAAAATGGGTGGTTTAAAAGATCAGAACAAAAAATTGAATATTATAAAATATTAATATTAAAAAGAAAAAATATATATTTACTGATAACATTTCGATGACTCAAAAATTATTTATAACTAGTTTGAAAAATGAAATTCAGTTTGAAATAACCTTGTCATTTTTTTGCATAAATAGTAGGGAAATAATAGAAACACATAAAAAGAGATCAAAATCACTAGTTTTAAATAATCAAGATATAAGGAAGGAACTTTCATATTCATATTTCCAACAATTATAGACTATGCTCAAGGCTGAAATATGTTGTGATACCATAAAGCTTCAAATTTTGATTCCTATTTCTATTCTAGTCATGTATTTCAAGAAACAAAGACACAAATCCAAATTGTTAAATGTTAACATTTGTTTTATTAATAGCATTTAGCTGATTAATAGTATTCACATTACCAAATAGATTCAGGAAAGCCCATACTTATTCCTATCTCCATTGTTCCTATCTCCATTATTCTCAATATCGTTCTTGCCCTGTGTAATGAAGTGGCACACATAGTTATACCAGAAAACTCTTCCTAACACTGCTGAATGATTCTGACTGGAGTGTGATGGTGACAATTAATACTTTTTGAAGCCCAGGAAGAAAAAGTAATCTAAAATTCTTTATGAGTTCATTAAAGAAAAGTAATCTCTACCTCTGAATACACTGATCATGAAAAGGATAGGAAAGGACAAACAGAAAAATGCTTGTAAGATGCTGTTGGTGCCAGGTTTGTGCTCATGGATATAGATATTCTAGTTCTTTGTGTTTGCATCCCAACATGACCCATGAATGCATCCCAACATGACCCTCAGGAGAAAGGTCTTTGTCTGACCAGACTGTTAACCATTAACCCCAACCTCCTTTATATTTTATTTTATTTTATTTATTTGTTTATTTTTGCTTTTTGGAGGGCAATTGGGGTTAAGTAACTTGCCCAAGGTCACACAGCTAGGTTTTTTTTTGTTTGTGTGTGTTAAGTGTCTGAGGCTGGATCCGAACTCAAGTCCTTCTGAGTCCAGGGCCAGCACTCTACTCACTGCGACAACTAGCCGCCCCTCTCCTTTATATTTTAGACACCAGAAAAATTGTACACTTGATGTGTATGCAATCTACATGCCATCCTTGACTTCATACTATTTCTTACCACCCCCTTGGAAGTCCAGTATGGTGCTAAGGCCTGTAGATTTCAACATTGTAACAACTTTCAGGAATGCCCTTTCTTTAATGCTCCCAATCTTTGATAGACCCTTATTTTTTTTTCATGCCTGGAATATTGCAATAGGTCACTTGCTGGTTTTTCTATTTACCACAAGTTCTCCCCACTTCAGTTCATCCTCCATTCAACCACAAAAATGATTTTTCCAAAGCAACAGGCTAACCATGTCACAACCCCACTCAATAGACTCTAGTACCTTTACATCACCTCTGGAGTCAAATATAAAATGCTCTGTTTGATGTTCAAAGTTGTACCTAATTTGTCCTTCCACATCTGTCCTATCTTTTACACCTTACCACACCTCCCTTCATACTCTTTGACGTAGTAACTATAACCTTCTTGTTATTCTTGGAAAAATTTACTCCATCTCCCAACTACAGACATCATTATTAGGTGTCTCTTATGGCTGAAACTTCTCTCCTTTAATGGCTACATCCTGAATTTCTTGGCTTCCTCCAAATCCCAGATCAAATGTCACCTTTTATAGAAAGTCTAATGCTTTCTCTCTGTTGACTATATCTTATTTATTCTGTATGTTTTTATGTGTTATTTGAAATGTGTCCTGCATTAAATTGTGAACTCATCAAGTTCAATGTTTTTTTTTTTACCTTTTACTTTCTTTTTATCATGAATGTTTAATAAAGTGTCTAGTACATAGCTGTTGCTTAATAAATTCTACTCATGAATTAAAGTTTGATGTAATAATGATTTGTCAAGAGAAAATATTTACAGGTATGTTTGACCTAATATCACTTGGTTCCATAAAAAAAAAAACATAGTACTAGGTGAAAAGGCATTACAAGGGTCAGTGATATCCATATGAACAATATTATAAATGTGCTTTTGGTAAAATAACATTTCAGATGCATTTCCCAGCTTTGAGATTTTTTTGGAGGCAAGTATATGTTATGTATAGTTTGTATGTATAGAGAGAAATCACATTAGAAATCATTATGTACTTTCTCCGAAAATTAAACCTAAAGGGAAAAATGATCCCACTATTTAATTTGCACTAAAGATAATGATACATATGACCGCTACATCTCTTAGCATCATAGGATATGTTGAATGGTCCCTGTGTGTCATATCCAGGGCTACATGTTACTATAGTATCTGCAATTCACCATAGATATCACATAAATACCTTCTTAGAAAGAGTAGAGTAACTTCTAAAAAGGGAGTCTTAATATTTAGAATACTAAAATGTGTCAAGATACTCAAAGAAACGTTGTGTTAGGGTATAACAGCAAGCAGTACAGAATACTTAGGGTACGTGCCAACACAGGTCCTTAGGTTTGGTTTTCTAAAGGAAAGCAACTCAAAATGGGTTAACAACCATGCTTTAATCAAACATATGTAATTTACCTAGTTCAGGGGAAAAAAGGTCAGCGCCCCGAACTTCAGAGAATACAGAGGTTACAAGTATATGTTACTAGGAGACAGAAACATTTCAGCAGACAGGCTTCCAACTTTCTGACCACTACATCCACACCTAGTCACAATTACCAGAGAGGGAAGCACCAACATCTGGGTTTTCAAAGCCAAGGGGCTCGACAGATGCCCAGAGTCTCATTTCGCCAAATCACACAACACATTTCAAATTGAGCCCCAAAGCAAAATCTCACATCAGGTTATATATAGCCTTCTCCTGGCTCAGAGAATGTCACAATGCTCTTAACCCACTGCCCAATTACAAAGCACCAAGGCTCAGGCATTCCTGAAATAAAAGCCTCCTGCCACAGGCTCCATGTGACCACATTTAGCCTATTAGGGGGCAGAGTATCATTTCAAATCAAGGAAGGTTCTTAGAGTCACTTAAACCTATCAAAGGCCTAGGTGCAGAGAATATCTTAAATTTCAATTCCCATAACATAGGGCTAGCTTCTTCCATTCTCTGAGACTTAATTATTACATTTTCATATGACCATTAACACCTTAGAAATCATCATTAGCTATGGAATAAGACTTGATGTACTGTTATTCTGTTGTTGTTGTTGTTGTTTGATTCCTAGACCAAAAAAAAAAAAATTAAAATATTAACAATGCAGATTGAACTTAAAAACATGTCATGTTTCAGGGTCAATTGTTAAACATTGAGCACACTCCTGCCCCAGATCATAACGACTGTTATAGGAAAACATGGTTTCACAGGAGTCTGAGAATTAGTCTGATTGTTGAGCAATGGGGAGGTAGAAGACTACACTCCCCTCCTGAAAAGGGGGATATATTGTTTACCAAATATGGAGAGGCAAAAATCAAGGGTCATTTAAAATAAAAATAAAACCTAGTAACAAAGTACACATATAGTATCACAAAATGCTCTTTAAAATCCTGTTCTAATTACGAAGAAAAAAACTAAAAGAAAATAGCATTGCTAACACAAAGACTTAAGATCAAGTGCTATTTCATATAGAATATAATCCATCTGTCGCTTCTTATCTTGTGTAAAACCAGTCCATGTTCATTCATAGTTGCTCCACAAAAGATTCATCCAGTATTCTGGAGATTTTACTCTAGGGTTTCAATTTTCACAGTGAAATTCTAAAGTTGCTCATCTATTAACTCTAACTATGAAACTGACCCAACTCCTCCCTGATCATACATTTTTTCATTGATCTTTTTTGTTCCACTTCTTGGATATAGGGCATCACAGGAAATGCAAGACAGCATTAATATATTCACTATGTGTCTCTCTATTGCTTTCTGATTTCTCAGAGATTGAAACCATAAAGCATCATTGGAAATATGCCTGTTTTAAATATCTTAGACCTGGTGAAAATCTTAGAGACATTAAAAATAATACACCATTTCCCCCATATAGTTCAACTTGCTCTTTATCATTTACTCATTTCTGGGCCTAATTCATGTTCCATATGCAGTATCTGTTCCAGATAAGTATACTACTTTTCTGAACCAGTGCTCTGGCCATGCAACTGCTTACCATAGTCTGAACAATAAACAAGAGATGTTGGGGTGAGGGTGGAGGAAGGTCAAGGAAAAGTGAAAAATGGAGAAAAGATAGCACAAGAAAACATTCTCAACTCAAAAATAAATAAAATTGTGAGTTCCTCATCAGCAGAGGCCTTAAAGTGAGAATTTTATCAACCATTGTACATTATTGGGGACATTGAACTAGAGAGTCTCTATAATCTAGAGTCTATGTTATCAGAAATTATTTTCCTTTCTAGGTTCTAGATACTTGTATCCTGGCAGATTTCTTGGTATCATAGAAAGATACTGATGAGGTATTTTGACTCACTATCAAAGACTTTCTGCTCTTTATAGTAGTCAATAAAAGAATCTTGGTAAATTATCTCCTTCTACCCTTCTTAGAACTTTACAGAATATGAAAAGAAAACCTATAGCCTCTTAAGTCAGAAAGGCAGTAAGTCCACATGTATTTACTGGCCCTTCAAATGATCAAACACCATAAAAACCACCCTACTCTAGTCATTTGATGGTGTCAGAGCCCTGACAAATCTACTAAACCCATCAGGGGAACACAGAATATTTAAGTCAAACTGCTTGTTACCCTCAATAGAAAGGGCAGTTACTATTTAGTAGTGTGAGAATGAAAAATGAACTGCTTTGGTCTGGTTGGACTTCTTCATGTATGTGGCTCCTCCTTACCCATTTGTCAGTAGAACACCTCAGGCCACAGACCAACACTATTAACACCTTGTTCACCATAGTTGCTTTAATGAATTGTCCAGCTGAGTCCCAAAGAAGCATATTTGCTTAGGTGTGAATTTGTTGCTTTTTTAAAAAAAAATTTAAAGAGATCACTTAATGTGAAACTCTAAGAGAAATTCTCAGAGATTATTTTAGTTACCCCAAAAGCTGAAAGGAACATGTTTCTTCCTCTATTACTTATCTGAGAAGGTAAACATTCTAAAAACTACAGATAACAATTAATAGTTGAAAAATCAATAATTTAATCATTATACACTCTAGGTAGAGATTGTTTTGGCTCTCAGGATGGCACAACATTCCCAACTTATCTCTCTCAGGAATGAAGCAATTTTGTAGATGAGATGAGTGGTTTTTTTTGGGAGGGTGGAGAGGGGGCAAAGCTTATTATAGAAAGGCAGCTGATAAAGGAAACAAAGGAGAAACATGAAGGGAATCAGAAGAATTCTACGACACTGAAGTTAAGGAAGGAAAGAATATTAAGAAGGGAGGAAATATTGTCAAATATTATAGACCATTTATGCAGGTGGTTATTGCAAAATAGTTTGTTAAATTTGTTGATTTTGAAGTATTTGCTGATTTCTAATGGATAACCTCAATAGAATAGTTGGGAGAAATTACATTTCAAGAGTTTAGAGAAAAAAAAAGTAGAGGCAACGATTATGTACTATTTTTAAAAGCTTCAGGGAAAAAAGAATAATTCAAGGACATAGCAAGTTCAATGTAAAGTAAGTTTAGGATGGAGAGATTTGATCATATTTTTAGGTAGAGGGGAAGGAACAAGCAAAGTAGAAAAGATTAAAGATTCAAAAGAAGGAAGGAAAATGTATATTAACGCCATGGAGTATAGAAAGGGTGGGGGATGACTTCAAGAATACAAGTTGAGGGGAGGGCAGAGCCAAGATGGCAGAGTAGAACCAGCACTTCCACAGCGCTCCAGTCCACACCACCTCAAAGTTATGTAAAAGGGGACTCTGAACAAGCTCTGGAGTTCCAGAACCCACAAAACAAAACAGAGAAGCTAACCTCCCCCTGAAGACAGCCCAGCAGCCTGGCAGGGAGCGGTCAGCACAATGCTCTGGGAGCCAAACCCAGGATCGTGGGAGACAGAGGTTTAAGTCCCAGGGCAGCCAGACCAGCAGCCAGCTGGAGGGACTCCATAATACCACAGCTGTGGAGTTTCCAGAATTACGAATACATAGATGCCTAGGACAAAGTGAGAGGTTAGTGCCCTGTGGACTTTGGGATCAGTATTTGGGAGCAAGTCAGCTTCTTCATCAGGAGCTGTGGCACAGCCATCATTTTGCAGCTTCAGTTGCAGCTTCATCTCCTGGCCTGTGGACTGTAGGGGGATCTGCCAATCAGCCTTGGGGTTAATCACTCTTGCTTTAACCTTCTTGGATCTGGATTGTGGTCTAGGGTGGAGGTCTTGGGGTGTGTGACCAGCTTGCCAGAATGTGTGGGGGCTTCAGGGAGGGCACCCAACTAATAACTCCGGCAGTTGGGAAAATCCCATTGTTTGGGACAGAAGGGGCCCTATCTGGTGGCAAGACCAAAAGTCAAGTAATTAAGTGGCAATATGCTTCGGCAAAGGAAACAAAATAAACAGAAAAATTCAACATTAAACTCCTATTTTGGGGGCAAAGAGGATCAAAGCATGGAACAGGAAGAGGACTGGGAGGTCAGAACTCCTGCACCAAAAGGCCCAAATGAAAATATGAGGGGGATACAGGCCAAAGAGGACTTTAAGAAGGATTTTACAAACCAAATAAGAGAAGTGGAGGAAAAATTGGGAAGAGAAATGAGAAGGATGCAGGAAAAGTATGAAATGAAAGTCAACAGCCTGACTGAGGAAAATAACACCTTAAAAAATGGACTAACTCAAATGGCAAAGGAGGAACCAAAAGGGCAATGAGAAGAAGCATGCCTTAAAAAGCCAAATTTTCCAGATGCAGAAGCAACAGCAGCAGCAGCAATAGCGGCCAAGGTAGAGGTGGAGGCAAACCCCTTTTTGAGCCAGCCAGAATTTCTGCTAAGGACTCTTCTTGAGGAATGCCAGAGACCAGAACTGCAGGGGGCCAGAGCTGTTGTGAGCACACTTCCTGGACGCTGAGCAGTTGCTGTGAGTGGGGAGAGAAGGACCTTTGCCTGAGGTAGCCTGTTCTGTTTTGAAGGCTTGAGAATGTGGTTGTTTACTACTTTAACTATATGTGCCAATTTCATAACTACTCTGATGTCTTTGACTTTCTGGTTTTGGGACTCAGTTATTTGTTGTTTTAATAAATGTTCTAGCTTCATCCCCCATATAGAGAGCCTGGTATATTTTGTGATTAATAACCACATAAGCCTATTTATAAATGGCCATAGGCATTATGAATATTGCATTGTTAATATAGTATGGGAGATGATATGGGAGAGAGCAGATTGGATGAGGGGATATCCTGTGGGACTGCTATTCTGGGGTGGTGGGTAGGGGAAAATGGGGGGAAATTGTAACTCAAAATCTGGCGGAAGTGAATGATTTAAACCAAAAGTTAATAAAACATTTGGGAAAAAATATAGAATACAAATTGAACAGTTAGCAATGTAATGGAAGAGAGAATGAAGAAGGTAAAGTTAAAAATGCAGAGACATTTTAAAGAGGCTACATTTTGATTGAGAAACAATAAAGAATATTAAGCCAAACCTTTCAATTGAACTGGAATAAAAATAATCTACAAGTAGTGGATGGAGTAGGATTGAAAGCTTGAGTTAAATGACAAAGTTTTGTTTAGCTACTAACTTAGCTTCTAACTTTAGCTTCTAACTAAATGGTAACACATTGATTGAGCCACCAAATTATAAAATAGTTATCAGTTATCTCTAAAAGCAGAATTGAAATCTATTAGGTTTCTTGTCCAGTAATATTTAGCACCCCATTGAATGGAATTAAAGAAAATTAAGTATAATGGGAATGACTCCAGGGCATAAGATCATGATGAATACTGTAAAAGATATATGAAGTAATAGAGTCTTGGTGTCTAATGAAGGTTCACAGAAAGGGCTGACTATGGGAGCTAGCCTAGGGAGAGCTATAATAGAAATCAAAAGGTCATATATAGGTTGAGACGACAGGGAAAGGCACAGAAACCAAAGGCTACCCATGGACAAAGTGTAAGTACAATATATAGGAGAGGTCAGTAGAAGTAAAATACAAAAAGAGTATGGCAAGAGATAGGAAGTTGGGTTTGGGATTTTAGAGTTTCAGTATATTGGCAACACAAGGGAATGTCTGAAGGTGAGTAGAGAAAATGAAAAAAAAAAAGAGTTGAAGATATGTAAGTTCATAATGCCATATAAAGACAGCATCTACAACATTAAAAAAGTCAAGAACACTAACAAATCACATCTATATTAATTGAACTTGCATTCAGGAAGACTTGGGTTTAAACCCTTCCTGTGACACTTATTGCCCATGTGACCTCAGGAAAATTCTTTACTTGGTCAACCTTAGCTTCTTCATCTGTAAAAGGAAATGAATACCTACCTGATGGAGTTATTAAAGAACAAAAGAAATAGTACACAGAAAAGTTTTATAAAACTTAAAGGGACATATTATTCTTATAATTATTACTTAATATGGACTTTATGATTTGCAGAGATGTTTTCTCATCATATTATGTTGGTTATTAAACACAAATATTAGGATTATGTAAAAAAAGCAAAACTAGGAGCCAAGGACTAAAGACAGAAACAAATTAAGAATGAGAGCTTGGGATTATTGATGGTGAAGGAAGAGGCAATGCTAAGTGACAACAGAGACAAGGGATTATTTAAATCTTATTCTATGTCTATTTGCTCAACCAAGGAAAGTGATCTTGGCATTGAAGAAGACAGGACAATAATGCTTATCAAGAAATTGAAATGTAAGATAAATTGAAGGTGGTACCACCTGGATGATTTATTAATTCAAGTCACACATCCTTCAAAGAATTTAGTACATAGTGTATTGTTAATGACAAATTAAGTGAATTTTCATTGTTCTTACAAAGTGATTTTCCTAGAATTTAGAAAAATAGGATTATATATACTTTTGATTTGAGTAAATTTTTTAGAATGGAGTACTCATCTAAACAGGGCTTCTGCTACTAAACACATTTCTCTGAACTCAAGCAAAGTTTCTGAATTATTCCCTATAATCAAAGGCTTTCTCCTTCACTTCTCCAGATTTCTCTATGCAGCAGATTTGCTAAAAGTATTCTGGAAGAGGAGGTTCAGGATTATAAGTTTAGTGAGCAAAAGAGAAAAAAAGAATGATAGAGTAAAGATAATGCTATTTTGAGGCCTCCTTAATTGAAAGACTATGGGTGTCTCTGCACTAAGCTACTAAAATGCACTTACTGTATATTAAAACTTCTAATTAATCCTAAAAATGTGTTAGCATTTAATTGCAAAGTTTCAACAACTTAAATAAGATTCTCAGGGAATTTGTGTTAATGGTGAAAATCCCAGGAGATATTTTTATATATTCATTAATATCAGATAGCTAATATAGCATATTTAGAGATACATATGATTCTCCTTTAAAAAGTTCATTTTTGAAGTATTAATAATCTTCTAGGAATGTTATGTGATTCTGAGTCACATATAATCACACTTTACAGAGAATTATAATTGAGTTTCCTCCAGTGGACAATGTAGTGTTGCATAGTAATTGTAAGCATACCGCATTCCATTATTTATATAAAAATACAACTAATTACAAATAAATAAGAGATGTCCTCAAATTTATACATTTAAAGAAAAGATGGATTGGTCACACAATGAGAGTAAGGGAATATCAGTGCATAGGTAAGCCATTCTGTTGATGTCAGGAGAAGCCCTAAGCTGTGGTGAAAATTTGAGAGGACATTTGACAAAAATCAAATAGAATGGTCAAACATGGATGAATCGATTATGATCTATATATCTCTGAAAGGTATAGCCATATTGATGAGGTCAAAGATCCATAATCATTAACACATAAATATATGTACATAAACCTCCTAAAATCATAAATATCCCACACTAATGTCCTGATCCAATACCCTGTTGAGGTATAAAAGTTATCCTGGATAATAAAGGGCTATGTCAATAGATATATCACAAGTTCTAGAGTTTCTTAACAATCTAGAAAAAATTTCAAGGATACACCTCATAAGAGATTATGTTTTAGTCATTTTCTGAGCGACCCAGTGAAGCATAATGAGGCTAGTTACTAGGACTCTTGCCATCAGGTATTTATTTTTTTATGCTACAGGAAATCAAGAAAATTATCTACCAAGACACAGAGAGATCATGATGTATTCCACTGATCATACCCTTGTGGAACCAATCTTTCTCTCTCTTTTTTTCAGATACTGTTTTACATTCATATACACTAAATAGAAAGAATGAAGATAGTATGTATGCACATGCACACACAAAGATTTATATGTTGGTATGTATATGTTCATACATGTATAAAGGTGTTTATATGTGTGTACATATATAATATGTGTATATACTTTATGTATATATGTGTGTGTGTTTATATATACATACATACATAAGTATATATATATATATATATATATATGCATACTATGTGTATGGGTAGATATTTGTTACTGTTGAGTCAAAGATAAATAGGAGGAGGGAAAGAATTTTAATGGCATGGACTACATTGCAGTATCATAGCCCATCCATAGTATTATTTTAGAAATGTGAATGAGGCCAGATTAAGGGAAAGAGTGGTAGAAGAGAAATTTATTCTCTCTCTCTCTCTCTCTCTCTCTCTCTCTCTCTCTCTCTCTCTCTCTCTCTCTCTCTCTCCCTCTCTCTCCCTCCCTCTCTCTCTCTCCCTTTCCCCCCCTCTTTCTCTCTCTCTCTCCCCCTCTCTCCCCCCCTCTCTTCCCCCCCCCTCTCTCTCTCTTGCTTCCTCTCCCTCTCCCTCTCTCCCTCTGTCTCCCCACTCTCTAATACACACACACACACACACACACACACACACACACACACACACACTCACATTTATATATATCACCATGATATAGAAGTCTCCCTGAATCTTTCATGTCACTGCCACAGATTATGTTCCCAAACTGACTGCAGGACTGCATTGAAAAGAAGCAATCTAACTAAGTTCTGTGAAGTTAATAACATAGTTTTTTTTTTATTTTAAAGCCAAAAGTAACTGATAAATTTATCTATTAAAATATAGATGTATTGCAATCTGTACTGGTACAAGGAATACTTACTTTGGTGAAGTCAAGGCTTCCCTAATTACCAAGTTCTATAGAAGTATACATAAAGCTTTGTACGTTTTAATCATAAATACTATCAAATGAGGTAATTTAGTTATTGAATATTTGAATTATGGGATTCTATAACATCTCTAGTCAAACATCTACATCAGAAGACATTGTGTTACATAAAATTTCACTACTGAAATGGATGTATTCTTTTTTTGCGACTCTTTCCTTCCCTCCATCTAACCTCATTAACATTTCTCATTAACACTTCCAGAGCAATGTCATGGATTGGCATTGATTCTGCTGTTTAGTCCATGCTTTTAAAATTCTTACCCCTCAACTTCTGCAATTAATTATTTTCTCAGTTGTACATGCTCAAGGAGAATACCAAGATGGCATTTTATGGTGTCGTCTCCAACAATGTGATGAAAAAATACAGCTATTTGACAAGAGAATATTATTCCCAGAACTTGCACATATGGAAGAGGAATATACTACAAGATTCTCAATACTTTTATATTTTTCAATGATAGGAGAGAATGAAAGAATACACTGAACTAAGAAGCCAGGATACCACAGAGGGCATTCATGGGGATGTACAAAATAGGGAATAGAAAATTTGATCTGGAAGAACAGACTGAATTCACAAGCCAGGATCTCATACTGGGAAATACATGCCAATAATATAACAGAGTCAGTCAGTCTTTTACTAACCTCATTAAGCATTTTTTGTTTTTGTAGGTAATATAAGCATGGAGGACACTATCTTTTTATAAGGTGGTATTATAGAAAAAAAGAAAATATATTTGCAATAACCTTGAGTAATCCTAAAGATAGATCCTGACTAGCTTCTGGAAAACAAACAAACAAAAAAAAAAACTTACTACATCATAGAAATCAAACTAATAACAGAATAAAACTTGGGTTTCCTGGGATAATGTTATCAAATCAGCCACAAATGAAAAAAATTTTATAATAATAAACTAAAATTCTCTCAGACTCAGTTTCCTCATGTATAAAATGACAGGATTCATCTTTATGTCTTACAAGGTCCCCTTCAACTTTAACTCAATGATCCTATGAAAAATTCTATTTTTGAGGGGGGAAAGAAGGAGATGAGAAATTAGAAGAGGGCTCTGACTATTTTATATCTTTGTATTATTTTATAGGGAAATTAAAATCAAATTTAAAAAGTCTGCAACCTATAGTTTTAGAGACTTGGCAGGAGCATAAGTATTAATGTGTTCCCTAGGGTCACAGAGTTATTATAGGTCTGAAATAGCCTGTACACCTAAGTTTTCCTGATTCTAAGATTGGTAGATGGAGTCTTGGTGCATGATTTTTTTGTTTGCAGAAGATTATGCACTCAGTGCAACCTCTGAAACTGAGATGCAACAAAGTATGGGTCAATTTTCTGCTGCTTGTACTAATTTTTTGCCTAAAATTAACATAAAACACAGGTGCTCCGTTAGGCACCACCAAATCTCCCATATGTGGAACCATCAGTTACAGCAAACAGAGAACCTTTCAGTGCTGTGGATAAACTTACTTACCTTGGCAGGGTGCTTTCCAGGGATGTACACATTGACAATGAGGTTGACAAATGCATTTTCAGACCTAGCTCAGAGTTTGGGTGCCTCTGAAGTAAAGTGTGGGAGAAAAGAGGTATTAGACTGACAACCAAATTAAAGGTCTACAAAGTATCACTCAGGGTGGCTAAGTGGCACAGTGACTAGAGAGAGCCACTGCCCTGGAATCAAGAGGAACTGAGTCAAATTCGACCTCAGACACCAAACACAAGACTGGCCATGTGACCTTGGGGAAGTCATTTAACCCCAATTGCCCTACTTTCTCCCCTCCAAAAAGCAAAATAATGAAAATAATAATGACTAAAAATACTAGCACAGTACAATGCATTGTACTAAGTGCTTTACAATTGTAATGTCATTTGATCCTTATAAAACCCTTGGAGAAAGGTTTATTTGAAGTAGCTAGAGAAAAATGGCAGAGAAAAGTTGTAGAAAGTCATTTCAGTAGTCCAGATGAAATGTGTTGAAAACCTAAATTCAAGTACCTGGTTTGGGAGTGGGAAGTAGACAATATATGTGTGAGATATTTGGACATATAGTTGACAGGGTTTGGAAACCAACTGGTTACAGGGAGTCAAAGAAAGGGATAGGCAAAAATAATGGTGAGGTTTCCAGACAGTGTGATATGACAGAATTATGGAATCATACACTGAAACAAAGGTGTTAAAAAGTGGGGTAGGAAGCTAGAGGAGATAAATTTTGGCCACTCTGAATGATAGGGACATGGGAAATATAGAGGTGGATATGGTCAATAGAAAGTTAGGGTTATGGGCTACAGAGAACTGAAGTAATTGAATCTGGCTTGCCATAATAAGAAGAAGAAAAATAGGAAGAAGAAACTTTCCTGCCATGTAACCTTTTATTCCAAGGTTAATCTCCAGGAGCATTTTGAAACCTAGTAGTCTATCCAGCATATCATAACAGTATAGCCAATGTATAGAATTTTATGCTTGTTGTTTACTTGTTTTATAATGAGAAAAGTTTCATTAGTTACAGTTATTGCTTTTCCATGTAGGAACATATAGAGTTCAACTTTGATAAGTTCATTATTATTTCTTTTCCCTGTTTACCTTCTCAAGCATCTCTTGGTTCTTCTATCTGAATGTCAAATTTTCTATTCAGCTCTGTTTTTTTTTTCCTCAAGAATGCTTGAAAGTCCTCTATTACACTGAATGATCAAATTTTCCCCAGAAACATGATACTCAGTTTTGCTGGGTAGGTGATTCTTGGTTTTAACCCCAGCTCCATTGCCCTCCTGGATATCATATTCCAAGCCCTTCGATTCCTCAGTGTAGAAGCTGCCAGGTCCTGCACTATCCTGATTGAATTTCCATAGTATTCAAATTGTTTTTTCTTGGCTGCTTGTAATATTCTCTCCTTGATATGGGAATTCTGGCTATAATATTCTGGCTATAATATTCCTGGGAGTTTTCTTTTTAGGATCTTTTTCAGGAGGTGATCCGTGGATTCTTTCAACCTCTATTTTGCCCTCTGGTTCTAAAACATCAGGGCAATTGTCCTGGAGAATTTCTTGAAGGATGATTTCTAGGTTCTTTCTTTGATGATGGTTTTCAAGTAGTCCAATAATTTTTAAATTATCTATCCTGGGGGGGGGGGGAGGTGGAGCCAAGATGGCAGAGTAGAAACAGCTCATCCAAGCCACTCTGCCCCCAGATTCCCCACAAACTATGTAAAAGGGGACTCTGAACAACTTCTGGAGCCCCAGCACCCACAGAACTACACAGAGAAGCTAACTTCCCGCTGAGGATAGCCCAGCAGCCCTGCAGGAAGGACCAGTACAGCACTCTGGGAGCCGCGCAGTGCAGGACCCGAGCCGAAAGGAGCCCAGGTCCCCTTGAGCCGAGGTTTTAGCCCCAGGGCGGCAGGGCTATTTACATTCCTATATGGAAAAGCAATATCTGTGACTGATGATATCTTTCTCACTATGAAAATAATGGAAGAAGGGTGTGTGGTCATATGAATACATATGTGAATGTGTGTATATGGTTACAGTTATATATGGATAGAGGGCATAAGTTGAATTTGTTGGGAAGGGAGAATACTCAAGGGATGAAATTATGAGCTGAGAGAGGAAAGTGGCAAGAGGAGATGGGGAGAGACAGGGTAGAGTAAACTATCTCATGTAGAAGAAGCAAGGGGAAGTGGTTGCAAGGGAGGGGGAGAATAGGAAGGCAAAAAAGGCAAAACCACATTCTCATTGAATTTGGTTCAGGGAGAGAATGACATACATACTAAATGGGATATCTCAACCTGCAGCAGAATAGGGGGAAGGGGGATGAGAGGAGGGATGATAGATGGGAGGGCATCCTTAGGGGGAGGGGTGGTTGGAAGTACCCACTATAGGAGAGGGACAGGATAATGTAGGGAATGGACCAGGTTGGGGGTGGGATGAGTGGGAGGGAATTATAAGCAGCCTTGTAAAACATATCTACTATGATAATGTTTTGCGTAGCTAGACATCTACAACATATACTGAATTACTTATCTCCCCAGAGGGTATGGGTGACAAGGGAGGAAGGAAATGGATCTGAAATTCGAGGTATTAACATTAAATGTTTCAAATATATATAAATACTAAAAAAAAACACCAAAAAAATTATCTATCCTGCATCTATTTTCTAGGTCAGTGGTTTTTCTCATGAGATATTTCACATTCCCTTCTATTCTTTCATTTGTTTGGATCTGTTTAACAGCACTAGCTTCCCTTTGGTCCATTCTAAATCCAAAGGAAAGATTCTCCTCAGTGACCTTTGAGATTCTTTTTCCATATGGCAAGTTCAACTTTTTAAGACATTCCTCTCCTCATTGCTTTTTTAAGCCTCTTTTCCCATATGAGTTAGTTTATTTTTAGGGCGTTATTTTCCTCAGTAAGGCTGTTGACTCTCCTTTCATAATTTTCTTGAATCATTTTCAATTCTTTTTCCAATTTATCCTCCACTTCACTTATTTGATTTTCAAAATCCTTCTTAAGGTCCTCTATGGCCTGTAACCAGCTCGTATTTTCATTTTGGACTTTTGGTGCAAGTGTTCTGACCTCCCAGTCTTCCTCCTGTTCCATGCTTTGATCCTCTTTGCCCCCAAAATAGGAGTCTAATTTTGTTTCCTTTGCCTAGTCATGTTGCCACTTAATTACTTGACTTTTGGGCTTGTTGCCACAGTAGGACTCTGCCAACAGCCAGGGGAGCTTCTGTCCCAAATGCTGGGGTTTTCTGTCCCAAACTGCCGGAGGTATTAGTTGTGTGTCCTCTCTGAAGCCCCCACATGCTCTGGCAAGCTGGTCACACACCCCAAGACCTCCACCCCAGACAGCAATCCAGATCCAAGGAGGTTAAAGCAAGAGTGATTACCCCCACGACTGATCACCAGATGCCCCTACAGTTGGCAGGGAAGCAACTGAAGATGCTGCTTGTGTCTGAAGCTCAGTGGCTTCTCGCCCCCAGGGAAAGAGGCCAATGAGCTCTACCAGCTAATGAGTCCCAAAGTCCATAGGGCACTAAACTCTCACTTTATCCTAGGCATCTATGCGTTGGTGATTCTGGAAATGCCACCTCTGCTAGTGTTCTGGAGTCTCTCCAGTCAGCTGCTGGTCAGGTTGCCCTGGGGCTAAAACCTCTGACTCACAGGGCCTGGGCTCGCCTCCCAGAGTACTGTGCTGGCCGCTCCCTGCTGGGCTGCTGGGCTGTTCTCAGCTGAGGTTAACTTCTCTGTGTCATTTTGTGGGTTCTGGAGCTCCAGAGGTTGTGCAGAGACCCCTTTTATATAAATTTGGAGGTGGTGGGAGCAAGATCTGTGTAGAAGAGCTGTTTCTACTCTGCCATCTTGATTCTGCCCCCCTGTTTACTTGTTTTAAATAGATTTTATCAATATTGCTTATTTTCACATTGTCTCTTTTTCATCTTGGGTCCCTCCTCCTTCCTTCCCCACATAACCATCTCTTACAATAAATTTATAAAGGAGGAGTGGGTGAGGAAGAGATAGAGAAGAAAAAGAAGAGAGGAAGAGGAGAGAAATGAAAAGGAGGGGAGGGAGAAATAAGAAGAGATGTAGAAGACAAGAAAGTAAAAGGAAAAAGGGAGGAAAGAAGGAGAAATGAGGAGGAAGATAAAGAAATAGGAGGGGAAGATAAGACAGGAGAAAATTTTTATGAAGTCAATTTTCCTTCTTCTTAACTATGGATAATTCTTTTCCCTCTCTAATAATTACTTTCTTTACAATCCCCTTAAAAAAGAGGGAGGTGGATAAGGCTATGGATACAAATACCATATGCCTACACATTTCCCTTTGGGTGAAACTCAAGTACAATTCTTTGGAAATTGTGATATTCTACAATTTATGAACATATAATATTCCTTTGAGAAAAAAAGTGATTTAATGGAGGAGAAAAAAGAGGAAAGAGGCACTCTTGAAGTCAACAATTCACCCAACCCTGCTCTCCACTGAGGTGGGGATTAGAGGCATGCACTGAAGGTCGTTTTGTTCTTCTCTATATGTGTTTTGTCCCATTACCATCTCTTAGATTGCTTTAATATTTTTTATCCTTTGTCTTTTTAGTCAATTAGCCAGACCTGTTACAACTGCTGTTTGGGATAGTCAGTCATTTCTCTGTGTAAACCTTGAGTCCTTCGTAACCTAGTTCAACCTCCTGTTGCTTTCTAATTCTCTAATTTGTTCTACAACTTAAATAATGATGCTCCTACCAGATATAATGGCTTCCATTCAAGTTGAACAAATTCCAAATATCTCAATAAGTTTCTTGTTTGACAAACTAGAAAGGTCCTTGTGTGTTCCTAAAGAACTCTGCCTCAAGAAACAATTTAAGTTAGTTTATTCTACCATCCAGCAGAAAAATGCCTACTTGACCTTCTAAAAATAGTCTTACTATCTTGTATGATTATTGAATGGATCTTTTGCTCATTCTACCCTTGCTTTTTTCATTAATTCATTTGTTGCTTCTACTTAGTTATTAACACCTCTTTTTCCTCTTCAATAATTACCCTGTCTACAAGGATGCCCCATGACCCTCCACAACAGCTCAAACCCATTCTTTTGAATACAATTTGCTCATAAATATCAGATATCAAGAAATATAAAACTTAGTATAAATTGTTTTAGAAATTTGTCATTATCTCAGTGATATGGGCATTGTTTGTTGAACTATGGAAATATAGTTCTGTTTTTAAAAGTCTTTTAGGTCTTTTCTATGATTCCTATTGAGATATATTAGAGTTCTCAAAAAACTGCTTATTCTCATTGAACTATAAATCAGTGTAGGTACCAATTACACTACTCTAGTATATAAGGGAATATTCCTTCTCCATATCACTTGTAATTTTCTGTATTTTGAGGTTACACAAAAAGATTGTAAGTCAAGGAAGCAGCTGTCTTATCCTGAAAATATGCCTTTTGAAATTTAATGACTTATGACAAGAGAAAACATCTGGTAGTGTACTGAGACAGCTCTTGTGTGTCTTCTTGATTTCCTCAGAGCAGGTGTGTAATTGTGAAAATAAAAACAGATATTTCATAAAACAACAGATTTTGTAGAGTTGGTCATTTAAAATTAGACATTCTTATTGAAATTCATTTGACCCAATTTTCAGATAAATAACAATTTCAATTTGTCCCAAAGTTTTAACAAAATTGATTTTGAAAGACATTAAAAAAACATTAAAAAATGTTTTCAAAAGACATTTGAGGCAAATGTTTTCCTATTACTTGATGTATTTGGCCCAAGAATCACTAGGAACACTGGAGACATTAGAGGTAGCATTCTTCTAATTAATTTTTATTTTTCTATATGTCATGAATTAAATTGAGCTAGGAAATATTGTGGGTATAATATTGTACTATTTATATGTGGACATGAAAGAATGCTCACTCTGATTTTGGAATTTATTGTGACTTATACCTCTAGGTGTCCTCAGTCAAGGTTGGGGTATCTAGTCTTAATGCTAATACCAATAGAATTAAATAACTGGTAGAGATTATCTAAGGTTCTCCCCTCTCCTACTGAGTACTATTTGAATGCTTCTTCATACTTTCCATGTTGCTGTCAGACCCCTGCTATGGCACTATACCCTATCATGCTAACCCTGGCAAATATTGCTATATTTGGAATTCTTCTAGAACTCATTCCTGTTCAAGAAAATTTATTTATATTTATATTCACTCCTTTTCTCTCTGTATTTTGCTTTATTAGGTGGCATGCATTATCATCTCTTTTCTCAACTTTTCCTTTCTGAACATCTTACTTGTATTTTATGAAATGAAAGGATTTGATGTTTAATGCAGCCCTGTTTCTGCCTTCCTAAGAGATTTATCCAATATATTTGCTGACTCCTCTAGACATGTGCATTCCTTCTATGTAAAGGTAACAATTCTTAAAATTTTATTAGCCCTCTATTGTGGGCAAGGCTATGCTCTAAGAACTGGGGACACAAACATAAGACCAAAAAATTACCTTTTCTCAAGAAACTTACATACTCCTACAAAGTTATGACATAACCTTGGATAAGTAAATATAGGATAATTTAAGGAAAAAGATAATAATATCTAAGGGGATCCTGAAAGTTTTTTTTTTGGGGGGGGGGGAAGGTGTCATTTTAGTTGAGCAATGAAATAAGGGACTCAATGAACAGTTACTAAGTGTCTACTATGTTTGCCACCAGTGACATTCTAAATGCTGGGGATGCTTTTAATCTAATGAATTTGTGCATTTACATTATGTTTTTGGGTTCTTTTTCAAGAGGTAATCAGTGAATTCTTTCAGTTTCTATTTTGCCCTCTAGTTCTAGAATATGAAGGCAGTTTTCTTTGATAATTTCTTGAAAGATCATATTTGGCTCTTTTTATGACCATGTCTTTCAGGTAGTTGAATAATTTTTAAATTGTCTTTTGTGGATCTGTTTTCCAGGTCCATGGTTTTTCTTTCTGTGTATATTATTTTATTTTTGATTAAATTTTATATTTATTTTTATTTTACATCACTCATTTACACAAAATTTTGTGTTACAAATCCCCTCCCCATCTGTCCCCTAACACCACTCCAAAACAATGATTCCACTGGATGCCTGTTCCCCCAATCTGCTCTCTCCTATATCCTCTACCATCCCCCTCTGACTTTCCAGTAGGGCAAGATGGATCTCTATAACCCAGTGCCTGTATATCTTATTTCCCAGTTTCATGGAAAAAAACAATAATATTATTATTTTTAAACATTTGATTTTAAAAAGAATTCTAGATTCTTTCCCTTCCTCCCTTATCACCCACCCTTACTGAGAAGATAAGCAATTCAACTGGGGAGGCTAGGTGGTGCAGTGAATAGAGCACAGGCCCTGGAGTCAGGAGGACCTGAGTTCAAACCCGGCCTCAGACATTTGACACAATTACGAGCCATGCGACTTTGGGCAAGTCGCTTAACCCCAAAGGCCTCCAAAAAAAAAGAAGAAGAAGATAAAAAATTCAATATAGGTTGTATATGTGTAGCTATGCAACACATTTCCATAGTGGATATGTTGTCAAAGACTAACTATATTTCCTTCCCTCCTATTCCACCCACCACTTGCCCTATTCTCTATTTTGATCCTGTCCCTTTTCAAAAGTGGGTGCTTCCAACTCCCCTCCCCCCAACCTGCCCTCCCTTCCATCAGTCTCCCTCTCACCCCTTCCCCCTACACTCCTGTAGGGTTAGATAACCTATTTAATGTGTATGTCATTCCCTCCCTAAGTCAAATTCAATGAGAGTAAGGTTGACTCATTCTCTTTTGCTTTTCTATTCTTCCCCTCAACAGTTTCCCCTTGCCTTTTCTATATGAGATCATTTACCCCATTCTATCTCTCCTGATCTCCTCTCATTATATTACTCTCTCATTTCTCAATTTGACCTTTTAAGTATCATCTATTCTTACTCAATTGATCCTGTGTGCTCTATGTCTATATGTACACATATATAGATACATTCACATATGTATTCATATGTCCATATACTCTCCAATATAAACATATATGTATACATATATATGTATATATGTATATATGTACATGTACATGTACATATACATATATATACCTATATATGTGTGTGTGTATATATATATACCTATATATATATATATATATATATATATATATACATACATACAAATACACATTTATATTCCCTTCAAATATCAGTTTTCCATGTAGGAATGTAAATAGTTCAACTTTGATAAGTTCCTTATGATTTCTTTTCCCTGTTTACCTTCTCATGCTTCTCTTGCTTCTTGTATCTGAATGTTAAATTTCCTATTAAAGAACAGGTGATTGGTGGATTCAACCTCTATTTTGCCCTTTGCTTCTAAACGATCAGGGCAATTTTCCTTGAGAATTTCTTGAAGGATGATTTCTAGGTTCTTTTTTTGATCATGGCTTTCAGGTAGTCCAATAATTTTTAAATTATCTCTCCTGGATCTATTTTCCAGGTCAGTGGATTTTCCAATGAGTTATTTCACATTGCCTTCTATTTTTTTTCTTTCTTTTGGATATGTTTAACAGTATCTTGTTTTCTCATAAAATCACTAGCTTCCATTTCTTCCAATCAAATTCTGAAGGCATTATTTATCTTCAGTGAGCTTTTGAGATTCTTTTTCCATCTTGCAAATTTGTCTTTTTAAGGCATTCTTCTCCTCATTGGCTTTTTGAGCCTTTTTCTCCATTTGAGTTAGTATATTTTTAAGGTGTTATTTTCTTCAGTAGGGTTTTTTACTCACTTTTCATGATTTTCTTGCATCATTTTCATTTTTCCCCAATTTTTCCTCTACTTCTCTTACTTGATTTTCAAAATTCTTCTTGAGCTCCTCCATGGCCTGCAGCCAGTTCATATTTTTCTTGGAGTTTTTGATGCAGGAGTTCTGGCTTTGTTTTCTTCTTCTGGCTCTATGTTTTCATCATCTTTGTCACCAAAAAAATGATTCTATAATGTTATTTCAATTCCTTTTTTTTGCTTATCTTGCTAGCCAGTTAACTTGATTTTTGAACTCTTTGCCACTCTAGAACTCTGCTTCCAGAGGGGAGAGTGCTGTGTTCTAAATCTCTGGAGTTTTGTACAGCTGTTGTCAGAACTTCTGGGCACCTGTCTTAGAACTGTGAGTATGACAACCTCTACACAGTCTGAACAACCTCTATCACACTAACCCTTCTCACCCCAGGACTGCTACCCAAGACTGCAACCCAGATCCAAGAGGGGCAAAGCATGAGAATCCCACTTCAGGTCCAGCAAAGAGATTCCAGCAATTGGCCTCTGGTCAGCCACTTGGCCCTCCAACAGTTTGTGGGCCAGAATTTCCCAGAAACATCTACCATGTCTGCCACACCTGGGGCAGGGTTCTGACCTTGTTCTTCTCTCACCCAGGATCAACAGTTTCCCTACTGATCTTTTACTTTCTTTTTTCGCTTATGGTTTGAGAAGTCTGGAAACTGCCACATCTGCCAGTGGTTCAATCCCCTGAAGTCTGCTCCAGCCAGTCTGTGCCATGGAAATGCACTCCACTCCACTCCCAACCCAGTGTGATAGATGTTTCCTGTTGTTTTCCCTGGCTTCACAGGCTGCCTTCAGCAGGAGATTTGTTTCTCTCTGTCACTTTGTGGGTTCTGTAGCTCTAAAATTTGTTTAGAGTCATTTTTATAGGTATTGGAGGTGACTGGAATGGGAGGTGAAGCAATTTCCTGCTTTTACTTGACCATCATGGCTCCACCACTTGCACTTAAATTTTCAGGACTATGACAAAGGGAATCATTTGACCCAATCAATTTTTTTGTTACTAAGCAATTAATTTATTCAGACTTTCTACTATTGCTTTTCAAAATGAACTCAGTCTTTCCTTTAACTTAGGTATAAATGATATTGTTACTCATCCAGTAATGCCCATGGCTTACTAACTACCACTTAGATCATTGAAATAATATTCAGTTTTCTATTTCTTGATCTTTGCTGTACAAGGACATATATATATATATATATATATATATATATATATATATATACACACACACACATTGGTAATGACTCTTTATTGTTCCCCAAGCTATAACTGATCCTACTTCCCATGAATTCTTAGAAATAGTCACCCTACATTTTGTATTATTTTTGCACATATTTTTGATTTACCTTTTCTAAATTCTTAATACACCAATATTAGTATTCCTTATTTTTTCTTTATATCCTGATTGCCCAGAACATAGTTAATACTCAATATATGCTTTCTTAATCAAATGCTTTATTAACTTCTAGTTCACATCATTCCTTCCTGCAAGATTTTGAGTTACAAATTTTCTCCCTGTTTTTCCCCTATCCACCACCCCAAAATAGCAATCTCACTGGATATTACCTCCTCCAATCTGCTCTCGCCAATATTTTCTCCCATACCCCTTTCAACTTTCCAGTAGGGCATGGTAGATATCTATGCCTCAGTGACTGTAAGTCTTATGTCCAGTTACATGTAAAATAATATTAATACACACACACATGCGCGCGCGCACACACACACACACACACATATATGTATGTGTGTGTATATATATATGTATATATATGTGTATATATATATATATATATATATATATATATATATATATATATAAAAACATTTGATTTTAAAACTTTGAATTTCAGATTCTTTCCCTTCCTCCCTTGTAACCAAACCTTACTGGGAAAATAAACAATTCAGTATAGGTTGTACATATGTAGCTGTGTAAAACATTTCCATAGTGGATATATTGTAAAAGACTGGTTGTATTTTCCTCCCTCCTATCCTACCTTCCACTTGTTCCCTTCTCTACTTTGATCCTGTCCCTTTTCAAAAGTGGATGCTTCCAACTTCCCTCCCCCACCAGCCTGCCCTCTCTTCTATCATCGCTCTTCTCATCGCCTTGCCCCCTACTCTCCTGTAGGGTGAGATTCCCTATTTAGTGTGTATGTCATTCCCTCCCTAAGCCAAATTCAATGAGAATAAGCTTTTCCCATTCCCTTTGCCTTCCTGTTTTTCCCCTCCATTGTAACCATTTTCCCTTGCCTCTTCTATATGAGATAGTTTACCCCATTCTTTCTCTCCCCATCTTCTCTCATTATATTCCTCTTGTACCCTCTCAATTTCACCTTTTAAGTATCATCCCTTCCTATTCAATTGTTCTTGGGCCCTCTATCTATGTATACCTGTACACATATATACACACATCCACATATGTACTTATACACTCATATACCCTTATACATACATATATGTGTGTGTGTGTATGTGTATACACATTTGTATTCCCTTCAACTATTCACATACTGAGAAGTTTCATCAGTTACAATTATCATTTTTCCATGTAGGAATGTAAATATTTCAACTTTGATATGTTCCTTTTGAGTTAGTCTATTGTTTAAGGTGTTATTTTGCTCAGTCAGGTTGTGGACTCTTATTACATAATTTTCTTGCATCATTCTCATTTCTTTTCACAATTAAAACTCCACTTCTCTTATCTGATTTTCAAAATGCTTTCTAAGCTCATCTGTGTCCTTTAACCACCTTGTATTTTTCTTGGAATCTTTCGGTGCAGGAGTTCTGACTTGGCTGTCTCCTTCCGGTTCCATGCTTTGATCATTTTTGTCCCTAAAATAGGAGTGTAAAGTTGCGTTGCTCTGCTTGCTTTGCTTCCCTTGTTTGCTCATGTTGCAACTCAATTACTTGACTTTTGGGCTTTTTGTCACAGTAGGACACTGCTACCAGACAGGGAAGCTTTGTCCCAATTGCTGGGTTTTTCTCTGGTGCTGAAGTTGTTATTTAGGTGGCCTCTCTGAAGCTTCACTGGCAAGCTGGTCAAATACCCCAGGACCTCCACTCTAGCCCACAATCCAGATCCAAGCAGGTTAAAGCAAGAGTGATTTCCCCTAAAACTAATTGCTTGGTCCCCCTACAATTTGCAGGCCAGGAACTGAAGCTGCCACATTTCTGCAGCTGCACAGCCACTGTTCCTCAGCTGCCTCTCACCCCAGGGCAAAAGCCGACCACACTTCTGAACTACTGGATCTCAAAGTCCACACTGCACTGACCTCTCACTTAGTCCTTAGCATCTGTGTGTTGATAATTCTGGAAATCACACAGCTGCTGGTGATCTGAAGTCCCTCCAGCCTGTGGCTGGCTGGGCCTACCCTGAGGCTCAAACCTCAGGCTTGTGTGGGGCTATGTTTGGCTTCCAGAGAACTTTGCTGGCTACTTCCTGCCACCCTGTCAGGCTATCCTCAGCAGGAGGTTAGCTTCTCTGTGTCATTTTTTGGGTAATATAGCCCCAAAGTTACTTCAGAGTCACCTTTTACATGAATTGGAGGATGTTGAAGCTGGAGCACTGCAGAAGTCCTGTTTCTACTCTGCCATCTTGATTCTGCCTTCCCTCAATATATGTTTTCTGAGTTGAATTTTTCATAGAATTTATTGACAAATGTTATATTCAAGTTCTTTCGCTCATCATTTTGAACTACATCCTTTGCAAGAGGCCTGAGCCAGGCACTGGCTGTATAAAGAAAAAAATGAAGTATTCTTATATATAATAGGCTTAATATATTAGATAAAATTATACATAAAGGGCTATTGGAAAGTGCGAACAGAAATATTGTGTACTTGAAGGGATGAGAGGAGAAGGATTTTATAAAGGAACTGGCACTTTACATGCATATTGAAAGGACCTGGAGTCAAGAGGACCTGAGTTCAAATCCGGCCGCAGACACTTAACACAAAAACTAGCCATGTAACCTTGGACAAGTCACTTCACCCCAATTGCCCTCCAAAAAAAAAGGAAAAAAAGAACTAAAAATTAAATAGGGATATATGAATAGATATAGCAACTTCCATATGTGAATGTAACATAATTTGTACAGTAAGAAAAGAATAAGGAATTCAAAATTCAAAGAAACATCAGAAGGCCTATATTATCTGATGTTATAAATTATGGAGAACCAAGAGAATTACATAGAAAATAAATATGAAAATAAAAGAAAAAGAACTTCAAAAGGAAGTAGAATTCAGGATAATTATTATGCTTATTTTTGGTCCTAAAGAATAGATAAGGAAACACATCTCCCTTCTCTCAGCTGAGATTTGGAAAACTATCATAATGAAGTGTTTCTTATAGTCAGTTATTGGCCACTATATTGGATAATTTACTTAAGTAATTTTGGTTGTTAGATGGGAGAGTTTAATGCTGGGCTTTTTTAGAACATATCTAAAAATTGCTATGTTATAAGAAATAAATATATCAACTTTTTTTTTATTTTTTATAGGGTGAAAGGCAGGGCAATTGGGGTTAAGTTACTTGCCCAAGGTCACAGGGCTAGTAAGTGTTGTGTCTGAAATCAGATTTGAACTCAAGTCCTTCTGACTCCATGGCTGGTGCCCTATTCACTGCACCACCTAGCCACCCCATCAATAACTCTTGACAGATGTAAAGAGGCAGAGGTAAGTTCTGGGGCTAACAGATGAGTGCAAGGAAAATCAGGGCATGCTTCATGTAGGGGAATGTAAAGCTGTGATTTATTATCTTATCCATAGGGTTACACATTCTGTTTATATGAATGAGATTCAGATCTTTTGATTGGAAAGCTATAAAGTATTTGGGGATAATAATAATTTCAGTGTCTTGTAGAGTCAAATGGCCAATAATCCAAATTCATTCATACTTCTTTTCAAGTTAAGTCACAAGCACTTATTAAATACTTATTAGATACCCGGAACTGTATTAAGTGCTAGACACAAAAAGAAACAAAAATAAAAACAGAAGCCAATAAATACCAGCATGGTCCTTTCTCTTAAGAAGCTCACATTATAATGACAGAAAAAACATACATATAATTATATACATGTAAAATATATACCAAATGAATGGAAGGCAATCTTAGAACAATTTAAGGGCAAGAAGGACTGGGAAAGGTTCTTTCAGTGATTGAGATTTGAGTTGTCTTGAATGAAGCCAGAAAATAAAAGAGATTGACGTAAGTCAGAACATTCTGACTATGGGCAAATTGCCAGGGCAAAAGCAAAGAATTGAGATATGAAAGGTTGTATGTGGGGAACAGCCAGTAAGCCAGTATGTCTACATTCAGTAAAGTAAAAAATGATTAGGAAGGTAGGAAAAGGCAAGGTTGTGAAGGACTTTAAATGCCAAAGAGAGTACAGTTATTTTTTCCACATCTCAGGGGTTAGGGTTGTGACTCCCCCTACCCCCATGATCTAGAAAACCCACATAATTTTTTTTGTTCCTCCCTTTATACCAGAGAAGTATGATTAAAAAAATTCAGGGGTTTACAGTATCTTATTGTCAAATTTGGGTTAAATTTTTAGTCACAGACTATATTTTACAATACTACATACATGTGTGTATATGAAATATATATATATATATACACATATATATATATGTATATACTATGTCTCTCTCTATTTTATACATTTCTGAGTTTCTAAACTTATTTGTGTCCTCTTATGACCTTTACATGTTGTGTGTGGCTTCTGCAAAATTCCCCCAAAATTCCTATTTAATTTCTTATACTGACCCCATGATATATTGAGCATGTGATGAGGAAAATTGGGATGTGGATGGAGTTAACTTGATTTTACCTTCAGTCAAAAGGTAATAGGAAAACAATCATGTTTATTGAGTTGAGGGAGAGGTTGGGAGTGACATAGTTTATGAAGGCAGGGTGATGGTGGGTGGAACAGAGAAAAACAGAGATCTTTCTGCCTATCCCTTAGGTTCTAAAATAAATTGCTTCATTTGCAAAATGAAGGGAGGAAATATTCTTTTCCACTTTTAGGCAATGGATCACTTGCAAAAATTCTAAGGACACTGCACATTGCTGAGGTAGAAAAAGCTGGATTGAATGTGTGACTGACCCCAAGTCCTTAACTCCTTTTGAACTTGGCATGGTTGAAAAGTTAGAAAATAATGCAAAATACAAGAATCCTGCCACCATCACCACAGCCCTTGACAGCCCTCAAATGGCAGAGCTGCACATCACCAGTTGTTCCTTATCACTTGACAGTCTATTGCCTACCGGAGAAGCTGCCTGACTGGCTAAGTTTTGAATTCATTTAAAAACCCTTAGAGACAGAGAGAATTTTATGATGTTGATTTAGGTCCACAGAGACCAAATTTTTCCTCATTATCCAAAACTTAATACTCTGGAGAAACCTTCAGCAGAAAGTGTACAGGGGAAATGTGCATTTGGAACAAATATATGAGAATTACCTTTCTTGAGAATTTAGATGTTGGTGATTAGGGCACTTTGGGGCAGCTGCAGTCATCCATGAGGGTCAAATGGTGGTGTGTTTTTTCCTCCGGCATAGCACTTGAGGAGCAGAGGAAGTCTTTCCATTTTATCCTATTCATAATCCATAGAGACCTAAGGTTTTCATTATTCATGGTTTAGATCTCTCCAGTCACATAGCAATCACAAGTACCTACTGACAGCTTACCAACTGTTTTCTCTATCCTTCTGCCACTGCAACTAGGATTGTTAAATAGATTGCAGAATGATAAGAGACAAGGACACACCAATAATGAAATAATGACATAACACTCAAGAAGGCATAGATATGCTTGTTCCTGAACTTTCCTCTGCTACAAGTTGTTTGCCCTTATGAGGCCAGTTTTTAATACATAAATAGATATAGATATAAATGGAAAAGTTTAAATGTGAATTATCTAACAGGCACAGGATGGAGAAGAGTAGCAGCCTAGTCACTCTCCCAGGGAAATTGGACTGGTATTTTTGTTCATTTTTCTTCCAACATATATATATACTTGGTCCAATTTTGAGACTTAAGATTTTATAGGTCTTCCATTTAGTAATATATTGGTAAGATTCTTTCTGAAGCAGTGATTTATTTCCTGTGAGAAATAATATGCTTCATTATCTTATTGGAATTCCCTTATATGTAAATATGTTATATAACTATATAAACATATACATATATGTATACATGCATGCATGTAAACAGCAATTTTTCCTTGGATGTGGTGAACACCTCCATGCAGAGATTGATGAATGCTGCTGAAGATGCTATTTTCATAGTCAGATCATGATCTGTTGTTTGATTGCTCTATTGTGAATCTTTCACTAAAAGGCATCACAATAAATTCACCTCTTTGGATATTTACATTGATTAAATTGATGGAATAATTAATTACTTCAAAACAATTATTATATACAAATATATCCTATTCCTCAGGATCTACAGTATCCCCCCCCCCCAAATGAATAAGCAAATGAATTTACATTTTTCTCAATAAAAGAAACAGAGTTTTGTACTCAATAAAATAAAAACCTTTACATTTGTTTCATTTTTTTCTTATCTTTTAAAAATTTCTATCTTTTTCATAGGTTTCATAGGGGGATAGGATCTATCCCTGTGAGTTCATTGGCATAGGAAGTTCTTTGATAAAAAACAAACTACTTGGGGGCAGCTAGGTGGCAGAGTGAGTAGAGTGTAGGCCCTGGAGTCAGAAGGACCTGCATTCGGATCCAGCCTCAGACACTTAAGGCACACACAAAAACCTAGCCGTGTGACCTTGAGCAATTTACTTAACCCCAACTGCCCTGCAAAAAGAAAAAAAATACTTCAGCCAATGCAGGTCAGCACCTTCTCCGTAATTTTTAGATTTAGAGATTTGCCTAGAGCCTGAGAATTTGAGTGACTCATGAAGGGTCACACAATTAGTATGTTTTTGAAGCAGGACTTGAATCCAGGATTTCTTGGCACCAAGCCCAACATTTTGTCCACTATACTCTAATGGCTATGTATTTTATAATTCACATAATATATTAGCAATACAGTGACATATATACATATAACATAAATGACTATATATATGTGTGTGTGTGTATATATAGTTTCAAAAATAATGCTGCATTTTCTTCTCACATTGTATTTATAGATTGCTTGCACTTCCTGAGAGGTCTCTTAAGTAAAAAAAAAAAAAACCAACAAAAAACAAACAACTAAAAATGTAGTTGTCTCATCTGAAAGTGAATGTAGGCTTACTTATCTTTAGCCTCCCACCCTGACCACACCTCTTTTTCTTAAAACAGAAACCTATTATCACTCCCTCCAACCCCTTATCAGTAAAAAAAAAAAAAAAAAAAAAGTTCAGTATTAAAATTGAGAATAAAAGGAGGTGGTGGATAAAAGTCCCTTCCCCCTCCTTGAACAAATTCCAGCCCCCATCTCTCAATGTCCTTTTAGTTTTTTTCTTATTGTTACTAGCTGTTCTCTCTTCACAAGACTGCTGGGATATGACCACAAAGAAATTGTCAACTCTTTCATTCTTTAGGCAACCTTTCTTCTTTATTGACAAAGAGATCTTCTATTGACATTGTTTTTATGTAATCAAAATAACTTATTTTCTAGGACCCCCCCAAAAATTCAGTAAGTCTTAAATAGCCAGAACACTATTAAATATTATGCATTTTTACCAATAAACATTTGCTAAGTAGCTCCTATTGTGCTACACATTGTGGAGTTTGTAAAAAAAAAAAAAAAAGAAAGAAAGAAAGACCATGTTATGATCTTTGCTTTAAAAGAGGTGTGTGTGTGTGTGTGTGTGTCTGTGTGATAAATGACAAACAACTGTAATTCATAACTATAATTATACCTTAACATTCTCAAATGGACCTATGATCCCATTGATATGCATACCCTCCACCAATGCTGAGTGCTACTAACATGTTATATGTGTCTGCCTATCTTTTATGTGGCTTGTTAGTGTTCCCTCTTTATCCCTCCCCACCCCTGCCTCATAATTTTACACAGGGAATTCCACTTATATGGTGAACATCTTCTTCATATTCATGTCATTATGAATATAACTGTAGCACATAAACTTTTCACTGGTCATCCACTCTCGGTAAATGATCCATGGCTTTTTAAAATCATGAAATATTTATTATTATATTGAGTTTTATTGCTATACATAGAAAAGAAAATGTTAAGCCAAGAAAGAAAAGGAATCACAGAATTAGCATCAGTTGAAATGCTATTATATAACTTTTACTGAGATTTTTAAAGTTTATTTCTTTTATTGTGAACTTAAGAAATAGAAGAAGAATTTCATACCATAGTAAATAGGAAAAAAAGATGCTTTTACATGAAATTGCAGATCTGTTATGTAAAACTTGCTATTCCTTTTTATTACTTTATTTTACTTTTTTTCTTTTTTTCTTTTTTTTTTTTGGAGAGGGGAGGGCAAGGCAATTGGAGTTAAGTGCTTTGCCCATGGTCACACAGTTAGTAAGTGTTAGTAAGTGTTAAGTGTCTCAGGCAGATTTAAACTCAGGTCCTCCTGACTCCAGGGCTGGTGATCTATTCACTGTGCCACCTAGCCACCCTGGCTATGCCTTTTAAATATATAATAAAGATATCATGTAGGTTTCTCTTCTTCTACCCTCTCCCCAGAGTACAGATGGCTACTATTAGACACAAATATACATTTGTGTGTGTGTGTGTGTGTGTGTAAAGCCATTCTATACATACTTCTATTTATCTGTTCTTTCTCTGGATGCGGTTAGCATTTTCCTTCCCATGTCCTTTATACTTAATCTGGGAATTTGTAATAGTAAAAATGATTTAGTCACTCAAAACTGTTTTTAAAATAATATTGCTGTTACTGTATACATCATTCCCTTGGTTCTGCTCATTTTGCTCTTCGTTGTTTTGTGTAAGACTATCCATGTTCTTTGCTAAGATCATTTCTTAATTAATTCACCATTTCTTATAGCACAGAAGTATTCCATCACAATTATATGCCACAACTTGTTTAGCCATTCCCCAGCTGATTGGCATGTCCTTAATTTCTAATTCTTTGCCATCACAAAGAGAGATGCTGTAAATATTTTAGAACATATATGATCTTTTCCCTTTTCCCTAATCATCTTGGGAAACTAACCTAGTAGTCATATTGCTGAGTTAAAAGGTATAGGCAGTTTAATAAATCTTTGGGCATAATTTCAGGTTGTTTTCCAAAATGGTTGGATCAGTTCACATTTCTACCAGAAGTGTATTAGTGTTCCAATTTTTCTGCATCCCCTCCAAAATTAATTGCTTTTCCCTTCAATCTATTATATAGATAGATAGATAGATAGATAGATATAGATATATAGATATATATAGGTATAGATATATATATATATATAGATATAGCCTATTTGACAACTATAAAATGATATCTCAAGGCTGTTTTAGTGCACATTTCATTAATCAATAATGACTTAGAGCATTTTTATATGACTATAAATTGTTTTTATATTTTTTCTTTAAAAACCTGCTTTATTATATTGGGGAATGGCTTATTCCTATAGATTTGACAAAGTTCTTTATATATCTGAGATGTGAAAACTTATATTGTTTGCACTTCATCTAATGTTATGCAGTCTTTTATTTCTGTAATCGTTTAGTTGTTTTTCTATTGTGTCTGACACTTTGTGAACCCTTTGGGGGTTTTCTTGCTAAAGATCCTAGAAGAGTTTGCCATTTCCTTGTCCAACTCATTTTACAGATGAGGAAACTGAAGCAAATAGTGTTAAATGACTTGCCTAGGGTCTCACAACTAGTAACTATCTAAGAACAGATTCGAACTCAGGTTTTCCTGACTTCAGGTCCAGCACTCTACACACTTAACCACCTATTTGACTTAGTCTTTTATTTACCTCACATATATTTCATTTAAACCAATGGTTGGTTTCTATCTTGCAAATAAATGGGTTGCATTATTCACCTCTGTGTAGCATTAGTCACTACTATCTTAATAAGTCTGTCAAATACCTAGCTCCCATCCTTGACTTTGGCTATTGATGAGTTACAAGTGCACGTACATTTCCAAACATAAACTGAAGCAACAGGAAAATAAGTCCTAAAGAAAATTTTGAAAGGAAAACAAAAGTCATAAAAGGATATGAACTTCTAAGAGTAGCAAGTACCTGAAAGGTATGCAGTTCCATGAGAATAGCAGAAATATTTGAGTATTTCCAAAAATACATGAACATCTGAAAGATAATGTAAACATAAAGATAGATAAATAGACAGAACATAAAATACATAGATAGGTGGATTTGTGTGTATTATGTTTCATTAAATAATGACTTTCACAAAAGAAGTATTTTTTGTTGTTGTTCCATAAAGAGCGCTAGACTTAAGAGTCAGGAGTCCTAGGTTTCAATTTCAGTTTCCAAAATGATCAGATGACCAACTTTGTTACTGTTACCTAACCTCTCATGGTTTCCAATTTCTTATCTTTGGGATGAGAGTCATAATCCTTAGCCTACCTTACATGTCAATCACTTCACTTTACAGATGAAAAACAAACAAATACTGTTTGTTTTTCAGCCCAGTACTGATCTGACTTTTCCAAGGTCCCACAGTTTGGACTTTCTAGTTCCTTTCCACTATATGTCACTGTGAAGCCAATCAGCACTGCAGTGCCTATTTAACAAAATCTATTCCAAGATGACTCAGTCTACCAGTCTTCTGTGTTAGACAAAACGAATTCGATAATTCCTTTTACTTTGTGAAGTAATGATTTTAATGACCAAATAATTGACAGATAAGTGTAGCTCTTTTTTTTTTTTTTACTAGGACATCTAAGAACATATTGGATCCAGGCTCTCTCCAAATTAGCAGTCTACTCATAAGGCCTTTTGTGTAAATATATCATTTCCTGGCAGGTCAGAACTAACAACTGGTGAGGAAGAACGGATGCCATCAAACCAGATGAGCAGTGCTATAGCCAGCCAAGTGATTAATATATTTGCAGAGGGCAGGATACCCAAAAATGAATAGTGCAATGGCTCACTGCCTTCTCGTCCATATTTCAACCAACTCTGGCTGACACAAGCCTCTCAGATAGATCTTAGCTCCAGAGGTGGTCTCAACTTAAAATGTATTCTAAATATGTTGATTTCTTTTGTGTTTCATATCCAGATTCTGCTGGTGGAGACCAAAAGAAGCATCTAAAGGTTAGCCAAGTTCAGAACAAAGAAAAATAAAAAGGAACTAACTATTCAGAACATTAACCCATGAAACCCTGAAGCTCACATGACTTCTCTCCCTTTCTCAGTCTCTGTATCTGTCTCTCTCTCTCTTTCTCGCTATCTCTTTAAGATTTGCATATTCATGAGTCACATCAAACATAGATAATTAATTATATTTGAGCAAAAGGACACTATTCATGAACAGTATAGTATATTATGGTATAGTATAGTACAGTATAGTATAGAACTGTATAGTATCGAACAGAATAGTATAGAACAGTATAGTATGGAACAGAATATTAACAACTCATAACAGCTACATTACAGCAAAGGTCATCAATCAGATAAAAAAAAATATCCATTTCAAACACTTTAAATTATCATTAGTTGACTTTAAGACTCTGATTCTCACTTTTATATATTTCTGAAAGCTGCTATATTAACTGTCTAATTGAATTATATAAAGAAGAGCTAGATACTGTTTGTAAAACAAAGAAGCCTACTGGGCTTAATCACCAAAAGCAATAAGTCACTTTAAATCTGCTACTAGCAGCACTTTGGCATCTTTTATTAGTGGATGTATAAAGGCCCCTTTGAATTTTTAAAATACAGTACTGCCAGTTTCTTTACAAGTATTGGTACAGCAATATTCAAACTGACCTACATTCTCAGATTATTTTATGTTGTGCGGTTTCCTTTCTAACTGCTAAAAGAATGCACTCAGGCAATGAACGTGAAGATTAGTCACTGGCATTTCCTTTCTGGAGCCACTGTAAAATACCTTCCTTTCCATAGCCTTCCATTCTGGACAAATACCTTTCAGCCTTAGGTGAAATTGGCCTGGCTGTCTGCAGTCCGCTTGGACTCAGCATCTATATTATAAAAGGTAGTATACAATTTTCTGCTTTATTAGGATGGAGACTTCCTTATCCTCTGCTGCCTTTACCAGAGGGTGGGATATTTTGTCAGAGCTAAAGTGTTTGGGAGAAGTAAAGCAAAAGGGGTATGGCAGGGGGAAGAAAAAAGAAAAGACTGCAGCTGACTTTACATTACTTCATTTACAGATAAACTAGTTTGTGCAAAATGTATCAAACACCAATTCGACTTCTCCGCCTATCAAATCTGACTTTCTTTGATGGCTGTGTTCTTTCATCTTAAAGAATAGATCGTTTTCCTTCCTGTTTAAAGCTGATGTTGAGTTGAGTATGATTGCTCTGTGTATATGTATGCACATGTGCAAGCCTGAATGTATTTGTGTGCAGGTGGAGATGAAAGGACCATGTGTGACCTAGTCTTTTCCAAATCATGCATACATAAAGAGTGACCTTTGGTTTGCAGCTGCAGCTGCTATTTGTGGAGTTTGGCTCTGTTCACAGTTGCCTTGTAGGTCCAGGGTTCTGCTCAGTATCTTTGCTAAAAGAGGGCCACCCTGTTTTGCTTTGCAATGCTCTAGGTTGGTTTGTATGTGGCTTTTCTCCAGATTTCACGCATGCTGAACCTATGAAGTTCTCCTTCAGTATGTTCCCAATGTGATTCATTTTTATTCGTCCTGTCTGATTGTCTCATTGCAACATACCGTTGGTGCTTGGGAATGTTATTATTTTTCATCATTATGTCGAGAAGACAAAGGAAGTAGTACAAAAGAACTCATTCAAGAAACATGATTGCAAAGCTTGATGTGCTGGCCAAGTAATGAAAGTGAGAGAGTTACACTCTAGACAAAGCTGTGCTGCATGACACTATCTATGTGACTTTGGCCAATAAAGCAGTCTTTCTCTGTCACAGTTGCCTTATCTCTGTTCTTCCAGGGTAGGTTTGGGGATTTTTTGAGATAATGTATGAGCAAAAAATATTACAAAGCACAAAAGGCTATGCAAATGCAACATATTATAGTTGTTAGTCATGGAGTTACATATTTTCAAGCATCCATGAGATTGTCAAAAAGAAAAACAATGAAGCAATTGTTGTTGCATTACTGATGGAGAAGTCATACAATTTCTTTGAACTATCTTTGAAATGAAAAGGTTTGAACTAAGATGACCATTATGACAACTTTAAACTCCAACATTCTTACATTCTATCTATGCAGATGAAAAAAAAATACTCTACATGGCTTGATTTAAGGGAAGCAACCTAGAATGAAACAGGTAGAAAGATTTATGGATGACAGCTATATAGATTTCCTTATATTGTTATTTAAACAAAATAAGACAGTACTGAGTCTAGCATTTCATGTTCTTTAAATGCATTCACAGAATAGACCCTTCTTGGTCTATTGGCATTTGTTCATGGCATACCCATGAAACTCAACACATGTAGAGGAATTTTGATGGTGTGTTGTAATACAGGCAAGGTCCAGGGCAGGTGATAAGAGGAGTGTTTGTCCCATTTCCTGAATTATTCTTTGCCTATCAATATGCTCAAAAAGAACAGCATTTATTAATTAGCATAGAAACTATCCTCTGAATATAACCAAAAGCTTTACTAATTTTAATACTGAAATCAATTCCATGAAATCAAAATCAATGATTTTGAATAGAACTCAGAGGTCAATGTTTACCCCTCTCTTGTTGTCATTAATACTATTCACCTTTTAAGTTTGATTAAGATTGTACTAATTCTTGTTAATCCCATATAGCGTGGATAAAAAAATGCTGAGTTTGCAATCCACTCAAACCCCAGAATTTTTTCAAAGGAAAAAACTTTTTTGTTTTTCTAGCAGTGCCCTTCAAATGATGTCATCTAAACATATGGCAAGGTTTGGAAAGACTTTGGAAGCCCTGAACACAACCTTACATCTCTGCCACTCCCACCAGCCTTAGTGGTTTTGTGTGCTTCAGGAGAAGAGTACCTGGAATCTGTGCAGTCCCAACTTCCTGACACCTCATAGCATGCTGTGGGCCTTGTTTGGGGACCAAAAGATATCCTTGATGGAGTTATGACTCTAGAGGGTCTGATTATTTCCCCTATTCAGTAATGCACTTCCTTCAGTGCCACAGTGAATTCTTAGAAATCAAACAGTTGTCCCAATTGAGAAATTACTCCCTGAAGTGGTGTGCAAAGTATCCTTGAAATAATTTTTGGAGCAACATCCAAGCCTAGAAAGCTTTGACTCCAACTTGGACACTAATTTAGTAATTAAGGACCATCTGGGAGCCCTAACAGATCTATGAGATACTGCCCAGCAATGCCCCAAGAATCTGCCCTTGAATCACAGCCAGGCTGTCTTCTGGAGTTGCTATCTATTCCATGGTCCATGTGGTGAGCTGTGATGAAGCATTACAACAGCAGAATGAGGAACTGTCTGGTGACTGGTGGATGACAAAACGCCTTCCAAACAGGAGCACCTTTTCTGGGGACCAGTGAAAGTTGTGTGCTCTTTTGTCACACTGAGCATTCCCCAGTACTGTAGGTCCTAGCAAGCTTCCATGTATGAGATCTCAGTGCTAAAGTGTGGAGTTGAATTTGCCCAGGGTAATGCTTCATGAGTGTGGGAATCAGAGTCCTAGATGAATACCCTCCTTCATCAATATGGTTTGTGGCTCTTTTATTGTTAGAGAATGAAAGATGAAACAGAATGAAGTGATTGGGTTTCTCACTTTGACTGCAGATAAGTTTGAAATACAAAGTATAGCCCATTGAAGTAAGATTTGTATCCTGTTTTCTCTGATATTGATAGAAGTCCAACTGATAAGTTGGACTTCTAATTTCACAAAGAAGGTAAATGGTTTCTGCTTTTCAATGACATCAACTGATTTCCCAAGGGCACCATTCTCTCCTCCTCCAAGGACCCTCCAGATGTGCCATTCACTGTTTGCCTCCAAGAGACAGAACTCTACTGAACTTACATGGTCTCAGGGCATTATTAAAAAGTCCAACCAAACGGGTGCTTGGCTACAGTGACTTGCTGACCTCAATGCTTACTTGGTTGAAGTGGAATATTTTGGACAAAAATATTCCCACCAACATATCCTTCAGCACTCTCTAGATGCCCATTTGATCAGCTAGATCAAGCTCTGAGCAGTCTCTGCCTTTTCCTTAAATCAGTTTATCTCCTTGATTACTAATAAATAACAAGAAACCTTTCTAGTACTCCTAGATCCTAAAAAGCCTGTGGATTGCTGTCTGAGTCTGGGATTAAATTACTATTTCAATTCTAAATGAAATATTTGGTTGATTATCAAAAAGACAAAATAATAAAATATAAGCATGCCATTTATACATTTATTTAAGTGCCTAATTAAAAAAGAAAAACAGAAAACTACCACTGGGAGATTTTCATTAGAAATCTTCCAAGTTAGCTCTGGACATTGAACCAAATCTGAATTATCTGAGTATACTGTGATTCTGATGTTTCCACATTATTACAAGAATAGTGCAAGAGATTTTTGTTTTGATTGAATTGTTCATAGGTGATTACTAAATCATTGAATGTCGTATTCTAGTGCCTCAAGAGACACATGGGTGAACCTGAGTCTTAAAGGTTGTTGCCACTGAAGAATAGGCTATGTAATGTCGTAAAAACCTAGAAAGCCTTTGAGTTAAGGCCTTGTGGTAAATTATCATCTAAAGACTAACTGAATTCATGTAGTTTCAGATATGAGATCATTGTGAGAAAGTTGGGGATCAGATGCTTAGTTATTTTTGCCTGTAATTACATACATAGACTGCCTAAGACTGTGAGATAGAGAAGGATTGAAATCCACATCAATGGGAAGAGAACATACATTAAAGAAACCATGGATTCTTGAAATATTGAAATAAATTAATAAAAATAAGAAAAGAAAAATAATATTCCCATAACTATATGTCAAATTTTATAAAACTTAAAGGCTATAAAATATCAGTCTCTTGTTATGATTGTAATAACGATTACTATTCTGAGAATATTAGTATAAATCCTTATTTTCAATAAAATAATGCATGTTAAAATGCTGTAAAAACTATTAAATGCTATGCAAATGTAAGATTTTGTTGGAATATATAATTGTTACATTTTTAATCTTTAGCAAGCCACTTTTCTGGACCTCAGTTTCCTTCTTTGAAAAATAAAGAGGTTACATTAAGTCAGGGGTCCTTAAGCTTGGCTTCTCAGGGCCCAAGGGGTCAGAGGAAAGATTTCAGTGAGTTTGTGGACTTAGATCAATTAAATAGCCACACACACATTTAAAATTTTAAATATTATTTTAATTTAAAATGCTTTTCATTTATAATTCTTTTAAAATATTATTTTGAGAAGACATAGACTTCACCAGTCTATTAAATGTGTTTATGAGACATAAAGTTAAGAACCTCTAGAATGAATGAGGTTCCTTCCAACTCTAATATTCCATGATTTTATTACAATAACAAATATTTTTCTGGTAGCATTAACATAATCTTGATGTATTTGTGTTTAATTACAAATATCTGAATACAGTATATATCTTATAAAGTGTTAAGCAAACAGCTATATCATGCCAGATGATTTCTTCCTCGTGTGCATACATTATTTATTAAATCTATTAAGGTATGCCCCATTGTGAATACATAAATCTCAAACTAAAATTAAATTGAGTGGATTCAAACCTGGGGACAACTAACAGATGCTTTTCTTTCCATCTAATTGTCAACAAGGAAGATTTACAGAAGCAATCTCCAAGGCAACAATCACATAAAACCACACAATGATGTGATTTAAAATTGGAGTCAACACCTTGAAGGAAAAGAAGGAGGAGTAGTCCCAGAACTAAAAGTATTCTAATATATGGTAAAAACCATAGACTGCAGTGACTTTTGGTAAAGTCTAACCTGAAGATAAGTTAAAAAAAAAAAAAGAAGATACTCTTCCCTACTTAACCTGACTGTGTCTCAGGGTTCTACCATTGACCATATGATAAGAAAGATGATTCAAAAGGCCCACAGTCTTCCAGGAATATTTGGTTGGGGGTTGAGTGGGGCAGAAGGGGGGTGCTTGTGGTCACACCTAATTTGAGACTGTTGTGATGTGTAAATACATGTTCCCCCCTTACTCTTGTATATCAACCATTGGGGAATAGGAAATGAGCAGAGGGTATATTTGTAAGTCTCTGTTCTTAATTTTGTAGCTCAGGGACTTTTTTTTGCCATAGACTAGATGTAGTGACTTCTGCCTTGAGTTTCAGCATATCTTACATAATTTGCCTCAAAAGCAAAATAAATAAAATCCTCTCAAATTGTATTCTAGAGAGCATATATTTCAGTTGGTAGACTTTGATTTATAGGGGAAAATAATTACTTTTTTTTTTAGAAATGAGGGCTTTATCATAGAAACTTGCTTCAAAATATTTTTTCATAGTTGCTATTGCTAAATTATATTTCCATCCATCCTATTTGCCCCACCCACATTTATTCTATTCTCACTTTCTTTTCACCATGTTCCTCCTCCAAAATATTTTGTTTCTGACCACCTTCTCCCCTAACCTGTCCTACTTTGTACCATCCATTCCCTTTTCTTATCCCCTCCCCCTCCAAATTTTCTTCAGGATAAGATAGATTTCTATCCCCAATTGTGCATGTATATTATACCCTCTTTGAGACAATGCCAATGAGTATAAGGGTCCCTCATTCACTTTTACCTCCCCCTCTTCTCCACTGTAGAAACTTTTTCTTGCCTCTTGCCTCTTTTATGTGAGATAATTTACCCCATTATACTTCTTCGGTTCTCTTTCTCCCAGTACATTTTCTTTCTCTCACCCCTTATTTTTTAGATACCATCCCTTCATATTCAACTCACACCTGTGCCCTTTGTCTATATAAACTCCCTCTAAGTATCTTAAAAATGAGAAAGATCGAGGGGGCGGAGCCAAGATGGTGGAGTAGAAACAGCTCATCCAAGCCACTCTGCCCCCACATTCCCCCCAAACGATGTAAAAGGGGACTCTGAACAACTTCTGGAGCCCCAGCACCCTCAGAACGACACAGAGAAGCTAAACCCCCGCTGAGGACAGCCCAGCAGCCCTGCAGGAAGGACCAGCACTGTGGTCTGGGACCTGGCAGCATGCAGCACGCAGAGCGCAGGAGCCGAGCCGAGCCGAGCCCAGGTCCACATGAGCTGAGGTTTTAGCCCCAGGGCGGCAGGGCCAGCAGCCAGCTGGAGGAACCCCAGAACACCAGGAGCTGTGGCGACTCCAGAATTATCAACATAGACTTGCCTGGGACAAAGTAAGAGGTTAGTGTCCTATGGACTTTAGGACTGGTATTAGGGAATGTGTCGGCTCCCTCCCCTGGGGGCTAGAAGCCACTGAGGACAAACGCCATTTTGTAGTTTTCAGAGGCAGCTCCCGCTCCCAGCCTGCAAATTTGTAGGGAGATCCAGCGATCAGTCTTGGGGGGTAATTGCTCTTGCTTTAACCTCCCTGGATCTGGATTGTGATCTAGGGTGGAAGTCGTGGGTGGCTTTACAGCTTGCCAGAAATGGAAGTTGCCCCCCACACGTTCGGGACGAAAATTCCTCTAGCTGGCCTTAAAGCCATAGTGTGGCAACAAGCCCAAAAGTCAAGCAATTAAGTGGCAACATGCCAAGCAAAGGAAACAGAAAAATGCAACCCTAGACTCCTATTTTGGGGGCATAGAGCAGGAAAAGGACTATGAGGTCAGAAGTCCTGCTCCAAAAGCCCCAGGGGAAAACATGAGCGGGTTGCAGGCCATAGAGGACCTTAAGAAGGACTTTAAAAATCAAATAAGAGAAGTGGAGGAACAATTGGAAAGAGAAATGAGAAGGATGCAGGAAAAGTATGAAATGAGGGTCAACAGCCTGACTGAGGAAAACAACACCTTAAAAAATAGACTAACTCAAATGGCAGAGGAGGCCCAAAAGGGCAATGAGGAGAAGAATGCCTTAAAAAGTCGAATTTGCCAGATGGAAAAAGAATCTCAAAAGTTCACTGAGGAGATTCATTCCTTCAGAGTTAGACTGGAGCAAATGAAAGCTAATGACTCTATGAGAAATCAAGATGCTGTTAAGCAGATCCAAACAAATGAAAGAGTAGAAGGCAATGTGAAATATCTCATGGGAAAAACCACTGACCTGGAAAATAGATCCAGGAGAGACAATTTAAAAATTATTGGACTACCTAAAAGCCATAATCAAAGAAAGAACCTAGAAATAACCCTTCAGGAAATTCTCAAGGAAAATTGCCCTGATGTTTTAGATCCAGAGGGCAAAATAGAGGTTGAAAGAATCCACCGATCACCTCCTGAAAAAGATCCCAAAAAGAAAACTCCCAGGAATACTATAGCCAGGTTCCAGAATCCCCAGATCAAGGAGAAAATACTCCAAGCAGCCAGGAAGAAACAATTTCAATATTGTGGAAACACAATCAGAATAGCCCAGGACCTGGCAGCTTCTACACTGAGGGATTGAAGGGCATGGAATATGATATTCCAGAGGGCAAAAGAACTGGGAATGAACCCAAGGGTCACCTACCCAGCAAAACTGAGTATTTTGTTTCAGGGGGAAAATATGGTCATTCAGTGGAATAGAGGACTTTCAAGCATTCTTGAGGAAAAAACCAGAATGGAATAGAAAATTTGACATCCAGACACAAGAAGGAAGAGATGCCTGAGAAAGGTAATCAGGGAAAAGAAATCAAAAGGAACTTATCAAAGTTGAACTATTTACATTCCTATATGGAAAAACAATAACTATGACTGATGAAATCTTTCTCACTATGAAAATAATGGAAGAAGGGTGTATGGTCATATGAATACGTATGTGAATGTGTGTGTATATGGTTACAGTTATATATGGATAGAGGGCATAGGTTGAATTTGTTGGGAAGGGAGAATACTTAAGGGATGAAATTATGAGGTGAGAGAGGAAAGTGGCAAGAGGAGATGGGGAGAGACAGGGTAGTGTAAACTATCCCATGCAGAAGAAGCAAGGGGATGTGGTTGCAAAAGAGGGGGAGAATAAGGAAGGCTAAAAAGGCAAAACCACATTCAGACTGAATTTGGTTCAGGGAGAAAATGACATACATAGTAAATGGGATATCTCAACCTGCAGCAGGATAGGGGGAAGGGGGATGGGAGGAGGGATGATGGATGGGAGGGCATCCTTGGGGTGAGGGGAGGTTGGAAGTACCCACTATAGAAGAGGGACAGGACCATGTAGGGAATGGACCAGGTGGGGGGTGGGATGAGTGGGAGGGAATTATGAGCAGCCTTGTACAATATATCTACCATGATAATGTTTTGCATAGCTAGACATGTGCAACATATACTGAATTACTTATCTCCCAAGAAGGAATGGGTGACAAGGGAGGAAGGAAATGGATCTGAAATTCGAGGTCGTAACATTAAATGTTTCAAATATATATAAATACTATTATTAATACTTTTTTGCTTGTAATAGGGAGATAAGATGTGCAGGCATTGGGATGCAAAGACTCACCTTCCTCTAATGGAAAAGTCGATGGGGGTATGGGAGAAGGTATGGGAGAGAGCAGATTGGAGGAAGCGATATCTTATGGGATTACTATTCTGGGAGGTTGGGTAGGGGAATAATGGGGGGAAAATGATTGTAACTCAAAATCTGGCGGAAATGAATGATGTAAAACAGAAGTTAATAAAAACTATACCTATGAAAAAAAATGAGAAAGATCTTATGAGTTATAAACATCATCTTCCCATGTAGGAATATAAACAATTTAACTGTAGTAAGTAACTTATTATTTTCCTTTCCTATTTACCGTTTTATGTTTCTTTTGAGTCCTGTATTTGAAAGTCAACTTTTTAATTCAGCTCTGGTCTTTTCATTAAGAATGCTTGAAAGCCATGTATCTCATTGAACGTCTATTTTTCCCCTGAAGGTGTATGCTCAGTTTTGCTGGATAGGTGATTCTTGGTTCTAATCTTAGCTCCTTTACCCTTTGGAATATCATATTCCAAGCCCTCTTATCCTTCAGTGTAGAAGCTGGTAAATCTGGGGTTATCCTGACTGTGATGCCCCATATTTGAATTGTTTTTTTTTCTTCCTGTCTGTTTGCAATATTTTCTCCTTGACCTGGGAACTCTGGAATTTCATTACAATATTCATGGGAGTTTTAATTTTAGGATCTCTTTTAGTAGGTGATAGGTGAATTCTTTCAATGGATATTTTGCCATCTGCTTCTAGAGTATCTGTTTGGTTTTCCTTGATAATTTCTAGAAAGATCATGTCTAGGCTCTTTTTTTTTTCTTTACAATGATTTTCAGGTAGTCTAATATTTTTTTAAATTTATCTCTCCTGGATCTATTTCCCAGGTTAGTTGTTTTTTCTAATTGGATATTTCACATAGTTATCTATATCATCATGTTTTTGGTTTTGTTTTATTGCTTTGTGATTTCTCATAAATCCATTAGCTTACATTTGCTCCATTCTAAGTTTAAAGGAATCATTTTCTTCAGTGAGCTTTTGGTCCTCCTTTTCCATTGGGGCACTTCCACTTTTTAAGGTGTTATTTTTTTTCAGTATTTTTTTTTTTTTTGTCTCTTTTAGCAAGCTGATGAATCTTTCTTCATGATTTTCTTGGACCTCTCTCATTTCTCTTCCCATTTTTCTTCTACTTCTCTTACTTGATTTTAAAAATCCTTTTTGAGCTCTTCCATGGGCTGCAACCAATTCATATTTTTCTTGGAGGCTTTGCATGTACGATCTTTGACTTTGCTATCTTCTTCTGAGTGTGGGTTTTGATCTTCCTTGCCCTTTCTATAATCAGAGGGATTTTTTCCATTGTTTACTGATTTTCCCAGCCTGTTACTTGACTTTTTAATTGCTTCTTAAAATGCAGCTCTGTTTATAGTGTGGAGGGTGTACTGTCCCAAGCTTGAGGGGTTTCGTGTAACTATTTAAAGAGATCTTTCTTGGGACCTGCAAGTTTTCAGTTCCTCTGAGTACCACAAGTACACTTTCCTGCCCTGGACATGTGATGAGAGTTCCTATCTCCACTGTGACAACAAGCTCTGCTATGCTAATGCCTCTTTGCCTTGTGGCTGCCACACAGGACTGCAACCTGGATCTGAGTATATGGGGAAAAGAACAGAGTTCTGCCTCAGTGCTAGCAAAGAGACCCCTGTAATCTGCTTCTGACCCCTTTACGATCTGTGGGCTTAGAGCTCCCAAAGCAGGTGCTGACATTGCTGCTGCTGATTCATTCAATCCAGTACCATTTTGTTTGGCTTTGTTTGGGGTTGTTCTAGCATCACCTGTGATAGAATGCACTCCACATTCACTGAGGTACGATGGATCTTTCCTGCTGACCTTGTAAAATATCTTTGGCATTAGTGGATGAAGAAGTATGGAAACTGCCACTGTTGCCAGTGATTCACTCACCTGGAGGCCTGCTCCAGATTTGCTGGGGCTCTGTCTATACTGGCACAGCTTGCCTGTGCTCAGTTACACTCCTCTCTCACCATGGTGCAACATGCCTTTCCTACCGACCTTCTAAGTTGTCTTGAACTGGAAATTTGTTTCATTCTATCTTTTGTGGATTCGGTTGCTCTAGAATTTGTTTAGATTCATTTTTAAATATATTTGTTTGTGGGAGAGCTCAGGAGACCTCATGCCTTTACTCTGCCATCTTGGCTCCATTCTCAAGTTTTACCTTTAATATATACATCATAGCTAACTTTCATGTTTAAACTAAATGGGATTTCCCCAATTACATCCTCCATGGGATCCTTCTAAAGTTATCATCCACTTTTTACATGGGTATGTAAAGTGCTAGACTCTAAATTGTCTTATTCAGCATAAAAACTAAATAGAAATCCACGTAGCTGTCCTTTCTAAATCTCCCTTCCTGACCCCCCCAAGACTGGTTTCACCAAATCAAATCCAAATCTTCCAGAAATAGGATAATTAAATCAAATCATCTCAAATGAATGGTATTTAAAAATGAACCATAGAAAAACATTTTACTACTTAATGCATTCATGAAAATAGGAGTAGGGATGTCTGTTAACTGCACTCCACTTCTGCTATTTTCTTTTTTTTTTAATTTGTTTATTTTTAGTTTACAAGATTCAATTCCATAGTTCCTTGAGTTTCAAATTTCCCTTCCCTCCCTCCCTCCACCCCCTATGACGGCATTTGTCCAGTAGAGGATCTGCAAATAAATTCATATTAGACAGTCAAGTTACAAAGGCGAATTGTACTACATGGGATGAAAACTGGTAAAGAAGAAATAAAACCAAACAATGAAAAGAAAAAGATCAATTAGTTTGCTTCCATCAGGATTCAAACTCAATTCTTTCTAGTTATTTCTCTGGATGTAGGCATCTCTCTCCTTCATGAGTTTTTCAGGATTGACTTATATCACTGCATTGTTGAGAGGAGTACAGTCTGTCATAGTTGGTCATGACACATATGTTGTGTCTGGGATTGTATACAAATTTCTCCTGGTTCTACTCTTCTCACTCAGCATCAGTTTGGATAAGCCTCTCCAGGTAAATATGAAAACTGTCTCTTTTGGCACAATAGTATTCCACTACATGCATATACCACAACTTGTTTAGCCATTCCCCAATTGATGGGCAACCCTTTAACTTCCAATTCTTTGCAACCACAAAAAGAGCTGCTAAAAATATTTTTCTATATATGGGTCTTCCTCCTACTTCTATGATCTCATTGGGATATAACCCTAGAAATGGTACTGCTGGGTCAAAGGGTATGAAATTATAGCCCTTTGGGCATAATTCCAGATTGCTCTCCAGAATGGTTGGATAAGTAGACAACTCTACCAGCAATGCATTGGTGTTCCTATTTGCCCACATCCTCTCCAGCATTTGTCATTTTCCTGTTTTGTCATCTTAGCCAATCTGACTGAAGAGATGTGGTACCTCAGAGTTGTTTTGATTTGCATTTCTCTAATCAAAAGTGATTTAGAGCATTTCTTCATATGCTTATATATATCTTTAATTTCTTTCTCTGAAAACTGCCTGTTCATATCATTTGACCATTTATCAATTGGGGAATGACTTGTATTCTTTTAGATTTAACTCAATTCTCTGTATATTTTAGAAATGAGTCCTTTATCAGAGACATAAGTTGTAAAAATTTTTTCCCAATTTCCCACCTCCCTCTTGATCTTGGTTACATTGGCTTTGTTTGTACAGAAGCTTTTCAATTTAATGTAATCAAAATCACCCATTTTGCATTTTATAATGCTCTCCAGTTCTTGTTTGGTCCTAAAGTCTTTCCCTCTCCACAAATCTGACAGGTAAATTATTCCTTGTTCCCAGATTGTTTACCGTATCATCCTTTATACCAAGATCATGCACCCATTTAGACTTGATTTTGGTATATGGTGTTAGATAATGGTCTATGCCTAGTTTCTGCCATACTATATTCCAGTTTTCCCAGCACTTTTGGTCAAATAGTGCACTTATCCCCAAAACTGGGGTCTTTGGGTTTATCATACAATGGATTACTATATTCATTAACTTCTGGGTCTCATGAGCCCAATCTATTCCATTGATCTACTACTCTACTCCTCTGCCAGTACCAAGCAGTTTTGAAGACTGCTGCTGTAGAATACAGATTAAAATCTGGCATAGCTAGTCCACCTTCCCTAGCATTTCTTTTCATTAATTCACCTTGATATTCTAGACTGTTTGTTTTTCTAAATAAATTTTGTTACTATTTTGTCTAACTCTAAAAAGTACACTTCTGCTATTTTCTAAAGTAGAAAATGCACTAGACAGTTTGTGGCAGAGCAAAAGTATAAAGGAAGGAAGAGCAACCAGACTGTTATTGAGGTGGGTCTCATTGTTTCCTAAACCTGCCACTATTGACTGGGAAAGGAAGGTTCCTGGCACTTGGTAATAGCCTTAGCTAATAGAATTGAGTTCAATAGGCATAATCTAATTATACTTAAGAAGGTGCTATGGTTTCCTAACCAACCTTTCTTAGGTTTTTCCCTCTTCCCTTCTACCTGGATTGGCTTGAACCCATTTTTGTTCCTTATTCTTATATCATATGATCACATGCAACCAAGCACTAATAAACAAATTAGCTTCAATATTTATTATCAGGAAATGTCTCCAAATCTGGTTCTTTTAGAGGCAAAGTTCTTTTTTTTATTATTTCTATTATTTTGGATCCTCTGGTTTTAAATGATATAAGATTGCAAATACAATTACTTTAAAATTTCAGCTTGGGGACTTGTCATCCTGCCCCAACCAGGCCTCAGCCTATGAAGTAAGTCCATTAGCCATTTGGCATTCAGTCAGCCACTCAATTTCTGGGAATTTCAGTTTCCTCATCGATAGAATAAAAGGTTTAGACTAGATAGATATAGTCTCAAAGAGATAATGATCCCACAAAGGATAATCGGAATCATCAATGGAATTAAAGTATTGGAAACATCAGTAATTACTGACATATACATCTACTTTCTCATTTTTATAAAATATTTAGGAGACTGCTTTCTGCAGAAGAGTTGAGAGCCAATAAGGAGGATTTCTCTTCTGGATCTGCATCTCACTGATTAGTGATAATTGGTTGCTAGAGTGGAGATGACAGAAACCTTGAAGGGAAGTGACCACTTCATCTCAGAATGGATAGTAAAGAAAGAGATAAAGCAAACAAGCAAATAAGAAAATAAAAAAAAACAAAATACTTAGAGTAGCTAAATGATGTAGTGGATTTGATGCTGACTTGGGAGTCAGGAAAACCTGAATTTGAATCACTGCTCAGATTTTTATTAACCATAAAATTCCAGGCAATGTATTAAGCTTTTCTCTATTTTGTTTCCCCCTTTTAACACTTGCAGCACAAACTGTTTACATTTACCTATTAGAGGAACCTTGGTGCTGGGAGAAGGGATTGTTGTATGAAATTTGATCCTGTGAAAAGCACTTTAACTTTGGAATCATAGGACTCAGGTTTATATACCACTTCTGTCACTTACTACTTACCTTTGGCAAGATGCTTAGCCTCTTTTATTCTCAATTTCTTCATTTGTAAATTGACTTAGTTGTTTTGGATTCCTCTGAGGTCTAGATTTCTTACCCTATGATCATCAGTGTGTTTCTGTGTATATTTATGTCTATCATGAACCTCTCTGTTTGTCCTTCTTTTTCAAAGAGGACCATGGTATTAGAGAAATGATGCAATTACTTGCAGTTGACTTTGATTTGAATGAAGGAGGGCTGTGCAAGGGGGTGTTGCCTTTTTGTCACCCAACTTCTGGGAACTTCAGTTTCATCATCTATAGAATAAAAGGTTGAGACTAGAAAACTAGAGTGTCTCAAAGAGATAATGATTCCACAGAGGGTTCATCAATGGTATTAATTAAAGAAAAGCTTTGGAATTTTTTTTCTTCAATTACTTCAATTACTACAATTCTTCAATTCAAGGCAATTATGCCATCACAATCACTAAATCAATGGAATATCAGCTCAATGTATACACATTGAAAGGAATTCATCAAACATATTCATGTTCAATCCTTATTGATCATTCTGTTTGGTTTATTGACTCCTCAGACCTGTGCCAGATTCTATTTCCAAACCGATAAAAACTATGTCATAGAAGTACCACCTAACATGTCAAACAAACAAAAACTATTTAATGTTCATTCTGGTGTTGGGGGGCACATTGGTTAGGTGGGGTCAACTTATATTTTAATGTATGAAGTTAAAATAGCACATACACACATTTGCTAATTCAAAACTGGCGCTAGTGATCAATTTTTTTTTAAAGCAATCGGGGTTAAGTAACTTGCTCAACGTTACAGGGCCAGTCATTATTTGTGTGTGGGTGCTCATTTTCTGAGGCCGGATTTGATCTCGGGAAATCCCAACTCCGAGGCCGGTGCTCTTACTCACTGCACCACCTAGCTGCCCCTTAGTGATCAAATTTTAAAGCTTTTAATTTTGTATTCTGTATTATTTGGAGAAATGACTTCCAAATTATTTCTACCTAGATGTACTTCTATTTGCTTAATATCAATTTTAATATTATTTATTCAACTAGACAAGAAAAACATGTTAACTTGCACATTAAACAGAGTAACCTAAATTTCAGGAAATACCTTACACTGTCTGTTTGTATGAAATCTATTAAAATTCTATCCTAATGATTTGCCTATATTTAGTCTAATAGGCAAAATTTCCAGTGCTGTTGGAAAAAGAAACAAGGGACTAAAACTGTGAAAACCTAAAGGTTCACATTGCTGAGGTATTTTTAGTAAAGGGTATATAAAGATCTCCCTGAATAACCAAAATAAGTAGGAAAATAAGAGGAGTAGAGTTATTTCTATGTTATCAGCAGAGAGTGTGCTGGCAAATGTTTAACAACTGACTCTCCAAAAAGCATGACATGTTTATTAATTTAATTTGCATAATTAACAAATTATTCATCACTTTCTTACATCTAGAAAATTAATACAACCTCAAATGAAGTCTTAAACTTTAATACTTGCAAGTTTCTGAGATATAAATGCTCACACTGAAAATTTAACAATCACCTTCAGGCTGACTCTAGTGCCACCATGGTACTAAGTCAGTAACATGTTTTGCATAAGTAATTCCAACTCTTCTTTTTATACTCACTATGAAATTTGCTATGAATTAAAATGGTAATATTTGCAAGATGCTATATATTGGCAATGACAATGATAAACTAGAGTGTATTTAATTGAATATATCTTTAAAAGCAGGGGTACTAGGTTGGTGAGAAATTGAAAACTATAATTAAAGAGAGAACAGTTTGAAAAGATGAAGAATTCTTTAACTCAAGAACAGAAAATTTAAAGATATACATATATTTGCTCATATGAAAGTTTATCATATGAAAAAAAAAGATTAGATCTTATTTGGGGGTATATAAGAGAAAGACAGAAATAGATCAATGCATGGAAATTAAAAGGAGACAGATTTTGATGCCATTCTACAAGGAACTTTCTAACAAGTTGTAATGGAAATGTAGATTTAAAGATCTTTCCTGCCCCTAGGCCCTTTGATTGGCTTAAGAGAGTCTGGGAGCCTTCCTTGATTTGAAAATATACTCTGCCCCCTAATAGGCTTAATGTGGCAACATGGAGCCTGTGGTCGAAGGCTTGCTTTTCAGGAATGCCTACACCTTGATGCTATGTTATTGGGCAGTAGGTCAAGAGGGTGGTTACATTCTCTGAACCTGGAGAATGCAATATAATCCCTGATGTGAGGCTTTGCTTTGGGGCTCACTTTGAGAAGTGTTGTGTGATTTGACCAGATGAGACTCTGGGCAGCAGTTGAGAGGCCCCTGGCTTTGAAAACCCAGATGTTGATGCTTCCCTCTCTGGTAAATGTGATTTGGTATTGATGAATGTAATGGTGGGACAGTTTGGAAGTCTGTCTGCTTGATCTGTTTGTTTCTCTGTTTTGAAACTTCTGTCTCTATACTTTGAAGTGGTAAATGACATATGTTTGATTGATTAAAGTAAGCTTGTTAACCCATTTTGAGTTGCTGTCCTTTAGCAAAGCAGATCTAAGAACCTATGTTGGGAGCCACCATGGGGATGTTGGGGTGCTTGCTGCTACACAAGTTTAGGTGTTGCTAAATGGCATAGGCTGTCTCTAGATTTCTTCAAGGAGAGACTATAAGACCAATTGTTGGAGATGCTGGGAAAAGGCATATAAAATTCAGGATGGAGGTAATAAGCTCTATCACATCAAAGATTATTTTAATAGAAGACACTAAGAAGTTGTAATTTATTTAAGATCATTCAATGATTAGTCAACCATTGAAACAGTTGAAACAAGGAAGAGATATTACATAACAAAGATTACCAGACTCTCTGAGAGAAACATTTAAATTTGAAATCTATCTTAACATCTTATTGTTATTCTAAATTTTAAATTTAATGAACTGATTAGTGTTTTTCAAATATATATTATTATTAGAAGTTTTTCCTAACAAAATGCAGCAATGATGTATTAATTCATTAGATATCTAAATATGAGACATGATTGAAATTTACATAAAATATTTTGTCAAAATAGTTGAGTACTCCATACAGTAAAACAAAGTCTCAGAATAATAAAGATGAAGACCATCAGAAACAGGTCTCCTTAGGTCAAGAATGTATCTGCATGTTTTATCTCAATAGTTTTCTATATCCAATAGCCAACCTCCCTCTTTATGCTAGTAAGCCCTCCTTCCTAAGAACTATGTGACCCCCTAGATATATGTCTCTTTCGATAGATTCCTCACAACTTTGCGATGTATAGTGCTACGTATTCAATAGTCATCTGAAAGAACCCTGGAAATATGACTCTTTTGGAGTGCTATTCAGTCTTTCCTAGAAATATTTGGATTTTTCAGAACATAAGCCTTGACCCCTCTTCCTCTTAACATAAGCCCTCTATTTCAGAACATTGCAACATTTTTAATATCAAGGACCACAAACTCAGCTTTCATTGAGATGACACATGTCTCAACTTACAAATATGACATGATACTTGAAATGAAAATTTGACCATTTATAAATTTTATAAAGCTTTTGACACTCATATTTCATCTGCTCTGGAAGTCTATTAAAACAGAACAGATTCTCATCTCTCTGACAACATTTAAATGTGGTCATGTCTTGAGAATTACTTCTTAAGCTCTTTTCTAAACCTATAATTCAATGATACCCTTTCTCAATATTATTGAAGTTGTAGTTACTTTTCCAACATATTGTCAATTTATAATAAATAAGTAAATCATAATTAAATTCATTTTACGTTTTGGATTTTATGTGCAGTTATGAGGAATAACAAACAAAGAAACAGGCAAGCAATAATTAAAAAATAAAATCTACCCATAGAGGTAAAGAGAATGTATATAGTTTATATAATGCTTTTATATAGCATTTAAATAGTACTCTAAAGGTTTGCAAAGGAGCATCTAGGTAGCACAGTGGATACAGTATCAGACCTGGAGTCAGGAAGATGTGATTTCAAATCTAGCCTTGAGTACTTGCCAGCTGTGTGACCTCGAGTAAGTTACATAACCCAGTTTGCCTCAGTGTCCTCATCTGTAAAATTAAAAGGAGAAGGATATGGCAAGTTACTCTGGTATCTCTGCCAAGAAAACTCCAAATGGGGTCACAAAGAGATAAACAAGACTGAACAATAACAACAAAAGTTTTACATATTTCTTCATAAATATCTCCTTTAATCTTGGCAACAACACTGAGATAAGTACTATTATTATTTTTTTTTCATTTTGGAGATAAGGATACTGATACAGACAGAGGTTAATTGAATTGCCCAGGATTACATTGCTATTAAATGTATGAGTCTTGCTTTGAACTCAAATTTTCTAGACTTAATTTCTAGTGTTCCACCAAAGCCACCAGGTAGCAGCCTCATAAATCACAGGACCGTGGGACCTGGAGGGCCTCACTTGAATTTTGTAAACTGTATTACTCCCAACTTTTTGACATAACTTGATGCTTCCTTTGCAAGGTCCCAGCAGTTCTCCATACTTCTTTCCAGTTCTACCTAGAGTCCAGCATCATCATCTGGATTGTGAAGTCCAGTACTTGTTTCTCACCTCTCAGTTTCTGCTGATTTGGACCTTCATGTATGTTAATAGCACTAAGAAAGGAAGTAAATTAAGGTGATAATGTAGACAAATCCCTGTTTTATGATAGGAAATGCCAAACGAATATAAAGAAACAAATATATACCAAAACACTAGCATACCCAGGATGGCTGCAAGCACAGATTCTTAGATATGTTTTTCTAAAGGAAAGCAACTCAAAATAAGTTAAAAAATTTCTTTTAATCAATCAAACATATACCATTTACCTAGTACAGGGGAAAAAGTCAGCACCCTGAAATTCAGAGAATGCAAACAGAAGTTAAAAGCAGACAAAAAAGTACAGACAGAGAAACAGATCAGCAGACAGGGTTTCTAGCTGTCTGTCCATTACATCCATACCTAGTTAGTTATCAGATAGGGAAGCACCAACACCTGGGTTTTCAAAGCCAGGGGGCTCAAAGGCTGCCCAGAGTCTCATCTGGCTTCGCAAAGTGAGCTCCAAAACAAACCTCACATCAGGGCATATAGCCTTCTCCTGGGTCAGAGAATGTCACAACCCTCTTGACTCACTGCCTAATCACAAAGTAACAAGGTGTGGGCATTCTTGAAAAACAAGCCTCCTCCCACAGGCTCCATGTGACCACACTTATCCTATTAGGGAGCAGAGTATATTTTCAAATCAGGAAATGTTCTCAGATTCATTTAAGCCTATCAAGGGGCCAAGGGGCAGGGAAGGTCTTCAGATTTCCGTTACCATAACAATAAATTACATAACATAAATCACTTACCTAGTTCCTTATACAAAGGTACCAGTCTTTGAAGTTCCCTCAACTTTTCACTGCCTCTGTAAATTACAATATTATGTAATTGTCTGTGTACCCTCCTCAAATTTATGTCTTGATTCTTCTACATAGTAAAGACAATTTGTTAGTAAAGTGGTTAGAACTCACAGCCTGAAAATAAGAGTATCTGTATTCAAATTCAGCTTCAGAAACTTAGTAGGTATATGACTTTGATCAAGTTGCTGAACCTCTGGGTGACTTAATTTCTTCTACTATAAAATGGAGCTAATAATAGCAACTACCTCACAGGCTGTTGGGAGGATCTAATTTGATATTCATAGAGCTCTTAGCATTGTGCCTGGCATATAGTAGGTCCTTAAAAATGTTTTGTTTTTCCCTTTCTTTACCTGTATTTCTAGTGAGTAACTTGTCAAATAAGTTGTCTAAGATGTAAAATGGATGCATTTTAATCAATAACTCCCTTTATTGACATTATAAAATACCTATGTTCTCCTTTTATATGTATTTGTTTCCATTTATAAAATAGCATAGGTAATCATCCAATTTTCTCATTGGAAAGTTAATCATAATTCATATTTCTCTCTCTTTAGCAGATGTCATTTTTAGAACATATATGGTCCCCATACAATTATGAAGTTTGATTTTTCTTCTACATTTTTGCTGTATTATTTTAAATAAAGACAAAACTTTAAAAAAATAATTTAGTAATTAGAATCCAAGATGAGCTAATTTATTTCAAAACTGTGAAAAACCCCTCCATTATTGCCTTAAGCTGTCTTTCAGAGATGTTATTATAACATCACATGAATGAAAATTAATTAGTACTTTGTTCCTACACTAGTCTTTCTTTTGTAAGCTATAAGTAGAGATCATTTCTCCTACTAAACATATGATAAGAGAAATGAAACACAGTCTCATTCTCAGTTTGGGAACAATGGAACAATAGAATGGCACACTCCCCATCCTTCTCCACACCTCCATATATTTCATCTTTTTGAGAATTTCCCATTCATTTTCCTAAGTGTATGACCAACAGAATTGTAATGCAAAAACTTGAAAAAGAGGAAGATTTTTTTGCATTCCTTTTTCCTCTTTCTGTGATTTATGAGTCTACTTTATAAAAAATATCTATAGAATACTGTTATTCTTTGTTAGCACAGACTTCTGGACATGCCCTTGCCTGGGGTGACCTAAAGTTTAACTGAAGCAGACAACGTGTTACAAAACCATATTCATCTGATATAGACAACTGTACCTGCAAAGTCAAGAAGCTTGCAAAGGCTGTTTTTTGGCAATATGGTACCACAATTGCTGTGACCACAGTTTGTGCCCTCTAATATTAAAATAAGGTCATTTAGAGTAACTGAGTGACAAGAATCCTAGAATCTTAGAAAAGAAATGTTTCTCAGAGGCCAATTAGCCCAACCCATGTTAGAAGCATCAATTCATTCCATATCTGTCACAAAAGTGATCTGACCTCTCCTACAAGATCTCCAATGACACAAAAGTCACTATTTCAAAAAGTGGCCTGATTTCTTTGAGAAGTTATTCCAAAATCTCCTAGCTTTCTCCTTCCTCATTACTCCTCCACTTGAAGAGACCTGCCACCCTTATACATATACTTATCACCTCTCAGTTAAAATATTGCTGGAGCCTCCTAATTGTTTTTCCTGCTCCCATTCTCTTCTCTACCACTATTCTAAAGTGCTAACTTGATGAGAAGCAATATTAAAGCAGATGTCTCACCATGCCCTTCCTCTCCTCAAAGGTATCTGGTGGATCCCTGCTGCCTCTAAGAAAAAATACAAGCTCCTTTGTTTCTTATTTAAAGTCCTCTACAATCTAGTTCCTACACACTTTTCCAATCTTTCTTTCACATGAATCCCCCTTCTCCCTCCCTGAGAGTATATGTTCATACCTAGCAGTCTTGTTTGCTATCCCCCATACACAACTATCTATGACCCACTTGCCTTTTTGCAGGTTATTTTATTTGGAATACTCTCCATCCTCATGTCTACTTTTTTTTGGAATTTCTAGTTACCTTCATGGATCAGTTCATTTTTTCACCTTCTACATTTAGCCCTTCCTGACACTCCCACCCCCAAATGAAAACTTTCTCCTATCTGAATCTTTAATACATTTTATTTACTTACCTGCGTATTCAGTGTCCCCCTGCTCCCAAAAAGAATGTAAGCTCCTTGGAGGAAGGACTTTTTTTTTCCATCTGAGTACATATCTCCAGTGCTAAAAATAGCACATAACAGAGAGAAGACAATTAAAGAATGTTTACTGAGCAAAATAAAGTCTAAATATGCCTTGCTGAACCTCCATGAATTGCTCCTTGTCCCCTCTTGTGACAAGCAAAAGAAGTTAAATCCCTCTTTTCCAACTATTTAAAGACAGTTCTTATAATACCCTAGTCTCTTCCCCAGGCAGAGCACCCCCAATTGCTTAAGTTGATCATCATTTAGCATTATCTTGAATAAATTTACCAGGTGGTAATCTTCTCTGGATACATTCTGGATGTATTCTGCCTGACTTCTGGATACTCTGCTTCTGCTAACTCAGCTTGAAATTAATTAGCTTTCCTGCTGTCCCATCACAGTATTGACTTAGGTTGATATTGACATCCAGTAAAATACCCATATCCTTTTCACATAATTTTATCTCTCCTTCATGACCTTTATCTTCACACACAGAGATATGCACATGTCCATGGACATATATGTATATATTTGAAGTTAGACTACCATTCTAACATTTCATGATTCTTTTGTGCCCTTATTATGTCATCTAAAATATAATCTATCCTTCTCAGTGTCATATATAAATATTATATACAAAATATGTTGGTCCTTATTTCAACTTTAATATTTGTGGAATTAGAATTTTAAGATAATTAGGCCCTATTTATAGTAGTTTATTGTTATGCTTTCAGAATCTTGGCATTATTGCAAAGGCCTATGGTGAGATATCGTTTTCCTAAAGGAGCATGGGAAAGTTTTTCTCCATAAGAAACCACATTGTTTTCAAGCTGTAGTCTATCACACATTAATATTTTACCTTTTATGTATATTAAAAATAATCACATGAATGTGGATCTGTGATGATTCTACTTTGCCTCCATTAAAATATTGACTTTATATAAAATCATTAATATTCAGACTTGTTATAGCTTAATTTGTTATATCTACTATTTTTACTTGTCTTTCTGTTTCCCTAAAGTATATGAAAATGCTTAACCTTCCACAGTTAAAGAAATTCTTCACAGTATTTAGAATATATGTGGAAAGCTCTCTCTTACAATTTCAAGAAGTAAACTATACTTTGATTAAACAGAAAACCTGTTCTAGATAAATTCTTCAACATAGTCTAAATATAATTAAGAATAGAATCCTACTTTATTCTTCTACAAACCTTCCTCCTATTTAACATCTACACATTAATGTCTCTACTTTTTGTAAAAAGTCTTTCAGATACTTCTGAATCTGCCTAATCGTCCATGCTAAATTTATCTATATTGTGCAAAGTGTATTATGAAACAACCTAACAAATTTTGTGCTGAAATCTAAGTGTATATTATGTCTAAGGCACTTCTCAATCTACCAATTTAGCAACCCTGTCAAAAATGGAAATAAGTTTAGTTTGCCTTGTTGCCTTCTTTCCTTTCTTAGCTCATGCAAATTATTACTATGATAATGTATTCCATAATAGGTACCAAGAATTGACATCGAGCTCATAGGACTTTTATATGAAGACTATAATACTTTTCACATTTTAAAAATCAAATCAATATTTTTAAGTCACCAGACCACCAACCTTCTTCAGTTTTCAGTGGCATTTCAAGTATAATGGAGATTAATTCAGCAATCCAGTCTACCATTTCTTTGAATATGCTGATTCAGGGGGGTTAGAAGGCCTTTTCCTCTACAATAGGATCATAGATCTGGAGCTGGAAGGAATGTCACAAGGCATCGAGTTCCCCTCCTTAATTCTATAGATGAGGACGCTGAGGTTTGGGAAAGCTAAATATTTTTTTAAATTAAATTTTGTTTATTTTTAGTTTACATCCTTCATTTCCACAAGATTTTGAGTTACAAATTTTCTCGTCATCTTTCCCCTATCCACCACCCCAAAATAGTAATCCTATTTTATACCCCCTCCCCCAATCTGCTCTCTCCAATATCCTGCTCCACTCCCCCTCTGATTTTCCAGCAGGGCAAGATGGATCTATATAGCCCAGTGCCTGTATAACTTAGTTCCCAGTTGCAGGTAAAAAAAAAATAATATATTTTCTAAACATTTGATTTTAAAACTTTGAATTCCAGATTCTTTCCCTAACTCCCTTGTCACCCACCCTTAATGGGAAGATAGGCAATTCAATATAGGTTGCACATTTGTAGCTATGCAAAAGATTTCCAGAGTGGATATATTGTGAAAGGCTGACTATATTTCCCTCTATCCTATCAAGCTCCCCACTGGTTCTATTCTCTACTTTGACCAGGTCCATTTTCAAAAGTGTGTGCTTCTAGGTAACATCCCCCACAAACTGCCCTCCCCTCCATTTCCCCCCTCTCATCCCCTTCCCCCCTACTCTCCTGTAGGGTGAGATACCTTATTTAGTGTGTATGCCATTCTCTCCCTAAGCCAAATTCAATGAGAGTAAGATTGATCCATTATCTTTAGCCTTCCTGTTCTTCCCCTCCATTGTAACAGTTTTCCCTTGCCTCTTCTACATGAGATAATTTACCCCATTCTGTCTCTCCCCATATCCTCTCTTATTCCTCTCTCACCTCTCAATTTCACCTTTTAAGTATCATCTCTTCCTATTCAATTTATCCTGTGCCATCTCCCTTATGTATACCTGTACACATGTATATAACCATTCACATATGTATTCTTATGTCCATATACTCTCCAATATAGACATGTATTTATACATATGTATACACATGTATATATGTATATATATACATATATATAAACATACACATACACATTTGTATTCCTTTCAAATATTCTCACACTGAGAAAAGTTTCATAAGTTGCAATGATCATTTTTACCATGTAGGAGTGTAAATAGTTCAACTTTGATAAGTTCCTTATGATTTCTTTTCCTTGTTTACATTCTCATGCTTCTCTTGCTTTCTTGTATCTGAATGTCAACTTTTCTATTCAACTCTGGATTTTTCATCAAGAATGCTTGAAAGTCCTCTATTCTACTTAATGACCATATTTTCCCCTGAAACATGATACTCAGTTTTGCAGGGTAGGTGATTCCCAGTTCCTTCCTCCTCCAGAATTTCATATTCCAAGCCCTTTGATCCCTCAGTGTAGAAGTTGCCAGATCCTGTGTTACCCTGACTGTGTTTCCACAATATTCAAATTGTTTTTTCTTGGCTGCTTATAATATTTTCTCCTTGATCTGGGAACTCTGGAACCTGGCTATAATATTCCTAGGAGTTTTCTTTTTGTTATCTTTTTCAAGCAGTGATCAGTGGGTTCTTTCAACCTCTGTTTTTCCCTCTGGTTCTAAACCTTTAGGGCAATTTTCCTTGAGAATTTCTTGAAGGATGATTTCTAGGTTCTTTCTCGCATCATGGCTTTCAGGTAGTCCAATAATTTTGAAATTATCTCTCCTGGATCTATTTTCCAGGTGAGTGGTCTTTCCAACGAAATATTTCACATTTATTTCTATTTTTTTCATTTGTTTGGATCTCTTTAATAGTATCTTGATTTCTCAAAAACTCACTAGCTTCCATTTGCCCCAAACTAATTCTGAAGGATTCTCTTCATTGAGCTTTTCAGATTATTTTTCCATCTTGCAAATTTGGCTTTTTAAGGCATTCTTTTCCTCATTGGTATTTTAAGCCTCTTTTTCCATTTGAGTTAGTCTATTTTTAAGGTGTTATTTTCTTCATTTAGGTTGTTGACTCACTTTTCATGATTTTCTTGCATCATTCTCATTTTTCTTCCATGCCTCTTATTTGATTTTCAAAATCCTTCTTAAGCTCCTCTATGGCCTGAAACTTATTCATATTTTTCTTGGAGGCTTTTTGTGCAGGAGTTCTGACTTCATTGTCTTCCTGCTCTTCCATGTGTTGATCCTTTTTGGCCCCCAGGATGGAATCCAAAGTTGGATTGCTGTGCTTCCTTTGTTTCCTTTGCTTGCTCATGTTGCCACTCAATTATTTGCCTTTTGAGCTTTTTGCCACAGTAGAACTCTGCTTCCAGAGAGGAGAACTTTGTCCCAAATTACTGGCATTTTCACAGCTGCTGGGTGTATTAATTGGCTGCCTTCTCTGAAGTGTCCACTGGCTCTGGCACAGGGTCATACACCCCAGGACCTCCAATCAAGACAGTAATCCAGATGCAAGCAGGTTAAAGCAAATGGAATTACCCCTCAGAATGGTTGCTTGGTCCCTCTACAATCTTCAAGTCAGGAGCTCTGAAGCAGCTCCATGGAGGTGGCCACCACACTTCAGCCACTTCTCCCTCAGTAACAGAGGCTGGACTACCACCTGGACCCCCTATTCCCAATGTCTGTACTGACCTCTCATTTTGTCTTTGGCATTTATGGGTTGATAATTCTGAAAACTGCCACAGCTGCTGGTCATCCAATCTCCCAAAGTCTGCTTGAAAGCTAAATATTTTGTTCACAATTGACAGGAATAATGTGAGGGGTGACATTTGGACTCAGATTTTCTGACTCTAAAGTCTCTGCTGTTTCTACATTACTAAGGTCCCTTCCTTCAATGATTCTGTGGTTTATGCTTTCTAAGAAAAACTCATTGTCACACTACTGTTGAGTTTTAATCCACAAATAATGCAAGTATAGCTATTAATAATTACAAAAGTGGAGTAAAAATTTTCTAAATGTGGAGAGAACATCAAAGAATAGGATGAGCATGCTATTAATATGGAATAAACACAATTAATAACAAATACAATTTAGCCTAATGACAAATTTAACATTTAGAAGAAAAAAAAAACATGATATAGTGAGTAACAGTGGTGTTGGATTACGTCATGGGAAAGGAAAGGACTATGACAATAGAGTAATGGCAAAGAGAGTTAGAGGAATGGATGAAAGGTGACCTAGAGAAGGAATTTTGGGGTTAGGGGCAGGAAAGTGAAGGAGCCAAATGAAATATATGGTAGCTAATGTGCTATAATTGTGGTATTGGACTCAGAGAATAATAATTGGAGGATTTTCAGTAGAGGTTCAGAATCTATCCAATTGTTTATTTAAATGAAGTGCAATTGAGGGTGCAGCTGTTTGAAGTAAGAGGCATTGTCATCTACTGGATCAGGGTCTAGCATGGGCTCTGCTCCCAGTTTAGCAAATGAGTCTGAACTTAGCCAGAAGATTCATGACCAGAAATTGAAAGGGGCTTACTGGCTCTTAACTCAATGTTTTCCTCCACAGACTTCAGCTTCTTACTTGGTATGTTAAAGGGTTTGGTCTTAGCTACACATAACATAGTTGCTCATGAAATAAATTTCTTCCATCAAGAAGGTAAAATTATATTCTATGAGGCAAGTGAAAATATATAAAGCAGAGAGAGATGCATAACAGTTAAGGGTTTTTAATCAGTTTATAATTGTGTGCAGAAAACCATCTAAGGAATTTGTTAAAATATAATGATAGGTTGTATGAGCAATAATGTGCCCTCAGCCTACTGGTTAGTTCATGGTTGTACAGCACAAATACCTTATTTTCAGATTCACTTGGAAAACGATGATATTTCTTGCATGAGCAATTTTGTGCTTCATTGCTCCTAATTGCAGGCTTAAACTACTTTCTCTGAAAACCGACAGTGTCTTAAAAAGAAAAGAGGACAAGATGTGAGATCTTGCAGAAATATATGAAATCTGCGGGGAAAATATGCTGCTTGAAGGACTAACTCCTTTAAAAGCAAAGGTTCATCCATTGACGTTAAGTGCAAGACTAGCCTATAGGCAATTCAAACAGAATTTCATTACACACAAGAATAGTTAAAATAAGTAACAAACTTCCAGAGTCAATAATAAAAGCAAAATGGCATAAATCTGCTCAAAAGGAAACTGAATCAATTTTTCAAACAGAAAGAAACCAGAGGTTACATATGTTGGCTTAATCCTCAAGATAGGAGGAAAAAAAATGAACTTGTCCTTCACTGAGTTGTCAAACCTGACTCTGATATATGAAATCATCTGGTATAAGTCACTAGATTGTAAACTCCTTAAGGGCAGGGACGGTTTTTTGTTTGTTTGCTTTTTTGTCTCTTTGTTCACTCAGTGCTTATCACAGTGCCTTGAACATAGTAGTCATTTAATAGATGTTTATTCTTTGATTCACTTAAGTTTGCCAATTTTATTGATTAAATCACCTATAATTTTTCTGACCAAACATCAATAACTGTTAAAACCAGAAGCTGCCTTGGATTTTGAGTTAGTGAGACAAAGTGAATATTTGGCTAGAGTGTTGGACTTGAAGTCACGGGTTTTAGATTCCAATGCCACCTTAGTCATTTATAGATATTATAATTATGGATAAGTCATTCAACCTTTCCACATTATCAATTTCCTCTTCAGTGAAATAAGGACAATACTAGCTATCTTATGGGGTCATTGTGAAGAGAATGCTTTGCAAAAAATTAAATAATAAAATGAAAGCTCTGTATAGATATTTATGTTGATGATCACAATGATGATGATGATTATAAAAGGAAGATGAAAACTGGGGCTGGGGGGAGGCACAGATATTAAGCTTGGGGCTCAGAACTTGGAGGTGGACATTCAGAGTGAATCTTGAAGAGAAATGAGAGATAACTGACTGAGGAGTCCTACTTCAAAAGGGATATTCTGGGAGGAGCTATCTAATCAGAGGGAGAGGCCATAAGAGCCTCAAGGCCACAAGAGGCCACAAGGGCAGAGTACTTTCTAAAGTGTAAAATCTAGGACTGAAGTGAAAAGTCATTACAATGCCCCTTTGCACTTTGAAATAATAATGATTTGTTTTAAAACTGGCATCCAAAATAGAGAAATGAATTTAAGTCAAACCTTATCTTAAAACTCTGAACTTACTTATCTCAAGGACTGAATCTATTTATATTTTGAAGGGTACCGTTAATGCATCATTTTCTTTTCAAGAATTGAGAGGTAATGATATTTCCACTGCTGCTTATAGATTGATTACCCTTAATCCTTGTTTTCACACCTACACAGTGAATTTCCAGATCAGACAGTCAAGACACCAGGGCATCCTTATGCTTTGAGGGACATTGCTAATGTAAATGCCCTCAATGGCACCTTGGGTCTGACAGAGTCACCTCTTCCTAAAATCCTCATCAGCTACTAACTGACTTGGGTCCCGGAACAAAATCACTTTCAAAAAAAAGTTCTTTTTATAAATAAAAGTAAGACCAAAATAGAGATATAGAAATTTACAAATTTAGTGACTTTTCTCTGAGGTTTGACTGTATATGTCGTCCCCCAAATTAGGCAGTTTTTCTCTCCTGCTAATTGATTTCCTATCTCTCTTGCTTTTGTCTTATTTATATATGGTTGCACCTATGAAATGGTAAAGAACATCCTTGATTTGTTCATCATAATAACATTGTAAATTGTTGCTACTCTACTCCACAGTATATGAGACTTTGAAATGTAGAGACCGGAAATAAGTGCTGTTTATTTCTATTGATGATAGTTCTCTGATAGCCGGTTTTCTGTACATGAATACCTTTGGAGGTTTATGAGTTTCAGTGTGTCTTTAGCATTGAGTACTACTGCATATTGCTTTCCTTTCCTTCTTAAGTCAATGAATCAGACTGCTGTTTTCCCCAAATTCTGCCTTCAATTGTTCCACACTGGAGCAAAATGGAGTAATTTGTGTATAAATCTGTTATTGTTAAAAAATAATAATATAAAAAGACCTTATTTGCAAAAAAAAATGGAAGCAACATAAGGTGATAGATGTTATGAAGGCATGGAAATATATTGGTTTTGGATACTGAGGATAAAAAAAAAAAATCAAAGATGACTACATTTTACAGCCCAGTCAGATAGTCATATTCAGTAGAAATGGAGAAACTGAGAGAAGGGGACAGCATTTTATTTGCGTGTATGTATGTGTTTTTATGTGTGTTTGTGCATTCACATAGGATTAAGGTTGGTTACAAAACTGTTCTCAAGATTGTATATTTATTTGCTGAAGTAATTGCATAAGGAAAAACGGACATAGAAATCTGAGTTGATAAATAACTTGGTGATAATTCACATTATATTATAATGCTTTATTTTATAAAAGCATTGCTTATGTGCCTCTATTGAATTTTAAAATATTATTACATTATAAGTTTCCAATTTATATGTAACTTTTCAAAACTATATCTGCTGGATAAAACAAAATATACTAAAAAATACACTTACTTGCTTTTAGTACCTAAGAAGTGAAGACTCAATAAGTACTAAAAGCCAGTTAGGGTAATCCATACAAGATTTTTCTACCCAGTAATATAGGGTAAGAATCTAAGTAAAATATATGGCTTGATATTTAAGGAAGTATAATTGTATAAATAATTCTAATAAGATGATTTTGAATTCTAAGAATACCTGAGGAAAGGGGGGCAGAGTCAATGTGGCTGAGTAGAAGCAGCACCTCTGTGGAGTTCCAGCCCACACCAATTCAAAATTATGTTAAAGGGGGACTCTGAATGACTTCTGGAGCTCCAGAACCTACAAAATGACACAGAGACGATAACCTCAGCTGGGGACAGCCTGGGAGCCCTGCAGGGTATGGCCAGCTCAGCCCTCTGAGAGCTGAGCCCAGGCCTGCATGAATCATGATTTCAGCCCCCCGGTGGCTGGACCAGCAGCCTGATGGAGGGACCCCAGAATACCAGCAGCTGTGGTGTTTCCAGAATTATCAACACATAGATGCCTAGGAAAAACGAGAGGTCATTGCCCTATGGACTTTGGGACTGGTTGGGAGAGCCCTTCAGCTTCTTCCCCTGGGGGCGAGAAGCCTCTGAGGAAAAAGCACAGCTTGCTTTATGTTGCCACATTGCAGCTTCAGCTCTTGGCCTGTGAACTGTAGGGGGATCCAGCGATCCTTCTGGGGGGTAATCACTCTTGCTTTACCCTTCTTGGATCTGGATTGCAGTCTGGTAGGGAGGTCTTGGGGTGTGTGACCAGCTTGCCAGAGTGTGTGGAGGATTCAGAGAGGCCACCCAACTAATACCTCAGGCAGTTGAGAAAACTCCAACTTTTGGGACTAAAGCTCCCCTGGCTGGTGGCAAATTCCTACTGTGGCAACAAGCCCAAAAGTCAAGTAATTGAATGGCAAAATGCCTAGGCAAAGAAAAAAAATAAACAGAAAATTTCAACATTAGAATCCTATTTTGAGGGCAAAGGAGATCAAAGCATGGAACAGTAGGAGGACTGTGAAGTCAGAAATCCTGCACCAAAAGCCCCAAATAAAATACAAGCTGGTTACAGGCCATAGAGTACATTAAGAAATAGATAAGAGATGTGGGGGGAAATTTGGGAAGAGAAATGAGAAAGATGCAAGAAAAGTATGAAATAAGAGTCAACAGCCTGACTGAGAAAAATAACACCTTAAAAATAGACTAACTCAAATGGCAAAAGAGGCTCAAAAAGGCAATGAGGAGAAGAATGCCTTTAAAAGCCAAATATGCCAGATGGAAAAAGAATCTCAAAAGCTCACTGAGGAAAATCTTTCCTTCAGAATTATACTGGAGCAAATGGAAGCTAGTGACTTTATGAGAAATCAAGATGCTGTTAAGCAGATCCAAACAAATGAAAGAATAGAAGGCAATGTGAAATATCTCATGGGAAAAACCACTGACCTGGAAAATAGATCCAGGAGAGACAATTTAAAATTATTGGACTAACTGAAACCATGATCAAAGAAAGAATCTACAAACCATCTTTCAAGAAATTCTCAAGGAAAATTGCCCTGATGTTTTAGAACCAGAGAGCAAGATAAAGGTTGAAAGAATCCATCAGTCACCTCCTGAAAATGGTTCCAAAAAGAAAACTCTTAAGAATATTGTAGCCAGGTTCCAGAATTCCCAGATCACGGAGAGAATATTATAAGCAGCCAGGAAGAAACAATTTCAATATTGTGGAAACACAATCAGGATAGCACAGAATCTGGCATCTTCTATCCTGAGGGATCAAAGGGCATGGAATATGATATTCCATGGGGCAAAGGAGCTGGGATGAAAACCAAGAATCTCCTACCCATGAAAACTAAGTATCATGTTTCTGGGGAAAATATGGTCATTCAGTGGTATAGAGGACTTTCAAGCATTCTTGAGGAAAAAACCAGAGTTGAATAGAAATTTGACATTTAGATACTAGAAGTAAGAAATGCTTGAGTAGGTAAACAGGGAAAAGAAATCACTATGAACTTATCCAAGTTGAACTATTTATATTCCTACATGGAAAAACAATAACTGTAACTGATGAAACTTTTCTCAGTATTAAAATAGTTGAAGAAGGGTATATGGGCATATGAATACATTTGTGAATGTGTGTATATATGTTTTCAGGTATACATAGATAGAGGGCACAGGTCGAATTTAATAGGAAGGGATGATACTTAAAAGGTGAGTTTAAGAGGTGACAGAGGAATGTGGTGAGCAGAATGGGGAAAGATAGTGGGGCGAACTGTCTCCTGTAGAGGAGGTGGGGGAAGGTGGTTGCAGGGGAGGGGAGGAATAGGAAGGCAAAAAGGCAAAACCTTATTCTCATTGAATTTGGATCAGAGAAAGAAAGACATGTATACTAAATATGGTGTCCCACCCTCCAGGAGCATGGGGGGGGGGGAGCAGATGGGGGGAGGTGGTGGAGGGGAGGGCAGGCTGGGGGGAGGCAATTTGGAAGCACCCACTTTTGAAAAGGGACAGGATCAAGGTGGGGAGTGGACCAGGTGGGAGGTGGCATGGGAGGGACGGAAATATAGTCAGTCTTTTACAATATATCTACTATGGTCATGTTTTGCATAGCTAGACATGTACAGCATATACTGAGCTGCTTATTTTCCTTTTACAATCAATTTTTTAAAAATATATAAATACTGTGATTAATACTATTTTGCATATAATTGGGAGATAAGATGTGCAGGCATTGAGGCTTAGGGATTCACCTCGACCTACTGGAAAAGCCAAAGGGGTATGGGAGAAGAGATGGGAGAAAGTAGAATGTATGAGGGGATATCCTGTGGAACTGTTATTGTGGGGTGATGGGTAGCAGAAAAATGGGGAAAAAAATTGTAACTCAAAATCTGATGGAAATGAATGATGTAAACCAGAAGTTAATAAAGCATTTGAAAAAAATAAATACCTAAGGAAAAATCATTAAACATCTGGATAATAATAAAATGGAATTTTAAAAAATATTTTATTTATTAGTATTTGTGTGTGTGTGTTTGTAGCTTCATTCATCTCCTGTAATCTTATAAAAATCACCTTTCAATAATAAAAGTTATTCAATAATAAATGTTATTCAATAAAAAGTAAGGAGACCCTGGCAAAAAGTACTTGTTACAAGTATAATCCCCTGCTCTACTACCCCTAAGAAAATCCCTTACCTCACCTGAAATTCCTCTGATGGGCACAAAGTCTTTGATTTCCTAATGATAGAAAAATATTTTAAAAGTGAATATACCAGAGCACCTGCCCTGTAGTCAGGGGAACCTGAGTTCAAATCTGACACTTAATACTTATTAGCTCTGTGACCGCGGGAAAGTCACTTAATTCCATTTGCTTTGCCTTCCCCCTTACATAAAGAAAAAAAAAGGGGGGGGATATACCAACAAAACTATCAGTCTTTGCAGATAATATTATGGTATACTTAGAGAATATGAGAATCAATTTAAAAACTACTTGAAATAAATAAAAACCTTAGCAAAGTTGCAGGATATAAAATAAACTCACATAAGTCATTGTAGTTACTATATATTACTAACAAAACCCAGCAGCAAGAGATAGGAGGAGAAATTTCATTTAAAGTAACTGTATTCAATATAAAATACTTGGGTGTCTACCTGCCAAGACAAACCCAGGAACTATATGAACACAATTACAAAACACTTTCCACACAAATAAAGTCATATCTAAATAATTGCATACATTTCAGTTGCTCATGAGTAGGCTGAGATAATATAATAAAAATTGCATTTATACATAAATTGATTTACTTATTCAGTGCCAAAACAATAAAACTACCAAAACTTATTTTATAAAGTCAGAAAAAATAACAACATTTTTCTAATTTCCATTAGAAAAAAAAATTCATCTGAAAGAAAGGAAAGGTTAAGAATAACAAAGGAAGTAATGAAAAATAGCAATAGAATGCAGTATGGCAATGTATTGATTATGGATGAATTGTAACAGCTCTAAAATTATATTATAAAGTATCAATCATCAAAACTATTTGGTACTGGCTAAAAAATAGAGAGGTGGATCAGAAGATTATAGGTTAGGCATACAAGGCAGTAATGAATTATTATATGTTATAGGAATGGGAATCTGAAGATCTTCCATGCCCCTAGGCCCTTTGATAGGCTTAGGTGAATCTGAGAACCTTCCTTGATTTGAAAATATACTCTGCCCCTTAATAGGCTGAATGTGGTCATGTGGAGCCTGTGGAATTAGGCTTGTTTTTTCAGGAATGCCCACACCTTGTTACTTTGTGATTGGGCAGTGGGTCAAGAGGGTTGTGACATTCTCTGACCCAGGAAAAGGCTATATATACCCTGATGTGAAGCTTTGCTTTGGGGCTCACTTTGAGAAGAGTTGTGTGATTTTACCAGATGAGACTCTGGAGCCCCCAGTTTTGAAAAGCCACATGTTGGTTCTTCCCTCTCTGGTAACTGAATAGGTATGGATATAATGGTCAGACAGCTGGAAGCATGACTACTGATCTGTTTCTCTATCTGCTTGTAACTTCTGCTTGTAACTTATTTGTATTCTCTGAAGTTCAGGGTGCTGACCTTTTTCCCCGATAGTAAGTAAATGGTATATGTTTGATTGATTAAAGTAAGATTGTTAATGCATTTTGAGTTGCTTTCCATTAGAAAAGCAGATCTAAGAACTTGTGTTGGCAGATACCCTGAGTATGTTTGGGTGCTTGCTGTTACACTATAGTAATCTATCATTTGATAAACACAAAGACTCTAGCTTCTGGAATATTTGACAAAAACTGCTGGGAAAACTAGAAAATAGTATGGCTGAAACTAAGCATAAACAAACATTTCACACCCAAAAAGAGATAAGGTCAAAATGTATACATGCTTCAGATATAAGGGATGATGCAATACTATAAGCAAATTAGGAGAGCAAGGAATAAGTTACCTGTCAAAACTATGGAGAAGGGAGGAATTTATGACCAAACAAGGGACAGAGAACATTTTGAAATGCAAAGGGATAATTTGAAATTACATTAAGTTAAAAGGTTTGCACAAACAAAACCAATGCAACCCAGATTAGAAGGAAAGCAGAAAGTTAGGAAACAATTTTTACAGTCACTATTTCTGATAAAATGCCTCATTTCTAAAATATATAGAGAACTAAGTCACATGTATAAGAATACAAGTTATTCTCCAATTAATAAATAGTTAAAGGATATGAACAGGCAATTTTCAGATGAAGAAATTAAAGCTATGTATAATCACATGAAAAAAAATGCTCTAAATTTCTGTTGATTATGGCAAGCCTACACAATCTAGCAGCCTGCCAAAGGATTTTGGGCAGCCTGAAAACAATGTCATGCTGCCCACAGGTTTAGAGAAATGCAAATTAAAACAACTCTTAGGTACCAACTCTCAACTATCAGCTTGGCTAAAATGATAGAAAAGGAAATTGATAAAGATTGAAGAAGATATGTGAAAAATTATAACACTAGTGTATTGGTGGAGTTGTGATATGATTCAACCATTTTTCAGAGCAATTTGAAACTATACCCAAAGAAAAACCACACTGCACATATTTTTTGATTCAGCAATACCACTACAAGGTCTGTATTCCCAAAGAGATCACAAAAAAGGGAGAAGAAACCATATGTATAAAATATTTACTGCAGCTCTTTTTTGTGGTGGCAAAGGACAGGAAATTGAGGGGATGTCCATCAATTGGAGAATGGCTGAACAAGTTGTGGCATGTAAATATAATGCAATACTACTGTGCTATAAGAAATGATGTAAGGGGCAGCTAGGTATTGAAGTGAGTAGAGTGCTGGCCCTGGAGTCAGAAGGACCTGAGTTCGGATCCGGCTTCAGACACTTAACACACACAAAAACAAAAACAAAAACAAACAAACAAACAAACAAACAAACAAACAAAAAACCCTAGCCTTGTGACCTTGGGCAAGTTACTTAACCCCAATTGCCCTCCAAAAAGAAAAAAAAAATGATGTATGGGTGGATTTCAGGAAAAAAAAATCAAAAACTTATATGAACTGATGCTGAGTGAAGTAAGCAGAACCAGGAGAATACCATACACAGCAACAGCAACATTGTGTGATGAAGTATAATTGCTCTTCTTGGCAATGCAGTGATTCAAGTCAATTCCAAAAAAGCTTGTGATGGAAAATCCTAACCATATCCAGATTAAAAAAAAAAAAAAAAACAACTATGGAGTCTGAATGCAGTTTGAAGCATACTATTTTTCACTTTTTAGTGTCCTTTTTGCATTTACTTTCTCATGGTTTTTCCTTTGTATTCTGATTCTTTTTTCATAACATGACTATTGTGGAAATAGGTCTAACCTGATTGTACATGTATTGCCTATATCAGTTTGCTTGCTGTCTTGGGAAGTGGTGGAGAGAGAAAAATTTGTAACTCAAAAGTTTACAAAAATGAATGTTGAAAACTGTCTCTACATGTAATTGAAAATAAAATTATATTATTATTTTAAAGGGAATATATGCACATGAAATCATATTGAGTTAAATTAATACTGATGTGTAAAAGAGATATTCTTTTCCATAGAACAGGTTTGAAAAAGTTTAAAGAGAAAATAGAATCATACTAGTTGACTGAAACAGAGTGACAAAGGCTGTATCAGAACTTGGAAGTTATTAAACTGACATAAATTAAATAGTCTACAAGGACCAAATTTTAAAATATTTTTCATTGAAACAGAAGTGCCACATGGGACCTTGGGAACTCATGCAACAATTTATAAGCTATTCATTCAGCCAAGAAACATAAAATTTCATAAAGCTTTAACAACCATCTGAAAGAGTAAGTTGCTACTTCATTAGCTGTAGAATTTTTAAAATGTTGTAAGTCAATCCCGGCAGAGTATTCCTTCTAATACATGCCAAAAAAGCACTACTAATCCCTTTAAGATTGATCTAATGTCATTTATGAAAGCATTTGGATTAGATTCTGGCCAATTCCAAACCACATCTAGATGTTTCCTCCATAAAATCAAATGGAGTGACTTTAGTAACTAAATGAACCCAAAATGCAATTACCAAAGATGCATCTGCTTTATAAGTAGGAATATAAGAACTTAGAGAGGTACAAGGCATGCATGGAGAAGTTGCAATATATTACCAATATAACTAGCTTGCTAGAGGTGATAAAATATATCTTCTAAGAATTATATCATTACAAAAGGATGTGGGATAATAATATATACATGGATAGTCTAAGTGCTTCCCTGGCACTGGTACTATATTAAATGCTCTAAAGGAAAGTCCCCATCCTATTGGATAAATCCATTTGGGATAATTTATAGAAGGAAAAAATAGGAATCAAATGTGGTGAAAATATGTTCATGGGCTGAAATTTTCAACATTGCAGGAACTCTAATGGAGTATTAAAATTTATGCACTAGGTTACTGATTCAGACAAATAATATAAACATGGAATATATGAATTTCAGTAAGGAATCCAGCAATTCCATTCAAAATATCCATGTATACAAGGTGTGAGAAAAAGAATGCTGATTATTTGACTTAAGAATTTGTTGATCACCATGATTAAATAGGCTGTAGTTGCAATTGTAATAATGGTTGTTGATTCATGGATCAGTATCAGTATCTCAATTATCAGTTGCTTGATACAGGACTCTGACCCTGTCCTTGTCAATTCAACTAAATTTTTAAAAAATAATTAGTCATACAATATATACTAGGCACTGGCATTACAAAGATAATTTTTATACTTCCTTTTACATTCATCTTTACATTCATGAATTAATATACTGTCATTTTGACAGTTTCTGTCATATAAAACATATTGGATAGGATGGGACATATAAATATGTGTGTACATACAAACATACATATGTATATATGTGGGACAAAGAAGAGAACTACACAAAGAGCTCCAGGATTATTTGAGGAGAAAAGGTAAAATTTCATCAGGGGAAGATGAAGGAATACCACATTGAAGAGGTGTCACCTGAGCTGAATATTAATTCATGAATGTAAAAATGAATGCAAAAGGAAGTATATTTTAAGTACGTGATATAGAATGAGTAAACACATTGAGGGGAGACAAATTAATAATGATATTAGCTTGGCAGAATGGAGAGTATGTGGATAGAAATAAATTGAAATTAGGTTAAAAATATACAGCCAAATTGTTAAGGACATTAGCAGCTAGACTGAGTAAATTGTAAAAGGAAAAAACAGAAACAAAACTAAACTAAACTACAGGATAGGAGAATAAGGAGCTATTAGAGCCAAGATAATGTTTATTTAAGATCATGATAAACTAGAATTGTGTGTAGGCAAGAGAGATAGAAGAAGTAGATATTGGGAAGATTGAAGATGAGGTAGGAAGTGAAAAGGTAATCATAGGGACAAAAATACTAAAAGTATTTGCATCTAAGGTATAAGTAGAGGTGTTAATCTAGTAAAGTGAATCCCTCTATCAGAAATTGGAGAAAAGGAAAAGATAATGAGGTGTAATATGGTCAGTTTCAGGTTAAAAGGGCAGAGGTGGAAGTGTGAATATATAATGGACAGTCTCAATTTTCTTAGTCAAGTAGGAGGTGGGGTTAATTACTGAAAGGAATGTGGGATGGCATTGGTTTTTGAGGAGAGCAGAAACTTGAAGAGATTATAAATGAAAAGTTTATATAATTTGAAAAAAATAATAAAACTGGGAAGGGCCCAAGAAGACTTGATGTAATGTAGTAAAAATTCAAAATATATAAGGTGAAAGGTGATAAAAAATAAATCTAAAAAATCTGCACTTAGATTTTTAAAAAAAGAGGGAGAAGTTGCTAGATAGCAGTAGAGGTTCAATGTACTTATTTAAGTAACTGAGGAAATCTTCATATTTCAGTACTTTAAAATATCTTTAATTTTATCTGTGTGAGTACCCTTATCATTGAGGCAGACCCCACTCCTTACTTTCTTAATAGGTTTTGTTAATGAGTTGTCTTGGGTAAGGAGGGTGAAAGATGGAAGGAGAGACACTGTATGGTTGCCAAACTCCTGGAATAAACTTCTTTGCACCTAACAATAATGGAACATCCATTGTCAAAGACAGTTTTAACCTGAAGTCTTTCTGGCTTCAGAGAAACAGCCAAAGTTGTAGTCTACTTAGAATGTCTTCAAAGGTCCAAGGTCATCTCCACAACATAACAAAGCACCAGGGTAAGACTTCTACAAGTATAATGAAACATTAGACTGAATTAATAGAAATATACATCCCTGAACAATAGAAGTTATGATCCTACTGTGTTCTTCAGTCTTCATATCACACCTGGGGTATTTTATTCTGTTCTGGGTTCCATACTGTAGAAAGGATATTTTGCAAGCTGGACTGCATCCAAAGCATGACATCCAGAATGATGAGAAGATTCAACACCATGGCATAAGAGGAAGGAAATTGAGATGTTTAGCCTAGAGAAGTAAACTATATCATAAGCTGTGAATGTTTGTTGAATCCGTTGAATTGGAGCCATGGGAAACGATAGCCCCTTCCTTTGATCAATCAATTCCATTCCTCTCAATGGATGGTGCATTCTTTTTTTCCACTAATTTGTTTGTTGGATGGCAAGGGAATTACAAGCATCACACATTGGAATGCTTACTCTATTAAAACAGGAGTCAGCTGCTTTCTCCATAGATATCTTTTGCCAGCTGGCTAAAGAATGGCATTGGCTCCAGCTGTGTTTTGCAGCCACACATTTCATGTTTTACAGTCCAATCAGATGTGATGGCACCGAGTGAAATAGGCACAGAATGTTCAAGGGAAGATGGGATGAGTAGGGAAAAAAAAGAATAATGTAATGTAGTAACATAAATACTAGTCAGAATTCATCTTAATAGATCACATTACAAAAATATATGCACGATTAATGATAATAGTATTAGCATACATTCTACAGAGCCTTTCATATGTAGATAACACTTTTTTTCTTCATTTCTATATACAACTAGTGAAAGAAGATAGAAGAAATAAATGATCATTAAGTGTTTTCACATTAGCCTTGTCAGACATTTTTTAATGTGACCATATCTTCTCTGAACTTCTCTGGACCAATAAAGTTCATTTAACAAAGTAGTGATTTCTATAGAACCCAAGTGATTAATTTCCCCCCACTTAAGCTTGATATAATATTAAATAAAAGAATAATTGGAAACATTAATCATAATATACCTCACTTTCCCCATTTTCAAGTTTCTTTTACAAGGAGGAAGAATGAAATAAAAGGGGAAGATATAGAGGAAAAAAGGAAAGGAGAAGAGGATTAGAATTAGATAGAAACATAGCAGGTAAAAGTATGAGTTAATAGGTTAAGTAGATTAAGAAGGTTAAAGAAGGAAGAATTGAAGTGCTACTACCTGAATATTACATGTAATAAAAAAATCAGCAATCTAATCTACTTTAATCAGAAGAATTGAATTGTCATTCAAGAAGCATATATTAAACTCTGTTTCCCAGACACTGAAAGAAGCAATATAAATATGAAGAATGGCAAAAATAGTCAATACCTTCAAAAGCTTGCATTATAATGTAAGAGACAATAGTAATGGGGGTTGATTTGAGAAGAGGAGGCACCAGGAGTTATAGAATTCAGTTATAAGTTGTAATCTTAAAGGAATCCTCCTGGAGGCAGAATTGAAAGGTGGGGGGAAATATCCCAGGAATGGTCAACAGTCAGTGAAAAGATACAAAGCTGGGAAGTGGAGGGTCAGGTACAATGGACAACAATCCCAGTGTCACTGACTCATGGAGTACTTGAAGGGGAGTACAATTTTGAAGGCCTAAAAAACCTGAACAGAAGAATTTATTTTTTAATTAATTAATTAATTATTTTTTTTAAACAAATTCTTTATTAACTTCTGTTTTACATCATTCATTTCCGCCAGATTTTGAGTTACAATCATTTTCCCCCCATTATTCCCCTGCCCAACCTCCCAGAATAGTAATCCCACAAGATATCGCTTCCTCCAATCTGCTCTCTCCCATACCTTCTCCCATACCCACATCGACTTTTCCATTAGAGGAAGGTGAGTCTTTGCATCCCAATGCCCGCACATCTTATCTCCCTATTACAAGCAAAAGAGTATTAATAATAGTATTTATATATATTTGAAACATTTAATGTTCTGACCTCAGATTTCAGATCCATTTCCTTCCTCCCTTGTCACCCATTCCCTCTTGGGAGATAAGTAATTCAGTATATGCTGTACATGTCTAGCTATGCAAAACATTATCATAGGAGATATATTGTACAAGGCTGCTTATAATTCCCTCCCACTCATCCCACCCCCCACCTGGTCCATTCCCTACATGATCCTGTCCCTCTTCTATACTGGGTACTTCCAACCTCCCCTCACCCCAAGGATGCCCTCCCATCCATCATCCCTCCTCTCATCCCCCTTCCCCCTATCCTGCTGCAGGTTGAGATGTCCCATTTAGTATGTATGTCATTTTTTCCCCGAACCAAATTCAATGTGAATGTGGTTTTGCCTTTTTAGCCTTCCTTATTGTCCCCCTCCTTTGCAACCACTTCCCCTTGCTTCTTCTGCATGGGATAGTTTACACTACCCTGTCTCTCCCCATCTCCTTTTGCCACTTTCCTCTCTCACCTCATAATTTCATCCCTTGAGTATTCTCCCTTCCCAACAAATTCAAATTATGCCCTCTATCCATATATAACTGTAACCATATACACACATGTTCACATATGTATTCATATGACCATACACCCTTCTTCCATTATTTTCATAGTGAGAAATATTTAATCAGTCACAGTCATTGCTTTTCCATATAGGAATGTAAATAGTTCAACTTTGATAAGTTCCTTTTGATTTCTTTTCCCTGATTACCTTCTCAGGCATCTCTTCCTTCTTGTGTCTGGGTGTCAAATTTTCTATTCAATTCTGGTTTTTCCTCAAGAATGCTTGAAAGTCCTCTATTCCACTGAATGACCATATTTTCCCCTGAAACAAAATACTCAGTTTTGCTGGGTAGGTGACCCTTGGGTTCATTCCCAGTTCTTTTGCCCTCTGGAATATCATATTCCATGCCCTTCGATCCCTCAGTGTAGAAGCTGCCAGGTCCTGGGCTATTCTGATTGTGTTTCCACAATATTGAAATTGTTTCTTCCTGGCTGCTTGGTGTATTTTCTCCTTGATCTGGGGATTCTGGAACCTGGCTATAATATTCCTGGGAGTTTTCTTTTTGGGATCTTTTTCAGGAGGTGATCGGTGGATTCTTTCAACCTCTATTTTGCCCTCTGGATCTAAAACATCAGGGCAGTTTTCCTTGAGAATTTCTTGAAGGGTGATTTCTAGGTTCTTTCCTTGATCATGGCTTTCAGGTAGTCCAACAATTTTTAAATTGTCTCTCCTGGATCTATTTTCCAGGTCAGTGGTTTTTCCCATGAGATATTTCACATTGCCTTCTAATCTTTCATTTGTTTGGATCTGCTTAACAGCATCTTGATTTCTCATAAAGTCATTAGCTTCCATTTGCTCCAGTCTAACTCTGAAGGAATGAATCTCCTCAGTGAACTTCTGAGATTCTTTTTCCATCTGGCAAATTCGACTTTTTAAGGCATTCTTCTCCTCATTGCCCTTTTGGGCATCCTTTGCCATTTGAGTTAGTATATTTTTTAAGGTGTTGTTTTCCTCAGTCAGGCTGTTGACCCTCATTTCATACTTTTCCTGCATCCTTCTCATTTCTCTTTCCAATTTTTCCTCCACTTCTCTTATTTGATTTTTAAAGTCCTTCTTAAGGTCCTCTATGGCCTGCAACCCGCTCATGTTTTCCCCTGGGGCTTTTGGAGCAGGACTTCTGACCTCACAGTCCTTTTCCTGCTCTATGCCCCCAAAATAGGAGTCTAGGGTTGCATTTTTCTGTTTCCTTTGCCTTGGCATGTTGCCACTTAATTACTTGACTTTTGGGCTTGTTGACACACTATGGCTTTAAGGCCAGATAGAGGAATTTTCGTCCCGAACGTGTGGGGGGCAACTTCCGTTTCTGGCAAGCTGTAAACCCACCCACGACTTCCACCCTAGATCACAATCCAGATCCAGGGAGGTTAAAGCAAGAGCGATTACCCCCCAAGACTGATCGCTGGATCTCCCTATAAATTTGCAGGCTGGGAGCGGGAGTTGCCTCTGAAAACTACAAAATGGCATTTGTCCTCAGCGGCTTCTAGCCCCCAGGGGAGGGAGCCGACGCATTCCCTAATACCAGTCCCAAAGTCCATAGGACACTAACCTCTTACTTTGTCCTAGGCAAGTCTATGTTGATAATTCTGGAGTCGCCACAGCTCCTGGTGTTCTGGGGTTCCTCCAGCTGGCTGCTGGCCCTGCCGCCCTGGGGCTAAAACCTCGGCTCATGCGGACCTGGGCTCAGCTCGGCTCGGCTCCTGCGCTCTGCGCGCTGCATGCTGCCAGGTCCCAGACCACTGTGCTGGTCCTTCCTGCAGGGCTGCTGGGCTGTCCTCAGTGGGAGTTTAGCTTCTCTGTGTCGTTCTGTGGGTGCTGGGGCTCCAGAAGTTGTTCAGAGTCCCCTTTTACATCGTTTGGGGGGAATCTGGGGGCAGAGTGGCTTGGATGAGCTGTTTCTACTCCGCCATCTTGGCTCCGCCCCCCCCAATTTATTTTTTAATTTTGCTTTTTTTTTGGAGGGGGGAAGGTAGGGCAATTGGGTTTAAGTGACTTTCCCAAGGTCACAAGGCTAGGTTTTGTGTTAAGGATCCAAGGCTGGATTTGAACTCAGGTCCTCCTGACTCCAGGGCTGGTGCTCTATTTACTGTGCCACCTAGCCACCCTGAAAGGAATTTATTTTTGATCTTATAGGTAACAGAGGGTCATGGGAGTTTATTGAGTAGTTTATTGAGTATATTTACATGGTTTTAGGAAGACGATGGAGTAACATTGGCAGCTGAATGGAGGATGGCCTAGAATAAGTAGACACCTGAGTCAGGGAAACTAAATAGCAGGCTTTTGCAATCATCCATGGCATGAGATGACAAGTCTGTACCAGGGACATAGCTATGTGAATATAGAGAAGGTACTGACTGTAGAAAACATGGTGAATGTAGAAAGAAAAAGACTTAGATTTGAATTGTGAAATGGGTTCAAGAAAGAAGTAGAGGATGACAACCACTTGATGAACTTGAATGACTGGGAAGATGGTGCTGCCATTGACAGACATATGAGAGTATGAAAGGGAGGCAGGTTTTGGAAGAAAGAATTTATTGTGTTTTGGAAATTTAGAATGTCTAGAAGTAATTTATTTTGAGATGTTTAGTCTGTAGCTGTAGATTTGAGACTTGGAGACAGGAAAGAGGTTATGAATGGCTATATAGATCTAGGAGGCAGCTAGATGTCTCAGTGGAGACAGTGCTAGGAAGAACTGAGGTAAAATCTGGCCTCAAATACTTACTAGCTCTATGACCCAGGGCAAGTCATGTTCACCTTAATCCACTGGAGAAAGAAATGGCAGATTTCTCCATTATCTGTCAAGAAACCCCATGGAAAATATTAATGTGCTATGATCTTTGAAGTCACAATGAGTTAATATGACCAAACAGCAATAATATAGTTACAGAGGGGTGTCTAGGATAGTCTTTTGAGCAATATCTAATATTGATAGGGGTGATATGAAGATTCCAGAAAGAAGACTGTGAGGACTGGTCAAAGAGATGGTAGAAGAGACAGGAGAGATTAATGCCATTAAAACAAAAAGAAGGGGAAAAGTGAGACTTTTTCATACTGATTACTGGCTTAATTTATTGTCCAGTTTCAGGAACATCTGCCACAGTCACAAGATGATCTGGGGAACAAGAGGTAAGGGTGCAGGAAGAAGAATGATTTTCCTAATGGTATCTACACAGCTACTGCTGTGGGTCCCCTGATTTTTGATAGGTCACAATTGCCCTAAATGTTTAACTTAGAAGAAGGGAGGTGAGGTGCTTGCAAACTAGAGTGAGGAACACAGTGGGAGTAGTATGGAATACAGTGTTTTATCAACCAACCAGAAGGTAGAATAAGCAGTTGTATCTAACATTCTCTTTCATTACACACCCCTTGGGTTCGTTTTAGAACTTTACATCACAAGAGTCCAAGAGTCCAAGATTCTGAAGGGGGGAATTCTGAATGATGGAACAATGTCTGGAGGGAATCATCATCATCATCCTCCCCCTCATCATCACAATAATAAAACACTTTAAAGTTTGCAAAGCACTTTACATATTATGTTATTTTATCCTCACAACAACCTTAGAACGTATTATTATTATCTCCATTGTAGAGAAGAAGAAATAGGTAAATTAAGATTAAGAGGACTTACATCTAATAAGTGTCTGCAGTTGGATTTACTCTCAAGTCTTTCTGACTCCAGTTACAACACTGCATCCATTTGTGCCATCTAGCAGGGAAAGTAGCATGACTCAGAATTAGATGTGCAGCCTATGGTGTGAATTAATTGGGACTACATAAAACAAATGGGCAGTTAAATGATGCAGTGGATTGCATGCAGCGCCTTAAGTCAGGAAGATTCATCTTCCTGAATTCAAATCTAGCCTCAGACACTTACTGTGGGACCCTGAGCAAGTTTCTAACCCGGTGTTTTTCTCCCATAGTTTCCTCATCTCTAAAATGAGCTGCTGAAGGAAATGTTAAACTATGTCATTATCTTTGCTAAGAAAACCCCAGATGGGGTCATGAAGAGTTGAAAAACAACTGAAGAACAAAATATAAGATAATTAAATTTTTCAACTTATAAAATAAACTTTATACCCTTTTAGTAATATTTTAATAGGTAATATGCTCTTTCAGTACAAATTATTTCTTTACACAATTTGGTCCAAAGTTCCTAGGATTTTTACACATATTCTTATAATCTTTATCATGAAATCATACTTTTATCCCACTGGATTTTAATAATACCTTTGAAAAACAGTGGATTTTTTTCAAGTCTAAGCTTGATCATAGCCAACAAATGTGAATTGAGATTTGAATCAACTGAATCCCAAGACCACTGAAGTATGTTTGTTTGTAGCTCTTAGATAAAGTTCTGAATCCTTTATGATTTATGGAGTATAATGTAACTTCATTATAAGGGAGAATTTACACATTTGTATGTCCAAGGTGAATATAAGTAAGTTCCTTGAGGGAAGGGATTCTTTAGCTTTTGCCTGTGTCTCTAGTGCTTAGTAACAGTAGCTGGTGATACATAATAGGTACTTGATAAATGTTAATTGGATGATTTTTTGAATAAAAAGTGATGGGGGGTGGAGTCAGGAGGAAAGATTTTGACTCCAAATCTAGTTCTCATTCTGTTATACTTCACTCCATGCTACAAATCAAATAACTACTTTGGAGGTCCTTTTATTTTTTGAAGGTCCATTTCTAGGGAACTATTTCCTCAAATTAGTTCACAAATTTTACTTATTAAGGTTTTATTTTCTTCAGTGAGATTTTTTTCCGGTTTGGTCACTGTAGATTTGGTCACTGTATCTTCTACCTCCCTAATTTGGCTTTTAAAATCTTTCTTGAGATCCTCCAAAAATGATTTTTGGGCTTGAGACCAGTTCATATCTCCTTCTGAGGTCTCAGGTGTGGACACAGAGTCTATAGTATCTTCTGAAAGTTATTTTTCTCCTTCGGAATAATAAGATTCTGTTCTCTTTGGTCTTGCCTTTGCAAGTTGCTTCCAGCTGACTGTAATTGCCTATTTCCTGTCCTTTAAAGTGTATTTCTGCTCCTGGAATACAGAGCGTCTCTGACCCAAGCTTCTCAGCCTGGGAGCTAGGTGCCTGATTGTTGGTTTTGTGTACTGTAGCCTCTGGGTGTCCAGATTGAGGCCCAAGACAGAAGTCTTTGGTAATATGTGGAGGAGGGGTGGTCTGGTCACTTCAGATTCCTTCCTCTATGCCACTGGGCTACAGCTCAGGCAAGCTTTTGCTGGTCAGGTGAGGTGGGGCTTGTTGGGATCCTTCTTCTCTTCAGACTCCTTACTGCCTTATTTACACCCTTACTCAGTGACTCTTAAGCCTGAGTCTATTTTCACTATTTCAGAATTTTACTCTGGGTGAGACATTTATCTCTGGGTTTTCTTGGTTAGGGAGGGGAAATAGGAGCATCCAGAGTTTACTTTGCCATCCTGGCCCCTGGAAAATCAGGCAGGTGATTTTTAAACTTCCAGGCTGGGGGCTGATAGGCCCAGGAGAAACTGCTGTTTCTGCTTCCGGCCCTGAGCTTTCTCTTCCTCCCATCCTGAGGTGATATGCTGGTGAGATGGCTGGGAATCACCCTTGTAGTCCACTCTCTAGTCAGGCTGCTGCAGCCCCTATGTGCTCCACAATTCCCCTGCCCTGACCCACATGGGCACTTTCTTAGGATGGATTCTGTCATGCTCAGTCTTCCAGTGCATTCTGACATTCCAAAATCCATTCAGGTTAACTTTTTAAAGCTTAGTGTTGGGATTCATAGAGGAGCTTAGAAAAGTTACTGCTTCCATTCTGTCGTCTTGGCTTCACCCCCTCACTACTTTGGGGGTAATATAAAGTCTTGGGTAATATACATACATGAAAAACTACAACAAAAATAAAAGAATTTAATCTTTAATACAATATATCTTTTTAAAACTTCTCATACCCAACCTAGGACACTGGTTTTCCTCCTCCTTCCCTAAGGATTTATGTTTTACCTAGAATGATTGTATTCAATCTTTTAAACTATAAATTTATACCCTAATGCATGATGACAAAGCATATTGCCTTTCATTGTTGACTACTTTAGGACCTTTTCCAAGTCCTTTAATTGAATAAAACAATTGCCTCTACATTTATTTGATTATAACAATAAGCGCCCTTCTCTTTCTATTACCAATTTGTCTCCATGATCTGTCCCAGGAGTGTGATGACAATGTAAAAGCTACAAAGGAGATGGAAATAATTAAATTCTGCAATTTCTATTTTTTTTTTAATTTAAAGTCCTACCAGTCAATCAATATTTATCCTACATGGACAATTCAGTCCAATTATTCCATCCTCAGATTTCACCTTCTCCAAATTCCCACCAGTGCTATAATGGGGCTTCTGGCTGGTAGTGTGATAGCATTCTTACATCTGCCAAATGCTGGCCAGGAAGGCAGCAAGCAGGTTATTTCTTTTTTGGAAGAGGAAATATCATATGTAAATATTTAACAGAGGATGAGTCAATTACCTTGGTCAATTGATTTACCATTTAGCTGGAGCACAGTTTTGATAGAAACATCAAGTGAAGAATAAAATTTAGAACCTTTATGTAAAACTATATAAAGTGTAGAATTCACTGTTCTAACCAGCCACACATCTTCTCCCCAATTCCAAAATCAGACTATCACCCTCCCCACATAAGTTTCCTATGTATTCCTATACTACCTGTCCCAATTATACTCCCAGTTTAAATACTTTTCTATTTAAAGATCCACCTCCATCACAGAGTAGGGCTTTAGTATGTGAGATAGCAGGACCCATGCAGTCTCTTAGGAGCATGATGGGAAAAGATACCTCCAATTCTTTCCCATGATTCCATCTCCAGCAAATACAACATAACCTAGATGTTTAGTCTAAATAGCATAATTACGAAGAAATGAGAATATATATACTTAGAGGCATCTGACCCACCTACATGGGCAAGGATCAGATCATGGTAAGGTGAGGATTTAATCTTTAAGATTTTCAAAATGTAATACAACTACATGAACATTCAAAGCCCTTTGAAAATATATTTATCTTAAATGTTTTATTATTATTTTTAATTTTTGTACTACTGTCATGTTCCAGTAAAAGGAAGCTAGTATAGTTTTTTCAATCAGATAATATATATATATATATATATATATATATATATATATATATATATATATAGCAGTCTTTAAGTAGAGTCCACTCTCTCCTAAAATTAATTATTTATTAATGAAATTGCTAGTTAAAGATTAGACAGAATGAAAAACTATAAGAAAATGTGAAATATTTCATTAAAAAAAAAAAAACACAAGTAACCTGGAAAAAAGATCCAGGAGAAATAATTTAAGAATTCCTGGATTACTTGAAAGTAATGATACAAAGTGATCCTAGACCTCATCTTTCAAAAATTTATCAAAGAAAGCTATCCTGATATTTTAGAAGCAGAAGGTAAAATATAATTTGAAAGAATCCACTGATTCTTTCCACTAAGTTCCCAAAGAGCTCCGAAAATGAAAACTCCCATGAATATTAAAGTTAAATTTCAGACTTCCCAGATCAAGGATAAAATACTGCAAGTAGCACCAAAGAAATCATTCAAACATTGTGTAACCACAGTCAGGTAACACAAGATTTGACAGCTTCTATATTAACTGATGGGAGGGCTCGGAATATGATATTCCAAAGGGCCAAAGAGCTATGATTAAAACCTAGAATCACCCATTCAGCTAAACAGAGTGTAATCCTTTTGGGGGAAAATGGATCTTTAATGAAGTAGAGGAATTTCAAGCATTCCTGATGAGAAGACTAAATAGAAAATTTGATATCAAATACGAAATGCAAAAGGAGTATAAAAAGGTAAACAGGAAGTAAAAGTCATAAGTCATTTGATTATGTTAAACTTTTCATATTCCTACACTTGAAAATGATATTTATAGCTCATAGGAACATTTTCATTATTAAAGCAGTTAGAAGGAATATACACAGAGAGAAAGCAGAGGTATAAATTGAATATGGTGGTATGATTATCTAAAAAAATAAAATAAAATGAAGGGATGAAAAAGAAGTAGCCCCTGGTAGAATGGGAAAGAGGGAGGTAGAACTGGATAAATTATCTGACATAAATTCTGGTGTAGAAACTTTCTTACCATAGAGGCAAGTAGGAAGAGAAGAGGATCAGAGAAGGGGTGGTGGAACTGATGGAAGGGAGCGCAGTTTGGGGGGCGGGGGTAAATTTCAAGAACAAAACACTTTTGACAATGAAAAGGGTAAAAGGGGGAAGAGAGAGAGAGTAGGATAAACAGGGAGAAAATAGGATAGAGGGAAATGCATAATTCATAATCGTTAGTATGACAAAAATGTAGTGTTTCCCTAATAAAGACTTCACTTCTCAAATATATAAAAAAAATCATCATGAATCAAACATATAGAAATAAGTGCTATTCCTCAACTGATAAATGGTCAAAGGATATGAAGAAGTACTTTTCAGACATTAATCAAAGCTATCCATAGTTAGATAAAAAATGCTCTATATAATGAGAGAGATGCAAATTAAACAATTCTGAGTTACTACCTGTACCAGCAAGCACCCCAACATCCCCAGGGTGGCTGCCAACACAGGTTCTTAGATCTGCTTTTCAAAAGGAAAGCAACTCAAAATAGGTTAACAAGCTTACTTTAATCAAACAAACATATATCATTTACCTAGTCCAGGGGAAAAATGTCAGCACCCTGAACTTCAGAGTACACAGAGAGATCAAACAGGTTTCCAAACTGCCCAACCATTACATACATCAATACCAAATTACAGTTACCATAGAGGGAAGCATCAACATCTGGGTTTTCAAAGCCAGGAGGGCTCTCAACAGCCGCCCAGAGTCTCATCTGGTCAAATCACACAACACTTCTCAAAGTGAGCCCCAAAGCAAAGCCTCCCATCAGGGTTTATATAGCCTTCTCCTGGCTCAGAGAATGTAACAACCTTCTTGACCCATTGCCCAATCACAAAGTATCAAGGTGTGGGCTTTCCTGGAAAAAAAAAAAAAAAGCCTCCCACCACACCACCACAGGCTCCAGGTGCACTTAAACTAGGGGCAGGGAAGATCTTTAAATTTGCATTTCCATTACATTCAGCCCCAAGATCTTTCTTGCCCATAGCATACAAAATTTACATTTGAATTAGCACTAAGCATCTCTTAGGTCACATCAAAGTACAATAGTCCAAGTCTTCCACCCCTGGGGCAAAGTCTTGATTAAATTAATTAGTCTTTTATCAATAACAGCATCTCAAAGTAGTCAAAGTATAATCAGTCATTTATTCAGTAAAGTCTTACAAAGTGTGCCTATAGCATAGCCAATTTACATTTCAATTAGCACTAACCATCTCTTAGGTTATATTTTCATGGTACATCTAAAGTTACCAAAGTGGCCACTGGGCCTTAAACAAAGTACATTGCATAATCACATCAATTCAAAGCAAGAGTCCAAATAAAGTTCTCTCTGGAGGAGGGGGGTGTCCTTCCCCTCACACTACTCCAGCCCCTGCTTCCAAGTCCAGAGAGGGGGCTGGGCAACAAAACCAATGTGGGGTCCTTGGGGGTCCATGGCACTTCACCCCATACAACATAGTCACAAGTCCATCCTCCCCCTGGGTCCCAAACTGTGGGATGCAGCAAGGAAACACATGCAGTGCCCCTGCTTTGCCTCACAGTTCTTATCTTGTCCTGTGGCTAAATTCCCAACTCCTGGGTTCCTTCTCCTCCAGCAGAAGGCAGCAGCTCCTGGCTTCTCCACAGGTCTCCATGTAAGCAGCTCACCATTGCTGCTCTCAGCTCAGTGAAGTCAGCATGCAGACTGTTTTTCTCTCCTGCTCCATGGCTCCACAGACTCACAGCTACCACAACTGGGAAACAATTATCCCAGCCCCCATTCTTTCCTTTTCCTCAGCAGATCCCATCCCTCCTAGCCATTTTGTAGCGGCAAGTACCCCAACATCCCCAGGGTGGCTGCCAACACAGGCTCTTAGATCTGCTTTTGTAAAGGAAAGGAACTCAAAATCTTTTAACAAGCTCACTTTAATCAAACAAACATATATTACCTAGTTCGGGGGGGAAAGGTCAGCACCCTGAACTTCAAAGTATACAGACAGATCAAACAGACTGGCTTCCGAACTGTCCAACCATTATCAATACCAAAAATCACAGTTACTAGAGAGGGAAGCATCAACATCTGCGTTTTCAAAGCCAGGGGGCTCTCAACAGCTGCCCAGAGTCTCATCTGGTCAAATCACACAACACTTCTCAAAGTGAGTGAGCCCCAAAGCAAAGCCTCCCATCAGGGTTTATATAGCCTTTTCGCCTGGCTCAGAGAATCTAACAACCTTCTTGACCCACTTCCCAATCACAAAGTATCAAGGTGTGGGCTTTCTTGAAAAACAAGCCTCCCACCACAGGCTCCAGGTGCACTTAACCTAGGGGCCGGGAAGATCTTTAAATCTGCATTTCCATTATACTACCTCACACTGGTCAAATTAGCTAAAAAGGAAAATGACAACTATCAGAGGGGATGTGTGAAATTTAAAATGCTAATGTAATGGTGAAGTAGTACACTGATTCAATTATTTTGGAGATCAATTTGGTACTATACCCAAAGGGCTATAAAACCTGTGACCAAGCAATACACTACTAAATCTGTATATCAAAGACATAAAAAAAAAAAAGGAACATCTGTATACAAAAAGATTTATAGCAGCTCTTTTATTAGTGGTAAATAATTAGAAATTGATGGAATATCTATTAATTGGGAAATGACTGAACAAGTTGTATATGATTGTGATGGAATACTACTCTGCTTTAAGAAATGATGACCAGGATGTTCTTAGTAAAAACACAACACTGCTTACTTGAATTGATACAAAGTGAAATAAGCAGAACCAAGAGGATATTGTACATAGTAAAAGCAATATTATACAATGATTTATTATGAGTAACTTAGCTATTCTCAGCAATAAATTGATCCAACATCATTCTATAGGACGTATGAGGAAAGGTGCCATCCAACTCCAGAGAAAGAACTGGTAGACCCTGAAAGAAAATCAAAGATATTTTTGTTTTATTTTCATTTTTTTCCTTATTCTTTTTGTCTCTGTTTTCCTTCACAGAATGACTCACATGGAAATGCCTTTTTCATGACTGTGTATGGATAGTGTGTCAAATTCCTTGCTTTCTCCATGAGATAAGGGAGGGAATTTGGAATTCAAAATTTAAACATATTTTAAAATTGTTTCTACATATTCAGAAAAAATAAAATGTTAAACAGGATAAAAAGAAGATAACTTCTATTAATATGCAGAATAAAGCGCCACAGTGTTAGTGTTGTAGAGGTCAGTGAATACTGGGGAATTGGGGGCACAAATTTTCTACAAGTCTACTGATTAGATAGTGTGGGGTAGTTTGTGTATTTGTGTGTGTATGTGTATGTGTGTTGAGGGGGATGACAGTAGGTCCAGCAAGTCACTAACTGGTAGAGATGTCACATTTTTTTCCCAATTAATGTCAATTTCTATTAATTAAAATTATCTAAAGGGCAATAGATTTGAAAATTTTTTCTTGGTCTCACCTTTATTCCCCAAGAGCTAAATCATTCTCTTGGCTAAATTTGGTATAGCACAGACCTAAGAAGAATGAGTAAGACAACTATTTAAATTAAATATTAAAATTATTATATATGTAAGAAGAAATATAAGCTCATGACAAAGAATCACAGTTTGTGAATAATACTCAGCTGTTCTATAACTTATTCAGAAATGCTTCTCTTTAATGGTTGCAAAGTTCAGAATTTAAAACATATATGTATGTATCTATGTATCATATATATATGTATATGTGTATATAAACACACACACACACACACAAATGCCTATGTTTCTATATATACCGACATACATTATATATAAGTATATATAGATCTTTCTGTAAGTGTATTTATGTGATATATATGTGAATACATATATTCACATGCATAGGAAAAGATAACCTAAGGACCTCATAATTTCAAAACTTTTGCAATTATATACTCAAAATGGGATGAACTTATTAATATTTACCAATAGATACCTGGGGAAATGTTATATAATCTATAAAAAGCTACTGCTTTTCTTTACTACTATATAATATATAAAAAGCTACTTTGTATAGGATGGAAAGAAAGGAATGATGTGCCACATGATAGTGTATGTGTTGATGGCCTATTAATATAAGAATTCATGTACCTTCATTAATATGGGAGTGTGAGGAATGCTATTTCATTAGTAAGACCTACTGAATGCTGATTACATTCACAACAATACTTACAACATAAGGTGATTTGGGGGAAAGAATACAGAAAAAATGGTCACCACGGAGGAGATAAGAACTGAACGAAACTATATAGTAGCCTTCACGCGTGAACAATGTTTGAGCCATCCATTTTCACAGTGACTAAGTGTCAAGTCTTTAACAGAAGTAGAGGATTTTTTTAAACCTTGATATTTGTATCACCACTCTTTTATTTATAACTCTTATACTTCATTCCTTTAGGTTTTGCATTTTAGGAATTCAATTTGTGATATTTGGCAGTTGCCTTTTTCTGTATTTGAAAAAGGAGCAACCTTTCAATTTTATTGAATTTTTGACAGATTTCTGCATGAATAATAAAGTGTTTGTATATACATACTAGGTCCAAATCCATGATTTCCCTGATGTTAGAAACTGGCTATAAAAATTTCTTCAGGGGCGGCTAGGTGGCGCAGTGAGTAAGAGCACCGGCCTCAGAGTTGGGATGACCCGAGATCAAATCCGGCCTCAGAAAATGAGCACCCACACATAAATAATGACTAGCCGTGTAACCTTGAGCAAGTTACTTAACCCCAATTGCTTTAAAAAAAAAAAAAATTCTTCACCTGATTCTGAATTACCGTTGTGTAATTTATCAACTTAGAGAATTACCTAGAGATATCCAAATGTTAAATAACCTGCCCAGAGCCACATGCTTACTCTCTGTGAGAAGTTGGATTTGAACTTAGATCTTCCAGACTGAAAAGTTGGTCTACTTTCATCTGTTCCGTACAGTTTCTTATTTTTATATGCAAAGTTTTCATTGGGTTTGCCCATGTAGGTTATGTCTAGGTCCCCATGGTTTTGTCTAAATGTGGCTAGTTGGGAGGCATGACTTCATCTCTGGAATCTTGTCACTCTCTAAGAGAGACTTCAATTCATGCCTGGAGGAGAGCTATAGATAAGGGATACAAGACTAGAATTATATTGATCTTCCTCTAGCCCTGGTAACTATTGCTAATTTAAGGAGAATTGTTTCCTTCTTAAATACCAAACTCTTTTCAATAAGGAAGAAAAAAGATCAACTTATATCTGAAAATTTAGCTCCTTCCCACACAAAAAAACCAAAAATCAAAAAAAAAAAAAAACTCAAGCACAAAAACAACAACAACAACAACAACAACAACAAAACTTGTTATACAAAAGGCCACAATGAATAATGAACAGTGAATAAATCTGTTTACTTAAGCAGTTAATAAACAGAAATCTGAGAATTTATGTAGATTAGAATACACCGGGAAATATGTAGACTGAAAGAGATCTCCCTCTGGGAGTTAGATATTTCAGCTAAACCAAGAGACTACCTGATCACACTGAGAATAAAATTTACCAAAGTCTCTTGGGAGGCAAGTGGGAAATCAAGTAAATGTTGAAATACTGTTTTTCCCCTAATGTTTCTGCCTTCTAGAATCTGTTCTTTTTCTTTTGGATTTTCTCTAAACAGGGTCTGTATCCACATACATCCTTTCTCAAAACAGGAAAAAAGAAAATCTCCCAAGCTCTTAAAACATCTTCTCCATAACACACACACACATACACACACACACACACACACACACACACACACACACATCATTAATTCATCAATTTTCTTGTGCAAATGAACCAGAATTACACATATTACATATTATATGTTGTTATTTGTTGCGGGGTGATGTATTGGCTCATTTGTGATTTGAATTTAAGTGAAACAGTTGCATTAAATTGCCAATCTCACTCTCTCTTCTAGAGTTAAAAGTCTAGTGGCAACAAAAGGTCAGGACAACTGGTAATATCTTGGGATACATTAGATGATCTTGGAATCTTTCATGTCTGACCAAACTCTAACCACTCCATAGTACCTGTTTTAGCTGTTTTCATGGCTATTGGGAAAATCGTTTTTATTTGCTGTTCTTCCAGGCTAGGTTTTCCCATATGTGGGGCAGATATCCTGCTAGCTCAATGATGGGTTTGAGGCCCTTTCCTTACTCTCTACCTGGTTTAGCCTGTCTACTGAGACAGTTTCTAGGACATGGCCACTGCAATGCTACAACTTTTTTGGAACCATGTGTGAGAGTTGAGTTCTGGGTACTCAATGTTGAGGTGAGTTGGATGAGCAGTTTTGAAAAAGGATTAGCAAGCCCTCACACAAGAGGTGTTAGTTCTCCTTAAATACCTCATATATTATATGTGTATATGAAGTGATGTGGCATTTTTGTTGTTGAGTCATTTTCAGTTGGGCCCAAATCTCCATGACCCCATTTGGCGTTTTCTTGGCAAAGATACTAGAGTGTTTTACCATTTCCTTCTCCAACTCATTTCAAAGAAGGGGAACTGAGGCAAGGAGGGTTAAGTGCCAACTAATAAGTATCTAAGCCTGGAGTTGAACTCAGGTCTTCCTAACTCCAGGGACTGGTGCTCTACCCATTTTACCATCCAAATTAGATGCCCAAGGTGGCATAGTAGATAACATTCTGATCTTCAGGGCAGCAAGTCCTGGGTTCAAGTCCTTCTATATATACATATGTATATGTACACATATGCATGCGTATATTTTATGCACATGTATGTATATATGTTTGTATACATATATAAACATTATGTGTGTGTATACATGCTGTTTGAATGTGTAAGGAATGTACCTGATTGCTCCAGGTTGTTATCTAACACTATATGAATGAATCTGTGGTAGAAATTTTAGGGGAGTGGACATTCGTGAAGAGAAGGGAAGAGAAATAAGAGAAAAAAATGAAATTGATCTCATTTCTTTCATGACTATTCACTTAGATTATGGTTTAATTCTTAAAGTGCAAATTAAGTTCTATCAGTCAAAATAAGCAATGTTTATTTAAACTCTGCTTATATCTGTTGGTATAATAAATATCTTATGCTTAGCTCCTAGAAATAGAAGGATAATGCTGATTTCAATAATTATATTAAAATGTTAATGTACTAAGTCTAAGAAATTAAAAAGACACCAAAAATTTCTAAGTGCTCAAGTGTCAAATATTGATGCTCCAATTGCAAATAAAGTGCTCTAGAATTTTTCAAAGTATTTTTGTGGCAAGCTATTAGCAAAATGTTAAATTTTAGGAGCTTAAAGGAATAATGGAGCCAATAATATATTTGATAGGCAGTCCTTATTTCTAAGAAAATATGATTAACATAAATTATGAATATTTTAGGATGTGTAATGCAATGACGTTTTGATCTAGAAACATATGTTGAATGCCCAAGAAACTGCAGCATTTGATAAGACAAATATTTCCTAAGAGATGATTTTCCCCCTTATACATTATTTATTATCACAAAAGTAAGATCAGCATGCTCTGAAGGCACTCATCATAAAGTGTCAGGGCACCAGGCAACAAATCAAGGGCTGTTTAAATGATTGTTTTTACCCTGAGGGAAAATATATTTTTGCTTAGAGAACTAAATTCATTATGCTCCAGTGCATACTGAGTGAAAAATGCTATTTCTGTCATTAATGTGTTTATAAAAGTCTTTTGTTATCCACACCAAAGAGTCAGCTAGTTCTTTCTAAAAATTTGCCTTTGATGTATGGTCTGACAGTAAAAGCTAATGTACTCTATAGAACTTGGAAACTTTGGATTGATTTCAAACTTTAAATTATAAAAGGGGCAAACCTAAGTATATTATAAATCATCATTTTCATATCAATAGATAATTTCTGAGTTCAATAAAAAAGAACTGCCCCAAATGGTTTCCAATCAGTGTGTAATTTATATAAAACTAGACTTTTTTTCCTCAATACTCATTGTACTCATTGAAAACTTTCAAGCTCTCTCTCTCTCTCTCTCTCTCTCTCTCTCTCTCTCTCTCTCTCTCTCTCTCTCTCCTCTCTCTCTCTTTCCCTCTTTCTCTCTGTTTTAGTTAATCGTTTTGTCCATGCATGGTGGTAATCATCTATAATCCCTATGACTGTGTTGGTGGGTGATGGGGATGAGCCTGGAGGGATCACTTACCAAAAATTCTGGCTACCCTTTGGGTCAGACCATATCTAGAGTCTTTTGTATATTTCTAGGGCACTGAATTTTACGGACATTGACAATTAGAAATGTGTCGAGAGAAGGATGACTAGAATGGATAAAGAGTTGGATATCTATCTAGGTGAGGATTCGCTGAAACAGATTCAATAGTCATATTAACCTAGAGGAAATAAGTCCTATATTTAGCTGTCTTCAAATGTTTGAAGAAATAGGATATAGATAGATGATCAGACTGATTCTGTTTATTCCCAGAGGGCAGAAGGGTAGAATTTACAGAGTTGAATTTCTATCCAATGTAAGAAAAAAAGTCCCTAACAATTATTTCTATCTTGAAATGTAAAGAGTTGCATTGGAAGGTAGTGAGTTTGCCCTGTCAGGAAGTCTTCAAGTAGATGATTATTATCAATGATGGATGCTATGGAGAAGATATAGGCTGGACCAAGTACTCTTCTAGTTCCCTTCTACCTCTTAGACTGTGATTTGGAGGGACTTCTCACCAAACTGGCTTTTTAAGCATGATTTACATAGGCTTAGGATTTGTACACCTGTGAGATCCAGGATTGTCTACTCCAACACACTCTAATAATTTTCCTCTCTAATTTGAATATCTCAGTTTATTCCCAAGCTCACTCTAAAAAGGAGTTTGTTGATCACATCAAGTGAACATGTGCCTATTGGGGCCCTTGTAGCTGTCAGAGAAAATTTCCTAACTGCCCAGTTTTTATTCCCAAGGCATTCTTAAAATAAACAGAGATGTTTCTTTCTTCCCTAATCTGAGTTGTGACCTGGATTCCTAAATGCTGTTTTAAAAAGTATTCTAATGTATGCTGGCAATCTATGCTACCCTTAACTTTCACACTGTTTGATGACATAGAGGCCAGGAGAGTTGCTGCCACTTTCCTCCTCCTCCTTTATTATCAGTGACAAAGTAATTTTGACATTTTAAGCTCCTGGTTTCCAAAAGCCACAGTAATCAGGACAGGCTAAAATAAACAATATTCCATTACCCTAAGAGTACCACAATATTTCCTGTGGAGTGAAGGAGTGGATTCATCTTTCTTAAATTGCTATGGATGACAGAACCACATCCTTCTTGCTGTTATAGTCAGATGTAAATCCTCAACTGCGAGACAAATATCTAAGCATGAGAAGTGACTTGGTTTGTGGGTAGATGAAGGACATATAGTCCAGAACTACTGGGTTCAAATCCTGCCTCTGACATTTACTCTGTAGCTCCCTGGGCAATTTAGAGCAGTTAGATCGTACAATAGTTAGATTGCTTACCTTGGAGTCTGGGATACCCAAGTTAAAATCTGGCCTCAGATTTGTGACTCTAGCTAACTCATTTAACTTCTGCTTGCCTCAGTTTCCTCATGTGTAAATTGGGTTAACAATAGCACCTTCATCAAAGAGTTGTTGTATCAAATGGGATAAAAATTGTGAAGTTCTTAGCACAGTTCCTGGCACATAGTAAACACGATATGAACGATTGCTATTATTATTATTTCTCTCACCTTCAGTTTCTTCATCTATAAAATGGAGACAACTGTATATGTGTATATATATATATATATATATATATATATATATATATATATATATTACTTACAAATAAGATGTGTCTGTAAAGCACTTTGCATGTGACTGAATGACTATGTAGAAAAATGAAAGAATAAAAATATGAAGCACTAGAAACAGAAACAGAAAAAGGGAAATTGTCTCTGGTATCAATCATCTTGGACTCTGTTGAGGGGAAATGAACTATAAAAGAAATTTCTCCTCCTGTGCAGATAGAAAGGATCAGAAGTCCTAAGACTGCAAAGATTGGAGAGCTAGATAAGTGCACAGGTTTTTACATTAAGTCAATGGGTCAGATTATAGTTCTGACATCTAACTCTCAGCTATTTTATTAGTGACAAGCAGTTACCATGAAGAAAGCCACAAAGATACAGCTATAAAAGATTGCTCTTGACCTCTTGACATGGATGCAAAAATTATTTCTCAGATAGAAATTAAAACAAACAAATAAGGTTGCTACTCACCTGATTACTACTGACTTGCTACATAGATACCAGTCCTAGCCCAGAATAGTTCAAATGAGTAAGGATTCAAGATCTTTCTATAGGTAGTTCTAATTATAGATATAGGTAGATCTACCTATAGAGAGATAGATCCTGAATCCCTGCACCCACATCATACACACATATATACATAAATGTAAAATGTGTGTGTATATAATGTGACATCACTAATTTTAAAAACTTTTAATTTAAAGAAAAATGATAAACTCTATCCTTCTCCCTAGGAATTTCATGCTTTAAAATTTGTTACAGTTTTGAAAAACTTGACAAAATGACTTATATGTCAGAGTTTTCTTTTTTTCTTTTTTTTTTAAAGCAATTGGGGTTAAGTAACTTGCTCAAGGTTACACGGCTAGTCATTATTTATGCGTGGGTGCTCATTTTCTGAGGCCGGATCTGATCTCTGATCTCGGGTCATCCCAACTCCGAGGCCGACGCTCTTACTCACTGCGCCACCTAGCCGCCCCTTTAGGGCAATTGGGGTTAAGTAACTTGCCCAAGGTTACAGGGCTAGGTTTTTGTTTGTGTGGATTAAGTGTTGGAGGCCGGCTCCGAACTCAGGTCCTTCTGATTCCAGGGCCAACGCTCTATTCATTGTGCCACCTAGCCGCCCCTGGAGTTTTCTTTTTTTTAATTATTATTTTTTAGTTTTTAGTTTACAGCTTTCATTTCTACTAGATTATAAGTTCCAAATTTTCTCCCCATTTTCCCCTACCCACCACCCCAAAACAGCAATCCCACTGAATATCCTGTCCCCCAATCTGCTCTTTCCCATATCTTCTCTGATGCCCCCTCTGACTTTCCAATAGGGCAAGATGGATCGCCATGCCCCAGTGCTTCTATATAAAATAATAATAATAAAAATATACATATACATATATATATATAAAACATTTGATTTTAAAACTTTGAATTCCAGATTCTTTCCCTTCCTCCCTCATCACCCACCCTCACTGGGAAGATAAATAATTCAGTATAGGTTGTACATGTGTAACTATGTAAAACATTTCCATAGTGAATATATTGTAAATGACTGACTACATTTCCCTCCATCCTATCCCACCCCCCTTGTTCTTTTCTGTATTTTGATCCTGTAGCTTTTCAAAATTGGGTGCTTCCAACTTCCCTAATCCCCAGCCTGGCCTCCCTTCACTAATCCCCCCCTCTAATCCCCTTCCAATCTACTGTCCTTTAGGGTGAGATACCCTATTTAGTGTATATGTCATTCTGTCCCTAAGCCAAATTCAATGAGAATAAGGTTGACTCATTCCCTTTTGCCTTCTTGTTCTTCCCCTCCACAGTAACATTTTTCCCTTACTTCTTCTATATGAAATAATTTACCCCATTTTCTCTCCCCATCTCCTCTTATTAATATTCCTCTCTCACCTCTTAATTTCACCTTTTAAATATAATCCCTTCCTATTAAATTTGTCCTGTGCCCTCTGTCTATGTATACCTGTATACATATATACACACATACACACACATGTATTCATACACCGATATAGCTTCCTATATAGACATATATATGTATTTATACATATATCTTTTTATACACACAGACACATATATATTACATATATAATATATATTATATATATATATATGTATATATGTATATAAATTTCTATTCCCTTCAACTATTCTTATACTGAGAAAAGTTTCATAAGTTACAATTATTGTTTTTCCATGTAGGAATGTAAGTAGTTAACTTTGATAAACTCCTTATGATTTCTTTTCCCTGTTTACCTTCTCATGCTTCTTGTATCTGAATGTCACATTTTCTATTCAACTCTGTTTTTTTCATCAAGAATGCTTGAAAGTACTATGTTCCATTGAATGACCATATTTCCCCCTGAAACACGATACTCAGTTTTGCTGGGTAGGTGATTCTTGCTTTTAATCCCACCTCTTTTGACCTCCAAAATATCATATCCCAAGCCCTTTGATCTCTCAGTGTAAAAGCTGCCAGATCCTGTGTTATCTTGATGGTGTTTCTATAATATTGAAATTGCTTTTTTTCTGGATGCTTTCAATATTTTCTCCTTGATCTGGGAACTCTGGAACCTGGATATAATACTCCCAGGAGTTTTCTTTTTGGGATCTTTTTCAAGAGGTGATCAGTAGGTGGAGCCAAGATGGTGGAAAGGAAGCAGTAACTTCTCTAAGTTCCTCCATGAATCCCATCACTAAACCTTAAAAAGTGAATCTGAACGGATTCTGGAGTGACAGTACCCACTTGGAGATGGAGTGTGGCAGAATCCAGCCCAGGAAAGTGCCCAGTGAGTCCGTACAGGGGGAGCACAGAGCATGTGGGCTCTGTACAGCTCAGACTTGAGAGCAGACAAGAAGACTACACCAGAGAGAGAAGAAGCCCCAGATGGCTGACTTATCAATGATGAATCCCAGGCATCTCACTGACATCTCATGAGGGGAGAGGAGGAATCATTGAAGCCAGGTAAGACAGGGCTCGGGGCCTGCAGCAGAGACAGCAGTTTTTCCTGGCACTATCAGCCCCCAGCCTGGAAGTTTACAAATTGCCTGCCTGTATATGCAGGGGCTAGAATGGCAAAGTAAATTCTAGTTGCTCAGATCCCTCATCCCTCCTTCATGAAGTAGAAAACCCAGAGATAATTCTTCCACCCAGATTGAAATCCTAAATTAGTGGAAATAGCCTCAGGCTTAGGAGTCTTCAAGAAGGGGTATAACTGAGACAGCCAGGAGTCTGAAGAGAAGAGAGGGAGGGGTCCCAACAAGCCCCACCTCGCCTAACCAGCAAAAGCCTACCTGAGCTATAGCCCAGGGGTATAGAGGCAGAAATCTGAAGTGGCCAGACTACCCCACCTCCACAGACTAGATACCCAGAGGCTACAGCATTAAAAGTCAACAACTTAGCTCACAGTTGAGAAATTAAGAAATAGTAAATCACAATGGGAAGGATAGAAGCTGAGAAGGAGAAGGGGAAGGCAAGAAAACTGATCTGTGCTTATTATGTGGGTCAAGAACAACCAAATACACAGGACAACTTGGACTCTTTACCCACACCTGAGACCACAGAAGGAAATATGAACTGGTCTCAAGCCCAAATAGCATTCTTGGAGGAGCTTAAGAAAGATTTTAAAGACTAAAGGGAGGCAGTGACCAATGTGGAAAAAAGTTTCGCTGAAGAAAACAAATCCTTAAAAAGTAAAATTAGTGAAATAATTGGAGAAAATACCTCCCTAAAAAGGACCTTCAAAAATTAACTGAAAACTATAATTCACTAAAAATTAGAATTGATCAAATTGAAACTCAGAACTCTATGATGCACCAAGGGTCAATCAAACAAAACATGACAATTGAAAAATTGGAAGAAAATGTAAAATATCTCACTGGAAAAACAATTGACCTAGAGAACAGATCCAGGAGATATAACTTAAGAATTATTGGTCTACCAGAAAGCCATGATGAAAAAAGCAGCCTAGACAACATCTTCCAAGAGATTGTCAAAGAAAATTGTCCTGAAGTCCTGGAATCAGAAAATAAAAAGGTCATCAAAAGAATTCACCAGACTCCTCCTGAAAGAGATCCCAAATTGAAAACTCTGAGAAATATAGTAGCCAAATTTCAGAATTACAAGATTAAGGAAAAAATTCTGCAAGCAGCCAAAAAGAAACAATTCAAATATCATGGAACAACAGTTAGTATCCACAGGACCTAGCAGCTTCTACATTAAATGATCAGAGGGACTGGAATTTGATATTTCATAGGGCAGGAGAGCTAGGACTACAACCAAGAATTAACTACCCTGCAAAACTGAGCATAATCTTTCAGGCAAGGAGATGGTCATTTAATGAACTAAGGGAATTTCAGACATTCCTGATGAAAAAGCCAGAGCTCAATGGAAAACCTGATCTCCAATTACAAGACTCAAGAAAGACATGAAAAGGTAAACAAGGAAAACACAGACTCACACATACATACATGAACACACCCACACTCATACACACATGCTCATTACTTGGGATGCAACAAAAGCAAAATGTTCACATCCCTATATGAGGAGCTGATAACTGTAAATATTAAAATTTTTATGATTATCATGACCTACAAAAGGGTTATACTTAGATAGAGGGTGTGGGTATGAATGCACTAACCTGAAGACTTTAAAAAAAAAAACTTATTAAGGGGATCAAAGGGATTGTAATGGGATAAAAGGAAAGGATGAGATAGGAAAAGGTAAAACATGTCATTTAAAGAGGCATAAAAACACACTATAGTAAAGAGGCAAGAAAGAGGGAGAGGAACATCATTTAAACACTATTTTCACTGGTTCTGTTTCAAAGAATTCTGGTTCAAACTTAATCAGTAAAGTTTAAGATTCTAATGTGAATAGAAACATACATTCATTAAATAGAGGAAAAGGAGGGAGGGAGAGGAGCACTGTTTGAAATTTACTCTCATTGGTTTGGTGTCAAACAGGGAGTAACTTACTCTGATAAGTGTAAAAATTTATTGTGTCCTATAGGCAGTGGGACTGTAAGAGGGGGGGGCGTTAAAAAGGAGGAGATTAAAGGGGGATTGAAGGGGAGGGAAATAGTGGTAAGGGGAGAGGGTAGGTGAAGGGGGGTCACCAGGTGTAATGGAAATGCAAATTTAAAGATCTTCCCTGCCCCTAGCTTAAGTGCACCTGGAGCCTGTGGTGGGAGGCTTGTTTTTCAGGAAAGCCCACACCTTGATACTTTGTGATTGGGCAGTGGGTCCAGAAGGTTGTTACATTCTCTGAGCCAGGAGAAGGATATATAAACCCTGAGGAGAGGCTTTGCTTTGGGGCTCACTTTGAGAAGTGTTGTGTGATTTGACCAGATGAGACTCTGGGAAGCTGTTGTTGAGAGCCCCCCCAGCTTTGAAAACCCAGATGTTGATGCTTCCCTCTCTGGTAGCTGTGATTTGGTATTTATATAATGGTTGGACAGTTTGGAAGCCTATCTGTTTGATCTGTAAGTTCTGTAACTCTGAAGTTCGGGGTGCTGACCTTTTCCCCCTGCACTAGGTAATGTGTGTTTGTTTGATTAAAGTAAGCTTGTTAACCCATTTGAGTTGCTTGCCTTTTGAAAAGGGAATAGGATGGAGGGGAAGGGACAGATAGTCATCACTACTGTGAATGTGAATGGGATGAACTCTCCCATAAAACAGAGGCAGATAGCAGAATGGATTAAAAACTATAGACCCCAATCTTACAATCGGGGGAGGAGCCAAAATGGCAGAGTAGAAAGAGCATTTCCAATGTGCTCTGCCACACAAATTTCAAACAGCACTCTGAGAGCAGGCAGCACAGCTCTCTGAGAGCAGGCAACACAGCAAGCTGGGAACCGACAGCACAGCTTGCAGAGCCGAGCCCAGGTCTGAGGTTTTAGCCCCAGGGCGGCCGGGCCTTCAGCCGGCTAGAGGGACCCCAGAACACCAAAAGTTGTGGAGATAACAGAATTATTAGCACAGATATGCCTAGGACAAAGTGAGAGGTTAGTGCCCTATGGACTTTGGGACCAGTATTTGGGGAACCCGTGGCTTCCTCCCCTGGGGGTGAAAAGCTGCTGAAGAAACAGCTGCACAGAAGCCATTTTGCAGCATCAGTAGTGGCTCTACCTCCTGGTCTGCAAACTGTAGGGAGATCCAGCAATCAGTCTGGGGGTTAATGGCTCTTGCTTTAAACTGCCTGGATCTGGAATGTGGTCTGGGGGGGAAAGTTTGGGGTGGGAATCCAATATGCCAGAGTGGGTGCAGGCTTTACAGAGGCCACCCAACTGGCCAAAATTGTGAAAACCCCACGTTTGGGCAGAAGCTCCCCTGTCTGGGGGCAGAGTCCTACTGTGGCAACAAGCCCAAAAATAAAGTAATTAAGTGGCAACATGCCTAGGCAAATGAAATAAAATAAACAGAAAAGTTCAACATTGGACTCCTATTTTAGGGGCAAAGAGGCTCAAAGCATGGAGGAGTACTGTGAGGTCAGAATTCCTGCCCCAAAAGCCCCAAATGAAAATACAAGCTGGCTACAGGCCATACAGGACCTTAAGAAGCAGTTAAGAGAAGTGGGGGAAAATTTGGGAAGAGAAATGAAAAAGATGCAAGAAAAGTATGAAATGAGAGTCAACAGCCTGACTAAGGAAAATAACACCTTAAAAAACAGACTAACTCAAATGGCAAAAGGGGCTCAGAAAGGCAATGAGGAGAAGAATGCCTTAAAAAGTCGAATTTGCCAGATGGAAAAAGAATCTCAAAAGCTCACTGAGGAGATTCATTCCTTCAGAGTTAGACTGGAGCAAATGGAAGCTAGTGACTTTATGAGAAATCAAGATACTATTAAACAGATCCAAACAAATGAAAGAATAGAAGGCAATGTGAAATATCTCATGGGAAAAACCATTGATCTGGAAAATCGATCCAGGAGAGATAATTTAAAAATTATTGGACTACATGAAAGCCAAGATTAAAGAAATAACCTAGAAATCACCCTTAAAGAAATTATCAAGGAAAATTGCCCTGATGTTTTTAGACCCAGTGGGGGAAATAGAGGTTGAAAGAATCTACCAATTGCCTCCTGAAATAGATCCCAAAAAGAAAACTCCTCGGAATATTATAGCCAGGCTCCAGAACTCCCAGATCAAGGAGAAAATACTACAAGCAGCTAGGAAGAAACAATTTCAATACTGTGGAAATGCAATCAGAATAGCCTAGGACATGGCAGCTTCTACACTGAGGGATCAAAGAGCATGGAATATGATATTCCAGAGGGCAAAAGAGCCGGGATTGAAGCCAAGGGTCACCTATCCAGCAAAACTGAGTATCTTGTTTCAGGGGAAAATATGGTCATTCAGTGGAATAGAGGATTTTCAAGCATTCTTGTTGAAAAAACCAGAGTTGAATAAAAAATTTGACATTTAGACACAAGAAGCAAGAGATGCTTGAGAAGGTAATCAAGGAAAAGAAATCAAAAGGAACTTATCAAAGTTGAACTATTTACATTCCTACATAGAAAGCAATAACTGTGTTTGATGAAAGCTTTCTCATTATGAAAATAATTGAAGGGTACATGGCATATGTTCACAGGTATACATGGATAGAGGGCACAGGTTGAATTTGATGGGAAGGGATGATTCTTTTTTTTTTTTTTGGAGGGCAGTTGGGGTTGGGTGACTTGCCCAGGGTCACATGGCTGGGTTTTTGTTTGTGTGTTGGCTGTCTGGGGCTGGATCCGGGCTCAGTTACTTCTGGCTCCAGGGCTGGCGCACTGCTTGCTATGCCACCTTGCCGCCCCAAGGAAGGGATGATTCTTAAGGGGTCAAGTCAAGAGGTGAGAGAGGAAAGTGGCAAGAGGAGATGGAGAGAGATAGGGTAGGGTAAACTATGTCATGTAGAAGAGGTAAGGGGAAGTAGTTGCAGGGGAGGGGAAGAACAGGAAGGCAAAAAGGCAAAAGCATATTCTCATTGAAGTTGGCTCAAGGAGAGAATCACATACATACTAAATGGGATATCTTACCCTCACTCGCTCTCCTGAGTAGGGGAAAGGGGGATGAGAGGAGGGATGATGGAGAGGAGGGCATTCTGGGGGGAGGGGAGGTTGGAAGTACCCACTATCAAAGAGGGACAGGATCAAAGTAGGGAATGGACCAAGTGGGAGGTGAGATGGGTGGGAGGGAAATATAAGCAGTCTTTTACAATATATCTACTATGGTAATGTTTTGCATAGCTATACATGTACAACACACACTGAATTGCTTATCTTCTCAGAGGGAGTGGGTGACAAGGGAGGAAGGGAATGTATCTGAAAATCGAAGTTTTAAAATTAAATGCTTCATAAGATGTCCAGCCTAAAAAAAACAAACAAACAACAACAACAACAACAATAACAACAACAACAACAACAAAAACCAGAACTATAGTCCTACAATATGCTGTCTACAAGAAACACATTTGAAACAAAGGAGTACCCACAGGGTAAATGTAAAAGGTTGGAATCAAATTTATTATGCCTCAGCTAAAGTAAAAATACAGGGGTAGCAATACTTATCTCAGATAAAGCAAAATCAAAAATAGATCTAATTAAAAGAGATAAGGAAGGAAACTATATCCTGCTAAAAACACCATAGAGAATTAAGCAATATTATTACTATATATATATATATATATATATATATATATATATATATATATATATGCACCAAGTGTTATAGCATCCAGATTCCTAGAGGAGAAGTAAAAGGAATTGGAGGAAGAAATAGATAGCAAAACTATACTAGTGGGGAAACCTTAATCTCCCCCTTTCTGAACATGATAAATCTAACCTCAAAATAAACATGAAAGAAGTTAAGAAGGTGAATATAACTTTAGAGAGACTAGATATGATAGATCTCTGGAGAAAACTGAATGGGGATAAAAAGGAATTTACTTTCTTCTCAGCAGTAAATGGTACATACTCAAAAATAGACCATGTACTAGGGCATAAAAAACTTACAATTCTGTTCAGAAAGGCAGAAATATTAACTGCATCATTCTCAGATCATGATGCAAAAAAAAAAAAAATATATGCAGTAAAGGCCCAGGGAAAGATAGACTAAAAACTAATTGGAAATTAAACAATTTAATCCTAAAGAATGAGTGCACAATCAGTAATTTCATTCAAGAGAATGATAATAATGAGACATCATACCAACATTTGTGGGATGAAATAAAGGCGATTAGGGGAAGTTTTATATCCCTGAGTGCATACTTAATTAAAGCAGAGGGAAGGGAGGTCAATGAATTGGACATGCAATTGAAAAAGCTAGAAAAAGAACAAATTGAAAATCCCCAATTTAGTACTAAATTAGAAATATTGAAAACCAAAGGAGATATTAATAAAATTGAAATTAAGAAAACTGTTGAATTAATTAATAAAACTAAGAGTTGGTTTTACAAAAAAAAACAATAAAATTGATAGACCCTTAGTCAATATGATAAAAAAAAAGAAAGAAGAAAACCAAATTATGAGCATACAAAATAAAAAGGGTGAATCTACCTCCGCTGAAGAGGAAGTCAAAACAATAATTAGGAATTATTTGTCCCAATTGTATGCATATAAATATGATAATCTTAGTGAAATGGATGAATATTTACAAAAACACAAATTGCCCAGATTAACTGAAGAGGAAGTGAATTACCTAAATTACCCCATCTCAGGAAAATAAATCAAATAAGCCATCAAAGAACTGCCTAGGAAAAATCTCCAGGGCCAGATGGGTTTACTAGTGAATTCTATCAAATATTTAAAGAACAATTGATTCCAATACTCTATAAACTATTTGGGAAAATTAGTGAAGGAGTCCTACCAAACTCTTTCTATGACACAAATATGGTACTGATTCCTAAATCAGGAAGTGATAAAACAGAGAAAAAAAATTATAGACCAATTTCCCTCATGAATTTAGATGCATATATTTTAAATAAAATATTAGCTAAAAGACTGCAACAACTTATCAGAAGAATAATACACTTTGATCAGGTAGGATTTATTCCAGGAATGCAAGGATGGTTTAATATTAGAAAAACCATCAGTATAATTGATCATGTCAACAATAAAACTAGCAGAAACTACATGATTATCTCAACACATGCAGAAAAAGCTTTTGATAAAGTATAATATCCATTCCGATTAAAAACACTAGAAGGGGCGGCTAGGTGGCGCAGTGAATAGAGTACTGGCCCTGGAGTCAGAAGGACCTGAGTTTGGAGCCGGCCTCAGACACTTAATCCACACAAACAAAAACCTAGCCATGTAAACTTGGGCAAGTTACTTAACCCCAATTGCCCTAAAGGGGCGGCTAGGTGGTGCAGTGAGTAAGAGCACCGGCCTCAGAGTTGGGATGACCCGAGATCAGATCCAGCCTCAGAAAATGAGCACCCACGCATAAATAATGACTAGCCGTGTAACCTTGAGCAAGTTACTTAACCCCAATTGCTTAAAAAAAAACACACTAGAAAGTATACAAATAAATGGAGCCTTACTTAAAATAGTTGATAGCATCTATTTAAAACCTTCTGCAAGTATTATATGCAATGGGGATAAACTAGAAGCATTTCCAATAAGATCAGGAGTGAAACAAGGGTGTCCACTATCACCCCTCTTACTCAATCTGGTACTACAAATGTTAGCAGTAGCAATTAGAGAATAAAAAGAAATCAAAGGAATCAAATTAGACAAAGAAGAGACCAAGCTATCACTCTTTGCAGATGATATGATGATATACTTAGAGAATCCTAGAGAATCAAGTAAAAAAAGTACTTGAGACAATAAATAAATTTGGCAAAGTTGCAGGATATAAAATAAACCCACATAAATCCTCTGCAGTCCTGTATATCTCTAATGAAATTCAAAAGCAAGGGATAGAAAGTGAAATCCCATTTAAAGTCACTGTAGACATTATAAAATATTTGGGAATCTACCTGCCAAAACAAACCCAGGACCTATATGATCACAACTACAAAACACTTCTCACACAAATAAAATCAGATATAACTAATTGGAAAAATATCAATTGTTCCTGGCTGGGTCAAGCTAATATAATAAAAAATACGATTTTACCCAAACTAAATTATATGATTAGTGCCATACCAATCAATTTACCAAAAACTACTTTATAGAGTTAGACAAAATACTAACAAAATTTATTTGGAAAAATAAACGATCTAGAATATCAAGGGAATTAATGAAAAGAAATGGTAGGGAAGGTAGACTAGCTATACCAGATTTTAATCTGTATTATACAGCAGCAGTCATCAAAACTGCTTGGTACTGGCAGAGGAGTAGAGTAGTGGTTTGATGGAATAGATTGGGCACAGGAGACCCAGCAGTTAATGAATATATTAATCCATTGTTTGATAAACCCAAAGACCCCAGTTTTGGGGATAAGAATGCACTATTTGACAAAAACTGCTGGGAAAAGTGAAATATACTATGCCAGAAACTGGGCATAGACCATTATCTAACACCATGTAACAAAATCATGTCTAAATGGGTGCATGATCTAGGTGTAAAGGATGATAATGTAAACAATCTGGGAAAGCAAGGAATAGTTTGCCTGTTAGATTTGTGGAGAGGGAAAGTGTTTAGGACCAAACAAGAACTAGGGAGAATTATAAAATACAAAATGGATAATTTTGATTACATTAAATTGAAAAGCTTCTGTACAAAGAAAGCAATGTAACCAAGATCAAGATGGAGGTGGGAAATTGGGAAAGAATTTTTACAAACTATGTCTCTGATAAAGGACACATTTCTAAAATATACAGAGAATTGATTTCAATCTATAAGAATACAAGCCATTCCCCAATTGATAAATGGTCAAAGGATATGAACAGGCAGTTTTCAGAGAAAGAAATTAAAGATATCTATAAGCATATGAAGAAATGCTCTAAATCACTATTGATTAGAGAAATGCAAATCAAAACAACGCTGAGGTACCACATCTCTCCAGTCAGATTTGCTAAGATGACAAAACAGGAAAATGACAAATGCTGGAGAGGATATGGGCAAATTGGAACACTAATGCATTGCTGGTGGAGTTGTGAACTTATCCAACCATTCTGGAGAGCAATCTGGAATTATGCCCAAAGGGCTATAAATAATTTCATACCATTTGACCCAGCAATTCCACTTCTAGCATTATATCCCAAAGAGATCATAGAAGAGGGAGGAAGACCCATATGTACAAAAATATTTATAGCAGCTCTTGGGATAACAATGTACTATTTGACAAAACTGCTGGGAAAACTGGAATATACTATACCAGTGTTTGCAAAGAATTGTAAATTAAAAGGGTGCCCATCAATTGGGTAATGGCTAGACAAGTTGTGGTATATGCATGTAATGGAATATTATTGTGCTATAAGAAATGAGGAGGAGACAGTTTTCATATTTACCTGGAGAGGCTTATACAAACTGATGCTGAGTGAGAAGAGTAGAACCAGGAAAAATTTGTATACAATCACAGACCCAACATATGTGTGATGACCAACTATGACAGACTGGACTCTTCTCAGCAATTCAGTGATATAAATCAGTCCTGAAAGTCTCATGAAGTAGAGAGATGCCTACGTCCAGAGAAATAACTATAAAGAACTGAGCTTGAATCCTGATGGGAGCAAACTAATTGATCTTTTTCTTTTCATTGTTTGGTTTTATTTCTTCTTTACCATTTTTCATCCCACCTAGTACAATAAGCTTTTGTAACTTGACTAATGTCTAATATGAAAATATCATATACTGGACTATATGCTGTCGTGGGGGGTGGGAGGAGGGAGGGAAAGGAAATTTGAAACTCAAGGAACTATGGAATTGAATCTTGTTAAGTAAAAATAAAAAAATTAATAATAAAAAAAGACGTGATCAGTAGATTATTTAAACTTCTATTTTGCCCTCTAGTCCTAAAACATCAGGGTAAGTTTCCTTGAGAATTTCTTGAAGGATGATTTTCAGATAGTTCAATAATTTTTAAAATGATCTCTCCTACATCTATTTTCAAGGTCAGTGTTTTTTTCCATGAGATATTTCACTTTGCCTTCTATTTTTTTTTTTCATTTTTTTGATCTGTTTATAGTATCTTGATTTCTGATAAAGTCATTAGTTTACATTTGCTCCAATTTAATTCTGAAGGAATGATTCTCCTCAGTGAGCTTTTGATATTTTTTTTCCATATAGCAAATTTGGCTTTTTAAGGCATTCTTCTCCTCTTTACTTTTTTGAGCCTCTTTTGCCTTCTGATTTAGTCTGTTTTTTTAAGGTGTTATTTTCTTCAGTCAGCTTGTTGACACTCATTTCATAATTTTCTTGCAGATTTCTCATTTCTCTTCCCAATTTTTCCTCCACTTTTATTATTTGGTTTTCAAAATCCTTTTTAAAATCCTCTATGGCCTGTAACCAGCTCATATTTTTCTTGGAAGCTTTTTGTGCAGGAATTCTGACTTCTTTGTCTTCCTCCTGTTTCATTCTTTGATCCTTTTTGTCCCCAAAATAGGAGTCTAATGTCAGATTTCTCTGTTCGCTTGACTACATTTGCTTAACTTTGATGCTTGATTATTTGACTTTTGAGCCTTTTGCCACAGTAGAACTCTGCTACCAGAGGGGGGAGTTTTATCCCAATTGCTGGGGTTTTCACAGCTTCTGGAGCAATTAATTGGGTGCCCTCTCTGAAGCCTCCACATGCTCTAGGTTAAAGCAAGAGTGATTACCCCTCAGAATGGTCATTTGGTCCTCCTACAATCTGCAGACCAGGAGCTCTGAAGCAGCCATGAGGTGGGTGGCTGCAGAGCCATGAAGCCTCCGCTGCTTCTTACCTGGGGTTAAAGGCCAGAGCACATTCCCACACTCCCTGTTCCTCCAAAATCTACACTGACCACTGACTTTTTCTTTGTCATCTATGGTTTGATAATTCTGGAAACTGCCACAGATGCTGGTGATCTGAATTCCCTCCATCTGGGGGTTGGTTAGGCCATCCATAGCCTAAAACCTCTGGCTCCCATGGGGCTGGACTCAGCTCCCTAAGCACTGAGCTGGCCCCTTCCTTCTAGTCTGCTGGGCTGTCTTCAGTGGGAGGTTAGCTTCTCTCTGTCATTTGTGGGTTATGTAGCTCCAAAGTTTGTCTGGAGTCATTTTTTACATGAATTGGAGGAGATGGAAGCTGGGGCCCTGCAGAAGGCCTGTATCTACTCCACCATCTTTAATCTACCCCCCCAGTTACAGAGTTGTCTAGAGTAGGAAATATGATTGGTGGATTTGCATCAAAATAGCTTGTCAAAATGCCTTCCTTACATGGAGTCAAACTCTCAATAATAAATTTGTTAATAAGTTAGTAAATAAGGGCAGAAATAATTGATTGGGGTTCACTATTAAATGCATATGTTACATATTTCAGATTAACATACCATCCCAGAACTGAATATCAGATTATCTATATGTGACTTAGGAATCTAAAGGAACAAACTATAGAAAATCAAATATCATTGTTGGAAAGGAAGGAAGGGGTATGGGCAAGATTCAGTCCCTAGTCAGGGAACATGAAAATACCCAGGCAGGAAGAAATGGTCTAGTGTAAAGGGAGGAGGCAAAGAAAACATTCACCTTATTCATAATTTTGAATGTAGTGTGTAGGTTTTTGGTCAAATGAATGGAATAGGGGTATATACATTATCAACCTGAATCAGTGGGATTTATAGTGTAGCCTTTACCGTGATTCCAATAGTTTATTTCATTAGCAGTTTAAAAAAGGGGACAAAAGCGCTTCTGTGAACAGCTGAAAAGACAGTTAGAAGCTGGCAAAACTAAGGGTGGGGGCACTAATGAAACATTTTCTTCCCTATGTTCTCAGGAAGTTCTGTTGTTAGTGCCCTTCTGGATACAAAGGTATGCAGAGACTACTGAAAGATTGCTATCTACCCATCTGTCTCTTGCTATGAATTCAAATGTGTGATTATGCTTTTATGACTATCACTAAAGATTATAGCTTGGCTACTCAAATATTTAATGTTCACTCACTTTCTGGACAAGATGCAAATGTATGTAAATTCCAATGCCTTTACATGGAATCTTACTTCCTAGACAACCCAGCCTCCAAGTGTGGGGAGGGGAGAGAGGGATTCTGAAGGGAAGGCAAAACTCATTTTTAATAAGCCCCAATCCTACAAAAAGAGTGAACTTTTCCAAATGTAAAGTGTGGGATAGGGACTGGATCTATGATTTAATTAGATGAGTAAACTCTATTAATGAAAGTTCACAACAATCTCTCCTGCTTATAATCTTAGGGAATTTTCTGAAGAATTGAGAGTTTATGTGACTAGCCCAGGGTTACAGAACCAGGAACATATCAGAGGCAAGGCTTTCGTATTCAAATGTAATGCTATAGAAACCATTTCTACATTTATGGGAGTTAACCGTTGTTAAGAATCCCAAAATCCAAAAACAATTATTGTAATATTTTCAGTCACTGAGCAGTGGACCATACAATCATTGATTTCAAGTTGGAAAAAACTGTCAAAGAGGACTAGTTTGACACATTCATTTTAATGGTAAAAGGATGGTGGCAGAGAGAAGTAAAATGAGTTTACTAAGGTTACATAGATAGTAAATGGCAAAGCTATGATTTGAACTCAAATCCTTAGTCCAAATCAACCATACTTTCTAATAGACCATGATTTTATTCTAGCATTTGACTTTTTTTTAATAAAGAGGATACCATGTTAAAATGAAAAAAGGCAATGATAATACCAACTAACCCATGAGCTAGGAACCAAAGTATTTATGTTATATTCCCAGATGATCCCTATTTTTTATTTCCTTAAAAATAGGAGTGATTAGAATATTTTTGATCTGCCTTCTAACTTTTTTTTATTTTTTTTTAAACAAATACTTTATTAACTTCTGTTTTACATCATTCATTTCCGCCAGATTTTGAGTTACAATCATTTTCCCCCCATTATTCCCCTACCCAACCTCCCAGAATAGCAGTCCCACAAGATATCGCTTCCTCCAATCTGCTCTCTCCCATACCTTCTCCCATACCCCATCGACTTTTCCATTAGAGGAAGATGAATCTTTGTGTCCCAATGCCTGCACATCTTATCTCCCAATTATAGGCAAAAGAGTATTAATAATAGTATTTATATATATATTTGAAACATTTAATGTTACGACCTCGAATTTCAGATCCATTTTCTTCCTCCCTTGTCACCCATTCCTTCTTGGGATATAAGTAATTCAGTATATGTTGTACATGTCCAGCCATGCAAAACATTATCATAGTAGATACATTGTGCAAGGCTGCTTATAATTCCCTCCCACTCATCCCACCCCCCACCTGGTCCATTCCCCACATGATCCTGTCCCTCTTCTATAGTGGGTACTTCCAACCTCCCCTCACCCCAAGGATGCCCTCCCATCCATCATCTCTCCTCTCATCCCCCTTCCCCCTATCCTGCTGCAGGTTGAGATATCCCATTTAGTATGTATGTCATTTTCTCCCTGAACCAAATTCAATGTGAATGTGGTTTGCCTTTTTAGCCTTCCTTATTCTCCCCCTCCTTTGCACCCACTTCCCCTACATGAGATAGTTTACCCCACCATGTCTCTCCCCATCTCCTCTTGCCACTTTCCTCTCTCACCTCATAATTTCATCCCTTGAGTATTCTCCCTTCCCAACAAATTCAACCTATGCCCTCTATCCATATATAACTGTAACCATATACACACACATTCACATATGTATTCATATGACCACACCCCCTTCTTCCATTATTTTCATAGTGAGAAAGGTATCATCAGTCACAGATATTGCTTTTCCATATAGGAATGTAAATAGTTCAACTTTGATAAGTTCCTTTTGATTTCTTTTCCCTGATTACCCTCCCAGGCATCTCTTCCTTCTTGCATCTGGATGTCAAATTTTCTATTCAACTCTGGTTTTTTCCTCAAGAATGCTCGAAAGTCCTCTATTCCACTGAATGACCATATCTTCCCCTGAAACAAAACACTCAGCTTTGCTGGGCAGGTGACCCCTGGGCTCATTCCCAGTTCCTCTGCCCTCTGGAATATCATATTCCACGCCCTTCTCTCCCTCAGTGTAGAAGCTGCCAGGTCCTGGGCCATTCCGACTGTGCTTCCACAATATTGAAATTGTTTCTTCCTGGCTGCTTGGTGTATTTTCTCCTTGATCTGGGGATTCTGGAACCTGGCTATAATATTCCTGGGAGTTTTCTTTTTGGGATCTTTTTCAGGAGGTGATCGGTGGATTCTCTCAACCTCTATTTTGCCCTCTGAATCTAAAACATCAGGGCAGTTTTCCTTGAGAATTTCTTGAAGGGTGATCTCTAGGCTCTTTCCCCGATCATGGCTTTCAGGCAGTCCAACAATTTTTAAATTGTCTCTCCTGGATCTATTCTCCAGGTCAGTGGTTTTTCCCATGAGATATTTCACATTGCCTTCTAATCCTTCGTCTGTTTGGATCTGCTTAACAGCATCTTGACTTCTCATAAAGTCACTAGCTTCCATTTGCTCCAGTCCAACTCCGAAGGAATGAATCTCCTCAGTGAACTTCTGAGATTCTTTTTCCATCTGGCAAATTCGACCTTTCAAGGCATTCTTCTCCTCAATGCCCTCCTGGGCCTCCTTTGCCATTTGAGCCAGTCTATTTTTTAAGGTGTTGTTTTCCTCAGTCAGGCTGTTGACCCCCATTTCACACTTTTCCTGCATCCTTCTCATTTCTCTTTCTAATTTTTCCTCCACTTCTCTTATTTGATTTTTAAAGTCCTCCTTAAGGTCCTCTATGGCCTGCAACCCACTCATGTTTTCCCCTGGGGCTTTTGGAGCAGGACTTCTGACCTCACAGTCCTTTTCCCGCTCTATGCCCCCAAAATAGGAGTCTAGGGTTGCATTTTTCTGTTGCCTTTGCCTTGGCATGTTGCCACTTAATTGCTTGACTTTTGGGCTTGTTGCCACACTATGGCTTTAAGGCCAGATAGAGGAATTTTCGTCCCGAACGTGTGGGGGGCAACTTCCGTTTCTGGCAAGCTATAAACCCACCCACAACTTCCACCCTAGATCACAATCCAGATCCAGGAGGTTAAAGCAAGAGCGATTACCCCCCAAGACTGATCGCTGGATCTCCCCACGATTTGTAGGCTGGGAGCCGGAAATGCCTATGAAAACTACAAAATGGCGTGTCTCCTCAGCGGCTTCTAGCCCCCAGGGGAGGGAGCTGACGCATTCCCCAAATACAGGTCCCAAAGTCCATAGGACACTAACCTCTTACTTTGTCCTAGGCAAGTCTATGTTGATAATTCTGGCGTCTCCACAGTTCCTGGTGTTCTGGGGTTCCTCCAGCCGGCTGCTGGCCCTGCCGCCCTGGGGCTAAAACCTCGGCTCACGTGGACCTGGGCTCGGCTCGGCTCCTGCGCTCTGCGCTCTGCCGGCTCCCAGACCACTGCGCTGGTCCTTCCTTCAGGGTGCTGGGCTGTCCTCAGCGGGAGGTTAGCTTCTCTGTGTCGTTCTGTGGGTGCTGGGGCTCCAGAAGATTTTCAGAGTCCTTTTTTACATAGTTTGTGGAGAATCTGGGGGCAGAGAGGCTTGGAAGAGCTGTTTCTACTCCGCCATCTTGGCTCCGCCCTCTCCCTGCCTTCTAACTTTTAAAAATGTATTTGACTTTCTTCTTTCCTCTATCCAAGTTATGAAGATTTATTAATCATTTATAATGTGCCAGCACTGTGCTAAACACTAGTGATACCCAGAAAGGCAAATAGAGTTTCTCTTCTCAAGAAGTTCACATACTAATAGGCAAAAAAACGTATAAAAATATCATATACAAGTTACAGAGTAGAGGGAAAGTAACTTTAGGGAGAAAGGTTCAGGTCTTGGAGGTAAAGGGGGGAGGTGTTGTTTTTTAAGCTGAGTTTGTAAAGATGCCAGGAATGTAAGAGTCTGAGGTAAGAAGAGATAGAATCACAAGCATGGGGCAAAGCCATACAATGAATAAATGAGGATGGTGTATCATGACCAAGGAACAAAAATTAGTTTGGTATCATTGAACTGTAGTATGTGGGGAGATGGATAATGTGTGACAATACTACTAATCTCAGAAAGGACCAGGTTATGGAGAGCTTTATAGACTTTTATCTTCTATCTTAAAGGCCATAAGGGGCTACTGGAGTTATACAAGCAGAGAGGGAAATGTCAAACTTTCGTTCTACAGAAACATTGTGGCAGCTATGTAGAGGATAGACAAGAGTGGGGAGAAATATGAGGTGAGGAGAACATCTAAAAGGTTATTTCAATAATCTGTGCTAGAATTGATAAGACCTTGAGTTAAAGTAACGGTTGTTGTAAAAACAAAGAAACAAACAAAAAAAAAAAAAAACAATTTCCAAGAAATCTCCATGGGGCAATATGTTCTATGGGATCACAAAGAATCAGACATAAATGAAATATTGAACAACAATAATTATGAGTAAGAGAAGATGGTGTATATAAGAGATGTGATGGTAGAAAAGACAGGATTTGGCTCCTGATAAGTTATATAGGGTGAATGAGAATAAGGACCTAAGGTTGATGCTGATGTTGAGAACCTAGAAGGATGAAAGGCTAATATTATCTTAAACAGTAAAAGGGATTTTCAAAAAAGAAGGCGCTTTGGGCAAAAGGGTAATAAGTTCTGTTTTGTCTTCTGGAAACTTGTCATTAGTCTTCTCCCATAGAGTTTACTCCATGCTGGGCATCTTTGATGGGTGTGCTGATCTACTGAATCAGATGTCTCATGGTGACTGCTGGGCACATAGTTGCTAAAGGGCCATATTAGCTGTGCATCCTCAGATTAGTTACTTAAAATCTATTGCCCTCAGTGCCCTTCATAAGTAAAATGAAGGGGTTGGACGAATAACTTTGAAGTTACTTCCAGTTTTTAATTTAACCTTGCCTGCAGGTTCAAACCTAGTCCTTTTCATCCCATGACACATGCTTCCTTTTTAAAATAAGTGGCTCAGACCAGATGATTTGGAACGTCCTCTTCAACTATAAAATTATAATTCCAAAAGGTATAGCTAGCATACTCTTTGACTAAGTAGACACACATCAATCAATTGATTTATCTGTTTCAAATTGAATATTGTTTACTGTTAATTATCTGAGTGAAAGGATTTTGCAAATATTGTTAAATTTTATTTTGGAGACACAAATTTTGTAGTAATACTACATAAAATTTTCTATTATTAAAGTTTGTAGTATTATGCTATTCTTTCCATCTGACTGCTTCTTTTTATGGATCCTGAATTTCCCTTGAATTCTTTGGAAAACAGGATACTTTATAAGCTTTTTCTTTTAGGTCCATAAAGCAAGAGTAGTAGTTTAAACTAGCCCCAAGGCTCCTTTTAAGGCTGAATAGGGAAAATCAATTAGGTACTCACTACCCTCAGAATTTCCTATGATATTCATTTGGAATTTAATAGTTCAGAGGTATCTTTCTTCATATGTTCCCCTTTCATAAATCATTATGACATTGCTTATAAAAATCTTTTGAAACTAACATTCTTCCTATGGCATATCTACTCAAGTGTCCCTTTAATCTCAATTAAAAATAAATTCCTACCTTTCCAACCTAAAACTGCATAGTTTCTAGGTCTAATTGGAAAGGGATCTCAGCAGATCTCCAATTCAATAACATCTTAATGTGATTTTTGGAAGGAAGGATGAGAAATAATCCTATTGCTGACATATGGTAAGGAAATTTGAGCTTCTCTGAGTCATTTAATATAAAGAACTACGAAAACGAGAAGTAGAAAGTCCCTTATGTCCATGAAAACACCTTAATTTTCTCTGGTGTGTGTGTATTGACAGATATTGTGTTTACTGGTCAAATTGTTAAACAAATGATAGTAGTAGCAGTAGCAGTAGTAGTGGTGGTGGTGGTAGTAGTAGTAGTAGTAGTAGTAGTAGTAGTAGTAGTAGTAGTAACAACATTAATAACATACAAAGAAAACAGTCAAATTGGGTACTTTAAAACACTTAACAACTTCATGGGTCTAAACTGTCGAATCAATTTCGAGTATGTATACAGTCTATGTTAACCAGTTTTTCTTTGTTATTATTTGTTTTTAACCATGGAGTCAGAATCAATTTCAGTACTGAGACCGCTGTGGTCATCTGGTCTAACTCACACCTGAAAAGCAATTCCCTCTAGAACATACTTTATAAGTGCTCACTTGACCTTTACTTGAAGACCTTCCATTTAGCTCTAATTGCTAAACATACTTTTTTTTCCCTATCATCAAGCCTAAATATGTTTCTCTACAGTTTTTACTTATAACTGTTACATTAGCCTCTCAGTATAAATGGAACAATTCCAATCATTTCCCTATAATTATCTTTCAAATACATTCTTTTGACCTCTCTACAACCTATGACCTTATTGATTATCCTCTTCTCCTCAACATTCTCTTCTTTCTAGACAGTAAGGACATCACTTTCTCCTAGTTCTCATCATATCTTACCAATTGTATTTTACTTTTGTTTTTTTCTGGTGACTTCCAGGTGACTTCCACTAAACATGGGTGTCCCCTAGAGTACTGTGCTGGTCTCTTTTCTCTTCTTCCTGTATAATATTTCTCTAATACACTGATTTCATCAGCATTCATGGATTTAATATCATTTCTATTCTGATGATAGTCAAATCTACCTATCTAGACCTAGGCTCTCTTTTGACCTCTAGTCTCACACTTACTATCTTTCATATATCTCAAACTGTATGTCCAGATATCTTAAATTCATTAATACAAAACTGAACCAGTTTTCTTTCCCCCAAACCATCCTCTCTTCCAAACTTTCCTATTACAGTAAAGGATTCCACCATTCTTCCAGTACTTACTCCAGGATCACAACCTAGGTGCTATCCATCACTCTTCACTATCTTTCAACATCCATATCCAATTTGTTGCCAAGGCTTGTTGATTTTACCTTTGCAAAAGCTCTTGAATATATGATATAGTCTCTTCTGTCCTCTGATTCTACCACTACTCTTGTTTAGGTATTCATCACCTCATGCCCAGAACATTGCAATACCTTCCTGATGGGTATTTCTACCTCAAGTTTCTCTCCACTCTAGTCCATACTCTATTCATACATCAAAGTGGCTTTCCTAAATTGCAGTATGTCCAGTCATATAACACCCTCACCCCACCCCTCACACACCTCCACTCAATAAAATCCTGTAGTACCTTATCACTTTGAGAATCAAATAAAAAAATCCTTTACTGTCATTCAAATCCCTTTGTAAGCAAGCACTTTCTATCTATCCAGTATTTTTATTCTTTACACCCTACCCTCCATTTATCACATATATTTGAATCCAATGACATTGGCCCCTTTACTGTTCCACAAATAAAACACTCCATCTCTCAGCTTTGGGCATTTTCTTTTGCTGACCTCCGTTCATAAAATTTTTCTCCCTCCTCATTTCAACCACTTAACGCCCTTAGCTTCCTTCAAATTCCATCTAAAATGTTACTTTCTACAGTAACTTTTTCTTAATATACCTTAACTCTCTTTACTCCCCTAAGTTAATTATTTCTTTTTATCCTATCTATAATTTGTTTGTACCGGTGTTTTTGCTTGGTGTCTCTCCCTTTAGACTATGAGCTCCTTGAGGGAATAGACTTAAATTTTTCCCTTCTTTATATTACCAGCATTTAATATAGTGCCTGGGACATAGTAATCACTTAATAAATCCTTATTGACTGGATAGAATACTGAAAAATCAGCTGGTAACATCTCTAGATACTTTAAAAAATCTTCAAATGGTAAAAACTTGTGACCTTTCGCCATCTTGGTCACATTATCCCATCTTGCCAATGGCTCCTAAAATGTAATTCAGAGGGAAACATAATATAGTGGTTTTATCGGGGCAGAATGAGACATTTTCCTTGTTTCTAGAAGCAAAGCTTCTCTTAATGAAGATTAACATGGCAGAGGATAAAGATTTATATTGAAGACTTATATGGCAACTCTCTTGGCTGCCATATCACACAATTGTTTGATTGGAGTCAAATAGTAGAGGTTCTCCTATAACCGCTATAACTTCCCATCTTTTACTTGTGATTTGTTTTTGCCTAATGTAAAGCTCCAATAAAGGATTAAAAAAAGACTTTAGGAGACAATAACATTTTAATATATTTGATAGGTAATAGTTATTTTAAAATATTGTTTGACTTTTAAATGTTCTTCTTTATATGTATTAAAGGGATGCACAAAGAAAAAAATGTTTTGTTGTTTGGTTTGTGTAGTGTAGTATAGTGAAATAAATTATATTTCTAACTGTATTGGCTTAGTTTTTATTCAATTTTAAATCATAAATAATAAATCATCTGTCTCAGAAACATGTATCTTCAAACCATGCAAATAGGTTTTCCCCATTTGGCAGGATGAATCATATCTGATGCCAAGTGAGTCATTCAAAATGCTTTAATTGATTTTACCACCTGAGTATTAGAAGATGGAATAATAAAAATCATTGTAGCCTATTAAATGTTTGATGCTCATTGGCAAGGCTACTTTAATGCAAGTTTAACTTCTTTCCTTTGGTGGTAAGGTCCTGGCTCTGTTTTTTAGAACTATTTACTGAACAATATTGTCAATTATGTATTCCCTAAATTATAATCCTACTGAGGATTAGTACAGTAGATGAAAATTAATAGAAATTAATAGAAACAACATCAGCACCTCTCCATGATTTTAATTAATCTGAGCTCTTAAAAGATAATAGATAAAATTTTAAGTTGAAGGACCTTAAAGCTAACAAAGTTCAGCCTGTTATGACCACTTGTCTTAGAGCTGATAGTATCATACTGGAAGTACTTATGATTATCAGGGGGTTGACACTGGATGGAATCATAAAATCTAATTGATTTAGTTAATTTTTATACAACCATGCTTCAGATAAAAAATCAGATAAAGTTTATAAATTATATAACTAATTTCCTATCAAAATATTCCAAAGCACATGGGAAGAGCATCCCATGGAGTGACATATAAATACTGGTATGAGACTGTATGACACTATGAATTATTTTTAAAAAAAACTGTGGTTATGTGAGGTTAGATTTAATTTGTATTCAAAGTTGAAAGAAAATCCTCTAGACTCAATAGTTATATACATGCATAAATATACAACTACTATCATTAAATTTGTCATTGGATATAGACACAATTTTCCTATCCACTTTTAAAATTTCAAATTCACAAATTGTTTTAACTGTTTTTTTTTTCAAAATCTCACCCATATTATTTACCCATTCTATCTTCATTTATGTTTTTAGTTTAGATGAAGCCTAGAAGGAATGCAGGAAAATATCATGTAATCATCCTGGGCAAATAGACTGGTGCAGATTTTAATGGTCTTTAAATGACAAACATAAAAACATATGCTTTATCCTAAACTCAAAAGAGAGCCACTAAAGCTTCTGTAATAGTGAAGTTACATAGTCCGGTCTATACTTTTAGACATGTCACTTGGTTACTGTACAGAGAATGACTTGGAAAGAAGAGAGGATGGATGCAAGGAGACTACTATATTAGATTGAGCAAGAGGTGATGAGAAGCTTAAATGGGGCAGTTATGTTGTACATAGAGATTTAGGAAATGAGAGGGGGGTGGAATCATTAAGACTTGACCTCTGAATGGTTAGGGATAGGATGAGCTAGACTGAAGATTCTAGGATTGACTCCAAACTCATCCCTTTCCTATTTCTCCTACCTGAGTTATTATCTTCTAGCTCGGTGTCATTGAACAGACATTTGCATTGCTTGGGATATTCTCCTTTTTCATTTTGTGGCATCATTAAAGCCCTTTCAGACTCAGTTTACCTGCCACTTCCTTCACAGTGTTTTAGTTGCCCTAGTTGTGAGCCTCATGCCCACCAGTATGTATTTATTTCATGCATAAATTGTTTTTATTTATCTCTGAACATGTTGTATCCTTTCTAGCAGAAGTTGCTTAAGGACCACACAGCTTTATTGCCTTGATTTTGAATTTGTATTCCCAACACATAACTTTTTATAATAGGCACTTATGTAGTCAGGGCTGGGAGGGTAGGGAGAATCTAGAGATGATTAAGTACAATCTATTTATTTTAAACTTGAGAAAATGTAGGCCCAAAGGGGTTAAAGGAACTGTTCAATGTCACAAGGCTAGTAAGTGCAAGAAGTGACATTCAAACCTAGGTCTGATATATTCCAAATCTGCCCTCTATCCACCCTCAATCTAACCATCAGTGAATTGATTGAGTAGGGCAGCCTGTTGTTTATTGTTGTTGAGACATTTTAAACATGTCCTACTATTTGTGACTCCATTTTGGGGTTTCTTGACAAATATATTGGAATGGTTCACCATTTCCTTCTCTAGCTCATTGTATAGATGAGAAACTGAGGCAAACAAGGTGAAGTGACTTAACCAGGGTCACAAAGCTAGTAAGTGTCTGAAGCCAGATTTGAACTCAAGTTTTCCTGACTCTTTCTATCCACTGTGTCACCTGGCTGCTCTTAGGGCAGTGTAATTCCATACAATTGCTCCAGAGACATTCTTTGGGACTTCAGAGAGTTATTTAACAAGAAGCAGAGTGAAGAGAAGGGGATCCTTCATAAGTGTCTGAGAGAATAAAAAGGAAAATCATGTCTGAATGAAGCAGATAGTGTTATATCTGGAGTCAGATAGACCTGAGATCAAATCCCATCTCAGACACTTGCTATCTATGTGACATTGGGTAAATCATTAAATCTATATGGGTAAGCCTCTGTTTCCTCATCTATAAAATGGGGGAAATGGTCTCACCTACCTCCCAGTGTTGTTGTGAAGAAACAGTGAGTTAATATTTGTGATGCAATTTACCAACAGTGCAGCACTAATTATATTATAACTATTATTATTGATTTTTCATGTGTTGGTACTTGTAATTTTCTGGGAGACATAGGGTGCTAGATTCTAGCTCAAACATATGAGTGAGCAGGTAGAAACAAAGAGAACTATCCCTAGAGAGTAGAGGTACCCTAACTAGGCTGGTGTTGCATGATTAGAATGGGGATACAGGGATACGTGTGCCTCATTCTTGTCCAGGAACACACCAGAGGCACTATGATATAAAAACCAATACTCAGGATCAGACGGGGTGCTGGGTATTCATGTTGAGTGTGATCCCTAACATTTCCTGTTGAGATCTGCATGGTATTATAAGAAGAGATCCTTCAAAGCTGCTGTTAAACGATTAAAATACTACATAGTGATTTGGAATACTGCTACTCAGTATAGGGCATATTTAACTTCTAACAGCTATGTTGTCAACTCTGTTTCATCTTTTTTTCATCTTCCACTAAAATGTTAAAATTATATGTACTGCATATTCACAATAGGAGTTAAAAAAAACTACATCTCAGGTTGTATTACGTATTGATTTGATCAGATTATTTTTTCCCTTTGGATTTGAACTTTGTGTCAGAGAGGGAAATTAATCCTAAAAATAAACACCTACCAATTAAAGTATAGAAATGTCTGATGCAAAGATTATATATATTAAAACATGATAGGACTTTCTATAGCAGAGTTTTGTTTTTGGCCAGGGACTCTCTAAAATCTCCAGAAGGATTTGAAAAGTGGATTAGGCTAATTTTAGGTCTAGGGAGAAGATTAAGGTATGGCATAGGTAATACACAGACCCTTTCGGTTTTCCCACCCAGAGTGTGTAGCAACCTAATATTGGGCACAGCGTTTAAATTAAAAATTGGAAATTAAGAAGATATTATGTAGCAGACAACAAAGGCTAAAGTAGCAAGCTATCCTACAAACCTAAAAAAAATATTCTAAGGAATCACATTGTCACTGGAAACCTTGGGCAAAGACCCAAACTTTCTGCCTTATCCAAGTTCATTAAGCATAGATCAATTTGGAACCTAAATAAACAAAACCTTGATCTTCAGGGACACTTTAGAAACTCATTCAACGTATAGATTATTTAAGATAATTCATCTTCTACTCAGACAGCAAACAACTCTGTCAATATCCAGTAGATGGCAAGGTCCCCAGATGGCAGATGTATCTTTCCTTGAGAGGACAAACAAGTCTTTCCATGTACTATAAAATGACATGTTTCAGCATGGTCACACTTGATCACACTCACTTTTACTACACCAAAGAACTATATAATTAAGGTCACTAAAGCTATTCTTCATATTTCGCATTTCACTCAAATTCAAATTACCAGATAGTTAAGGTACATCCCGAAGAGCTTTGCTCAAAGGTAGATGACAATTTTTCATTTTTTGCAATCTGAAAAGCTCACAGCGGGGCATAGTAAAGATGGCTCAGTAGAAACAAGACTTCCGCAGTGCTCTTGCTTCCACCTTTTCCAATTCATGTAAAAATGTGGCTCTGAACAAACTCTGGAGCTGTAGAACCCATAAAATGACAGAGAAGCTAACCTCCCACTGAGGACAGCCTGGCAGGCCAGCAGGAAATGGCCAGCACAGGGCTCTGGGAGCTGAGCCTAGCCTCATGAGAGCCCAAGGTTATAGCCTCAGGGCTGCCACAACCAGCTGCCAGCTAGAAGGACTTCAGATCACCAGCATCTGTGGCAGTTTCCAGAATTATTAACCCATAGATGCTAGGGACAAAGTGAGAGGTTAGTGCAGTGTGGACATAGTGAACCAGGACTTTGGAGATGCAGTCAGGCCTTTATACCCTGGAGGGAGAAGCAGCTGAGATGCTATAGACGTGGCAGCCGCTGCCATATGGCTGCTTCAGAGTTCCTGGGCTACAGATTATAGGGGGACCAAGAGATCAGTCTTAGGGGTAATCAGTCTTGATTTAATCTGCTTGGTTCTAGATTGTGGTCGAGGATGGAGGTCCTGGGGTGTGTGACCAGTTTGCCAGAGTATGTGGAGGCTTCAGAGAAGGCACACAATTAATAGCTCGAGCAGCAGTTAAAACCCCAGCAATTTGGGACAAAGATCCCCCCTCTAATAGCAGAGTTCTACTGAGACAAAAAACTAAAGTCAAGTAACTGAGTGGCAAAATGAGCAAATGAGCAAAGTGAGGCAAGCAGAGCATTCTGACAATGGATTTCTTTTTTGGGGACAAAAAGAATCAAAGAATAGAACAGGAGGAAGACAATGAAGTTAGAACTCCTACACCAGAAGCTTTCAAGAAAAGAATAAGCAGCTTATAGGGCACAGAGGAGCTTAAGAAGGATCTTGAAAACCAAATAAGAGAAGTGGAAGAAAAAATGGGAAGAAAAATGAGAATGCAAGAAAGTTATAAAATGAGAGTCAACTACCTAAGTGAGGAAAATAACACCTTAAAAATAGACAAACTCAAATGACAAAAGAGGCTCAAAATGGCAACGAGTAGAAGAATGCCTTAAAAAAGGCGAATTTGCCAAATGGAAAAAAAATCTCAAAAGCTCACTGAAAAGAATCATTCCTTCAGAATGAGATTGGAATAAATGGAAGCCAGTGACTTTATGAGATATCAAGATACAATTAAAAAGATACAAAAAAAAAGAAAACATATAGAAGGCAATGTGAAATATCTCATTGGGAAAACCACTGACCTAGAAAATAGATCCAGGAGAGATAATTTAAAAATTATATGACCTACTTGAAAGTCATGATCAAAAAAATAACCTAGAATTCATCCTTCAAAAAATTCTCAAGGAAAATTGCCTGATGTTTTAGGACTAGAGGGCAAAATAGAGGTTGAGAGAAACCACCATTCACCTCCTGAAAAAGATCCTGAAAAGAAAATTCCTAGGAATATTATAGGCAGGTTTCAGAGTTCCCAGATCAAGGAGATGATATTACAAGCAGCCAAGAAGAAACAATTTGAATACTGTGGAAACACAATCAGGATAACACAAGATCTGGCAGCTTCTACATTGAGTGATCAAAGTGCTTAGAATATGATATTCTGGAGGTCAAAGGAGCTGGGATTAAAACCAAGAATCAACTACCTAGCAAAACTGAGTATCATGTTTCAGAGGAAAATATGGGCATTCAATGGAATAGAGGACTTTCAAGCATTCTTGATGAAAAAAGCAGAGTTGAATAGAAAATTTGACATTCAGATGTAAGAAGCAAGAGAAGCATAAGAAGGTAAACAGGAAAAAGAAATCATAAGGAACTTATCAAAGTTGAACTATTTACATTCTTACATGGAAAAATGATCATTGCAACTTATGAAACTTTTCTCAGTATGATAATAGTTGAAGGGAATAGAAATGTGTGTGTGTGTGTGTGTGTGTGTGTGTGTGTGTGTGTGTATATATATATACATATATATGTATATATATACATATATATGTATATATATATACACACAAATATACATATACACACATAAACATATGTAAACATATATATGTCTATATAGGAGGGTATATGGGCATATGAATACATGTGTGAATATGTGTATATATGTGTACAGGTATACATAGAGAGTACAGGATCAATTGAATAGGAAGGGATGATATTTAAAAGTCAAATTAACAGGTGAGAGTGGAATATAATAAGATGAGATGGAGAGAGATAGAATGGGGTAAATTATGTCATGAAGACGCAAGGGAAAACTGTTACAATGGAGGGTAAGAACAGGAAGGAAAAAGGGAATGAGTGAACTTTATTCACAATGAATTTGGCTTAGGAAGGGAATGACATATCTACTAAATATGGTATCTCACCCTATAGGAGAGGAGGGGGAAGAGGATGAGAGGGGGGATGAAGAATGGGAGGGGAGGCTAGGGGGAGAGAAGTTGGAAGTTCCCACTTTTGGAAAGGGACAGGATAAAAGTAGAGAATAGAACAAGTGAGGGTGGGATGGGATGGAGGGATATATAGTCAGTCTTTCAACAATATATCCACTACGCAAATGTTTTACATAGCTACATGTGTACAATACAACCTATATTGAATTGCTTATCTTCCCAGTGAGGGTGGGTTATAAGGGAGGAAGGGAAAGAATCTGGAATTCAAATTTTTTTTAAAATCAAATGTTTAAAAAATATATTATTATTATAAACGTAACTGGGAAATAAGATATACAGGCACTGGTGCATAGAGGCCCACCATGCCCTACTGGAAAGTCGGAGGGGGGATGAGGAAAGATATAAGACAGAGCAGGTTGGGGGAGGAGATATTTAGTAGTATCGCTCTTTTGGGGTGGTGGGTAGGGAAAAATGGGGAGAAAATTTGTAACTCAGAATCTTTTGAAAATGAATGATGTAAACTAAAATATAAAAATAAATAAACTGAAAAGCTCACAGGTTCCTGATGCATGTTTTCTTTCTTTGCCACTGTCATCACAAAAATCCCCATGTAATAGGCTGAACTTTAGTGGTTATTTTCTTGTTGTTGCCTACCTCCCTTGACCACAAGGTTAAGTGAGCTTTTCTCCACCATTAGCCACAGGCTCAAGAGTTGTTAGCTTAAATTCTGTTCTGACACACAATTCCGGATTGAGGAGCAACTTAATAACCAGGTATGAGACAGAGTACAATAATCTTTTGAGGCCACAGTTTCCAATGGGAAATCTCCTTTTTACGCTTGCCTGACTGAAATTCATTGCCTGATGGTCAGTATTCCCTAACCAGAAAGAAAAGAAAAAAAGGAAAGAAAAATAAATTAAGGAAGGAAGAGAAAGAAAAAAAAAGAATGAGAAAGAAAGAAAAAAAAGGGAGAGAGAAAGAGAATGAGAGAGGCGGGGGGAAGGGAGGAAATAAGGAAGGAAGGAAAAGAAAGAAAGAGAAGAAAAAAGAAAGAAAAAGAAAGGAAGAACTGCAGGAGAAGTTCCCTCTAGAACAGATTTATTACAGAGAGAATTCTGAGAAGCCAGGGCTCCCTTGAAAAACTTTAAACTCCTCCAACTGACAAACTCACATCTAATCATTTTAGCCCCCCAGAAGCAATAAAATTACCTGTGGTTGACCTTTCAGTAAGTCAGCTTTTGGGTCTAAGATATCCCACAGAAGTCCCTATTGACTCAGAGGGAAAGATGCATCTGACTAAGCGCTAGTATGTCAGCTATACCTAGTTCCAAATTTACTTGTAGAAGAGAATTATAATGACCATATTTTCAGTCTATATGATAGAAGGGCACTCATCTAGCCTAAGTTGTGGAGAAGGATGCCTAATCCTAGGACAACAGCTGCTGAGTGACTGGAGACTACTGACAGGTATAGGAAGATATGAGACTGGGCAGTGATAAAGAAATCATTGAATTTTTAATGTCTTCAAAGAGACAGAAAGTATGCTGTCAGTACCCTCTAAAAGTCATTTCAACAAACAATGAGCACCCCCTTTGCAAAATATCATTTTATAATGATCCGTATGACATTTTTAGTTATCTAAATGAAAGCAAAGAAATTCTAGGTCTAGAAACAGGCTCTGAATATGGTCAAAGTATGTTACAAATTTTTTTTTATGAAAAGGAACAAGGACTTTTTTCCTCCTAACTTTAATTTAATATTAAGTATACTACAAACTAAACAATATGTTTCTGATATATTCCTTTCTAAATTGCATTATTAAAATATTCTTAACATTCAAAGCATAAATTCCCAAGGAAAATATAAAAATAGTTAATTAACAGAATATATCTGTTTTGTTTAATTTACTTGACACTTCTGTATTTCACTTATTCCCTGTGCACTAGACAAATGCAAATTTCTATGCCTGGTTTACCTTGAATTTTAAAATAAGAACCATGGAAAAAGTTATCAAGTTCATTACATGTTGTAGATTCTATTCATCTTCAAACCTGGAATAATTCCCACTTTTCTGTGAATAGAAAAATATTGTGGAAATTCCATTCTTTGTATTTTACTATGGTAAATTTCATTCAACCTTTACATGCTGCTACTAGAGTTGTTAGTATGCAGTGGAAATAAAGAATAAGAAAAAAAAAACCCTTCTTTTCCCAGGCTACAATATAAACTCTACAGAATACTACATCTTTGCAAATTTGCCAAGTATGTGTTGGATGAATTTCCCTTGACTTAAGTATATGTGATAAAATAATAATAGAAAAACCCTCAGGAATTGACTGAATGGACTACAAATCTGTTAATGTTTTTATCTCTGTGTATTTGTTATTTTATACTTTTATACATCTTTTAAAAGTTGAAACAAATGGAGTTGAAAAATTCAATATACACAATTCTCTTTTGTTCCACTTCATGGTTGGAAAACAATTTGTAGGGACTGCTCCATTTTCTATAAGCCATTCAATACTCGGCCACTATGAAAAATTAATGCTGATGGAATGATAAGAAGCTAAGTGGACCTTGCTTCTTGGCATAATCCTTTTAAGACTATTGGGAGAGATGAAATCTCTTAGACATTCATTGATAGAAACTGTTTTTTTGCCCATCCCAAGGCTGTTCTATCAATTATTTATAACCTTTGTTCATAACTTCTACCTGGACTTTGCAGTACAGAAGTTGGTACAGATTGTTTAATATAATCAAGCTTAAAGTAAAAAAATAGACACTTTTTCTTTTTAAAAAATTCTCAAGTAATTCTAAATTTCTATACTGACAGTTTCATAATTCCATGTATACACTGGATAAGAATAAAAAAATTATAGTTATGTCCTCAGAAGTTATCTTTTACAACATCACTTTATACCATCCCTGAGAAGTGGTCATTGGATTTTTGCATGATTATCTCTAGTAATGGTAAACTTTTTACCTCCTAAAGATACCCACTCAGCTTTGGGATAGTTCCAATAAATTTTTTCTTCATATTTCATAGAAGTCTCCTTTTTTTACAATTTCTATGTACTGCTTCTAGTTATTTCCAGTTCTGCCATCTAACAAAGCAGAAAAAATCTAAGCTAAACTTTCTTCTGCTTATGAAAGTCCTATTAATACATGATGGAATCAGGAATTATCCTACATATTCTATTCATTTTGCTAAGAACTCACAATTTCAATAGATGTTTGTATATTATGATGCCTAGTCTTTCCAAGATAATATTTTCTCCCCAATTATTTAACATAACTCAAATACAAATGTACTAAACTCTTTGAGATGTCCACATGAAAATGATAAACTCATTTGAAATATGTGAGAAATTAAATACAAATTTTCAAGGCCATATTTATTTGGAAATATTCTTGGGAGATAAAAAATCACAATCATCTTGATTTATAGATCTACATGGTAAATTTATAAGAATATAGCAATAACAATAATGATCATATACATAGTATTTTAAGACTTGAAGAGTGATTTATATAAATTATTCATTTTCAACTTCTTTTTAAATGATGTTTTTCTTATTGCTTTTCTTTTTGGATGGAGGAAGGGTGAGCAATTGGATTAAATGACTTGCCCAAGGTCATATGGCCAAGTACAAGCAGCTTTCCAAAGGACTACTGCTGTGAACAGCTTCAAGTTTCTGATTACATAGTATAGTGAACTCTCTATTTATTCAGCAGTAAATTAAAGCAAAACAAACACAGAAATCAAAGTACAACTTTTCTAATATTATGACATAACAACTTATCATTAAATGACCACATAGTTTCCACCAAAGTGGCCACATAGTTTGAACCAAAATATATCATTCAGTAAGTCCTTAACTCAGTCATCCTTAAGGAGAAAGCCTCCTTAAGGGACACAAAGTACAATCATTTAATAAGTCCTTAACTCAATCATCCTTAAGGAGCAGATCTCCTTAAAGGACACAAAGTAAAAAGGTCAAAGTTCTCTTCTCCTAGGTCACAGTAAGTCTTTATCTTCTCAGTCAGCATTAGGTACCCAAGAAGAGGTTTTTTCATATTGACTCAAGGTTGGCTCCCAAATTTCATGGATCCTTTACCATGGCTCCAGATCCTGCCCAAATCTACCCAACTATCACCTGGATTCAAAGTCAGGCAGCTCTCAGCTCCTTGGTCAGTTCCCATTCCATATTGAAGCTCATGTTATCCAATTCACCTTAGTCTTTCACAGTTCCTGTTTCTGGGAAGACAAAGATCAACAGAGTCAAAATAACATTCATGCACATTGCTGGCACCATCATTGCTTTACTATTTGCCTATGAAATCAACACAGACCCACAAACAAGGTCCATTAGGTCAGCAGAAATCATCAGGACCTCCCAGGTCCTGTCCCAGGACCTCCAAACCACCCCCCTAGGACTTCTATGAATAGACAACCAGAAAATTCCCTTTCATGGCTTCTAGTAAAGTACCAGGCCTTCTGTACAAATATCACACACAAAAAAAAAAACCAACACAGATAGAACAGTCAAACTTAGAGTGCTGTGATACAAGTTTTCTCCTTCTCATCTGTCACCACAAATGTTCTCTTCTGAGTTCTGCTCAGTTTTGCTCAGTTCTGCTCTTTCCCAGTGGGCTTCTCCTTATATATATTTATAAGCTGCTCCCTTTCCTGTTGCTTCAGCAACAGGGATTCACAAGTTCTGGGGTTTAAAAGTTTTGGGGTTCACAAGTTCTGTCACAGGCAAGACCTAAAAGAAGCTTGAACTTAAGCAAGGTGCTAAATAATTAAATATCTGAAACAAGGCGTTAAGTACTTCTTTGCTTGCCATTATAATCACCTAGCCACCTCCATTTTCAACTTCTTAATAAATCTGAGACAAGATGCTAAAGGTATAATATCCCCTTTTACAAATGAGGAAACAAGGCTCATTTAAAAAAATACAATAACATATCCATGGCCACATGGATCTCAAGCGTAATAGATGGGATTTGGATTACTGACACTGTGCTCATCATTTTATCCAATAAACTATTGCTACCTCGCATATAGTCAGTGTATTAGCAGACTTTTTTTTATTCTCTCCCTACCACACACACAACTCCCATTTGTGAATCAATCATGCAGATAACTGAAATCTTAGATGTTAATTTCCTTTCCACAGATTTACAGGTAACCCTGTCCCAAGACAAATGGGCATGTAGGTGCTAAATGGAAGTTAGATACAGGAATTAGTTTAGGGCAACAGAAAAAATGTATATAAAATCAGATGTTAATGTTTATAATTTCATTCCAGGTTGGGATTAGGAATTGCTCTCCAGTGGTAAACATAGCAAATCAATATCTCACTATTACTTCAATCACAGAATCTAAGAATCTAGTACTGTCAAGGATACTGGAGCCTCCCAGCCTTCTGTCCTCTTCATTTTGATTCTTCTCTCATTTCTTCTTTTGTCTTCTTTTCTCTTTCCTTTCTATCTTTTTGTCTTATTTCTTTTTTTCCTCTCTTCATTTCTACCCTCCTCTCTTTTTTTTCATAAAGAAAAAAAAAAGAAAAAGGGCCTTCACCTTATAAGTGAGGGAACTTGGGGTTAAATGATTGGCCCAGGTTCTTATAGGTAGGAAACAGTCAAGCTTAGATTTGACCTCTAGGTCTCTGCCTCTGAATCCAATGTTTTTTTTTCTCTTTAAGTGAATTATTTCATAGAAGGACAGACAATAAAAAGAGAGAAGAGGTGCAAAATTACTAAAATAATCAAGTATTAAAGAGTAGATTAAAAGTAAGTGTGAAGAAGACAAGGCCAAAGATCCATGTAAGAACAAACCTAATAGTCCCCAAGCCATAAATTATAATTATGTAAATAATCATGATTGTAAACATGTGATCACTGTACCCTATGTAAAGTTAATTATGAATAAACTATTGCATTCAAACTTTTCTGAGGTTCTATCTGGAGTGTACTGCTCTATAATATAAGGACCTTTTTGCATCAGAGATATAATAACTAATCAATGATGATGTTTGGAAATATATTAAGCATTCCTACCTTTTCTCCTAGGTCACCAAATTTTGGATTGAATCCTATCTGTCCCCTCCTTGTACCATTTCAGGCTGTTTGAAGAGAAACCCAAAGTAATTCACACAAAGCAAAACATATTCACTGGAGTTAATAAAAAGGAAAAAAAAATAAGTTGAGTGATTTTCTGAACCAAAGAGATTTAGAAGGAGCTTTGGACACAAATAAGAGTCATACTTCCTAGGTGCTAAGGTAACTGAGTAGGTCACTACATTTGGAATCACCATGAACCAAGTAGCAGTGAAAAACCAACTGATGATTTGCTGGCCTATAAAGCATGCAAGACCTATAACATCAACATGAATTGCTGCAGTTGAGCCAGTCAAGATGAGGGAAAAAGATAACTAGCACTATGTTTTAGAAGAAATTCAGTAATGAAAAGAAAAAAAAAATTAACTCAGTGATAGCAGGGCTAAATGATAGCAAAAATGGAGTGGGTCAAGTCCACGTGGAGAGCTGTGAATAGAGGGGACCTATCAGAAAAAGAGTAATGAATCTAAGAGCACTGTCTTGGAGGAGACAAATCTAGCTTAAATTCTGCCTTGCAAAAGTGGCATACATGGTAATATTGTCTTATGTACCCTGGAGGCTGCAGAGGAGAACCCTTTTGGCTTCCTATTTTCTGGATTTCTGTATTCCTTTTTATGGCCTTTACTATAGAAATAAAGTCCCATGTATTAAAGTCCTGTCAGACATACACACATATATACACATACTTACATACACACAAATATATACATGCACATATATGTGCATACACACATGTTATATATGTGTATGTGTGTATATATATATGCATATATATAGTGTTAATTTGTGGTTTTCTAAGTTAATATTCTCCTTTAGGAATTATTTTGTTAAACATTTCCCACTTATATGTATGTGTGTGTGTGTGTGTGTGTGTGTGTGTGTGTGTGTGTGTGTGTGTGTGTGTATTCTTTTTGGAGGGGGGAAGGTAAGGCAATTGGGGTTAAGTGACTTGCCCAAGGTCACAGGCTAGTTTTTTGTGTTGTGTCTGAGGTTGAATTTGAACTCAGTTCCTCCTGACTCCAGGGCCAGTTCTCTTTTCACTGTGCCACCTAGCCACCCCTCTAACTTATATTTTAATCTGCTTTAGGTAACAATTGGGATTTTTGTGAGTTTGACACATTTGCCCAACACCCTGTTTCCCTAAGTAGAATAACTGGATTTTAATTGAAAGATCACTGGATTTGAAGTCAATTGACTTGGGTGAAATACCAAACTCTGAAGTGTATTTTCTATGTGAAATTGAAAATTCAATTTAAAATTTCTGGGTCTCATCTTTCCCAACTGTAACATTAGAGGTTTTTATGAGATGATTACTAGAGACCCTTTCAATTGTAAATCTGCATTTTTAGCATAATGTATACCTAAGGCATCATGCTTGAAGTAAATATATTGCTAGCTTTATATAAAGTTTAGATGTCTAATGAATCCTCCATCGAAAAACACTGTCCTAAAAAGCTAGGGAAGAGTTCACTAACTTCCCTTAATGATGGAATTTCTTTTCTGAGAACATATATAAATCTGTTAAAGTATGGTATAAATAAAAGGAATTGAACAAACATACATGATTGTGTATCTTTCATAACTTTTAAAATTATAATGGCTATGTAAATATTTTTCTTTCAAGGAATAATATTAAGTTGTCATTATATATATATATATACATAATTTAAAATATAATTATGTAAATAATCATGATTGTAAACATGTGATCACTGTACCCTATGTAAAGTTAATTATGAATAAACTATATTTTGTTGGTTATCATGGTACATGCTCTTCTCCTAAATAAAGGGTATAACTCATAGAAAGGATCAACTGATATGAACAAAGAAATGTAACTCCACTGTTCATCAGCAGCATACCAGGAATTGAATTATAGTTTAAACACTGGATTTCGTTATTTTATAGGTAATATAAATTTTAAAATGAGAGAATACAAAACAGAATTAGTATTCCTCTACAGGGATTAGTAGAAAGTATAGAACTTCCTTTTAACAGGTTTGGGAAACAGAGGCAAGCTTAGAGTAGAATTAAAGTATTAACTGAGTATTTTGCATCCATACAATGAATTTCATGGGACCTAGTACATAGTAAACATTTAATGAATGCTTATTGCCCATTTGGAAATGAACTTTAAAAAACTCTGAACACAGAACCATGAAAATATAATAGCATTAACCAGTATAATGAAACTTAAAAACATAATCTCGATTGATACCACAAACACACACACACACACACACACACACACACACACACACACACACACCCCTGTGTGTGGGCAAGTCACTTAACACTGTTTTCCTCAAACCCCCAATTGGGGTCACAAAGATTTGGACAGAAATAATTTATGAAAGAGGATTTTTGAAGGATGGTAGAGTAGATCAGAAAGTGGCAGGCTCTCCAAAATTTCCTCAACAAACAACAAAAAACAATTCCTCAGAGTGAATGTAGAGGGGCAAAAAGAAGCAAAAGTTATGGTAAAGTAGCTGTCTTCCTAAAATAACTTGAGAAGACTTCAGGAAAGACTTGTCCTTCAGGGAAGTTTGTCACAATTGAAGTGAAAACAATCCCAGGCCAAATCTGCTGAATCAATTTAAAAAAAGCCCTGGGGGTAGGTGGGTAAGGAAGAAGCTTTGGCCTCAGGAGCTTTTGGCCTTACTTTAGGGGCTGAGAGACTGAGATTCTGTTGGCTGTAGCCACTTACAAGAAAGCAGAGTCCCTGGTTTCAGTTCCAGGGCAAAGGGAACAACTGAAGTTTGCAGCCAAGGTAGGAATTGCAGTGTATGAGAGCAGTTGTGAGATATAATGGCTGGGGGCCATAGACATGGCTCACAGGTGAAGAACACCTGGAGTTGGGCACCCTGCCAGAGCTCTAACAGGAATGGTAAGAAGGACTTAAGACTGGGGCTGCCATTCTCCATTCCTCAAGACTAGAACCTAATTACAATAATAAACTGCTAAAATAAAATTAAGAAAAATTAAAAAAAAAAATTAAAACTGAGTAAGCAAAGGAAAAAGAACTTGACCAAAGATAGTTACTATGGGGATGGAGAAGATCTAGCTTCATATTCATAGGAAGATAGTAAAGTTAAAAAAAATAGCCACTACTACTTACAAGAAAAAAGTAAATAATCACATGGCCAAGTCAGAATAACTTAAAGAAGATTTCAAAGATGAAAAAAGAGAAATTAAGGAAAAATTAAGAAAATACAATATAAGTAACATAAAAAATCAAGAATATTATGAAAAGAGTCAGTCAATTGGAGAAAAATATCTAAGAACTTCAGAAAGAGAATCACACCTTAAAAATTTGCATCAGGCAAGTGGAAGTAAATAACATTTTTTAAAGCAATTGGGGTTAAGTAACTTGCTCAAGATTACATGGCCAGTCATTATTTATATGTGGGTGCTCATTTTCTGAGGCTGGGACTGATTGCGGATCATCCCAACTCTGGGGACAGCACTCTTACTCACTGTGCCACCTAGCTGCCCCTAGTGAATAATATTTTAAGACACCAAGAAATAATAAATCAAAATCAAAAGAATTTTTAAACTGAGAACATAATGTGAAATATCTCTTTAGAAAAACAACTGACCTAGAGAACAGATTGAGGAGATACAACATAAAAATTTTTGTACTCCGCGAGAGTTAGGATAAAAAAAAAGATTCTTGAAACAACATTACAAGAAATTATTAAGGAAAATCGCACTGAATTCTTAGAACAAGAGGTTAAAGTTGAAATAGGAAAAAATAATCAAATGTTGATCACTACCTGAAAGAGATTCCAGGATGAAAACTTACAGGAATATCATTGCCAAGTCTCCAAGCTCCCAGGTTATTAAAAAAAAAAAAAAATAACAAACTGAAAGACTTTCAGGTATTTGTGACAAAAATACCAGATCTCAATCGAAATTTGAAATATAAGATACAGGAGAAATATAAAGTGGACATTAAAGACTAATTATAATGAACTCTAAAGATCAAACTCTTTGTTTCTTTTTTGTGAAAATTTTATCAGTATTCTTAAGACTGCCATTATTACTTTAATAGTTTGGAAGAAAGGTTGGGCCTGAGCTGAATATGATGTGGTGATTCTAAAAAAAAAAAAGCCACACCAAAATTGAGTTGGAAAAAGGTTAAAAAATAATTATCTTTTTAAAGTAAGGCATGAAAAGAAGAACTGATCCAAAGGAAGCAGGAGAGGGTGGATGGCTGGCAGTGCTAGAATCTTACTGTCATCAGATCTGGGGTGAAGACAGAACAATATATACATCTAGAAGGTATAACTATCACCACATTTATAAAGAAATAAGAGAGCAAGGGGATAGGATATGGAGGTAAGTATATGTAGATTAACATTTAGGAGGGTGAGGGAAAGGATAAGGGAGAGACTCTTATAGGGGTGAGTAGAATAAGAAATAAGAGGGTAAGGTAAGAGGATAAAGAATGGATTTTTTTAAAAGGATATGGAAAGATGGTGCTTAGCAGTAAACTAGATGTGTAGAGGGATAAGTTGAAAAGGACAATAGTGAGGAAAAATAGAATGGAGCAAAACACGCAAATACTAATTATAGCTTTGAATGTGGATAGGAAGAATTCACCAATAAAATGGAAATGGATAATAGAATGGATTTAAAACAAAATCCAACAATATGTTGTTTATAAGAAAAATATTTAAATGCAAGAGCTATACACAGAGTTAAAATAAAGACCTGGAGTAGAATTTATTAAGCTTCAACTGATGTAAAAAAAACAAAAACAAAAACAAGAGGTAGTAGCAATAATAATCTCAGAAAAAGTTAAAGCTAAAATATATTTAATAAAGAGGTAATCAAGAAAATTTCGTTAAGATAAAAGGTACCATTGACAATGAAGCAATATCAGTACTAAAGGTATATCCATCCAAAACTATAACATCCAAATGAATATATACATGTATATATACATACATATGTATGTATGTATGTATATATATATACACATATACACACACCTATATATATATATGAATTGCATGTGGAAATAAATAGTAGTAGTAAAATAGTGAAGACCTCCAATCTTCCCCTCTCAGAACAAGACAAATCTAAGTGAAAAAATTGAGAAAGATGTAAAAGAACATAACTGAATTTTAGATAAAGTATATATGACAGATATCTGGAGAGAATTGAAGGGGAAGGAAAAGGAATATAACTTTTTCTCAGTGTTACATGAGATCTTTACACAGATTAATTATATATTAGGAAATAAATAATGTTATAGTTAAAAGCAGAAAAATTAAATGCATCATTTTCAAATCACAATGCAGTAAATTATATTTAATAATGGAACACATTTAACATTTAAATCTCACAACACTAGCCTAATTAATCATCTTTGTGACTTCATGACCCCAGTGTTTTTCTCATCTGTAAAATGAAAAGACCGAATTAGATTGTTTCTAAGGTTCCTTGTAGCTCTATTGTGACGACGTCTACAATAAAATTTCCCCAATAGTTCATAAGAGTATTCTGAAAGCTTCTAAAGATTATTCATATAGAATATATATAATATATCCTATGTAGTTTATTATTTTTCTCATTCTTTAAGGGCATCTTTTTCTTAGTATTTTCAATGATTTTGAGAATTTCAATCATTGTGATTTTGACCTTCTTTGACTTTTAGTACCACCCAATTTAGTACTCAATCATCTTCTTCCAGAGTTCTTTTATATCTGAATACATTTTTTCCCCAAAAGTGTCTTAGTTTCTTAAGGATAGATATATCTCCATCTCCATCATCTCCATCTCCATCTCCATCCACACACACATTATATATGTATATACACACATATATACGTACACATACAAACATATATACACACATGTGTGTATGTATAGGCATATGTGTATATAATAGCGGCTAGTGTGAACGCATATTTTTGCATGTAGATATACATGTAAATATGTGCAGATGCATGTATAAAAAGATGTAAGAGGGATTAGGTACAATTGGCGGAATCCTACTAACGCTGCCTCCAGTCCCAATATTCTAACTTCATTATGGGCCCAGGCCCATTGAACAGCAGGCCCACTGTACATATCTACCCTGCCCCCTGCCAATGTTCTAACTTCTTTGTATATGCCTCACTGCTCACTGGAACAACAGGTATGTCCCTGAACTCTTAGTTCCCATAGAAACAACAGGTGTGCCCATGTGATGGGAACCTAGCTACTGCCTCTACCTAGTCACTGCCCCCAGACCCATTCCCACAGAAACAGGTGTGTTCTTGTATACAATCACAATCACATCATCCATCTAGCCCAAGATAGGACCACAATACTAGACAGTTGGAGGGCAGAATGACCAGGATGTTTAACCCCTGAACCATATCTGGGACACCTCTTCCATTACCTAATCCCTTCTGCCTTTTAAAAATTAATTATATTTCTCTATTCTATGTAAATTTTTGTTATGTAATTGCATCTTTACCCTATAAAAATCCATCTTGCTTTCTTTAAAGTTGCTGGTTCGTCTTGGAACTTAGCCCACTTCATGAGAAACGTCAATCTCAATATATGCCTATACTTGGATTAGAGGTGGTCTGACTGAATTCTTTGAGATGGTTCCACCACAACACATCATGAAACCACAACATTTTTAGGGTGGGCAAAGATCCCACCTCAACAGTTTTTGGCATTCCTGGGTTTAAACCGCAACACAATTAACCCATGTGTTTGAGGCTGGGGAGTCTGCCTCTAGAATTGCAAGATGACATGCATAGAAATACCCTGTTTCCTGGTTTGGGGCATACTTAGATGCCCTGTAGGTAGTTATGGGTTCCTAAATATGTGGTAAATATATAGACATTTTGTTCACCATATAACCAAAACTAGTATGAATTCAAAAGGCTTTCAAAAGCAAAAGCTATGCCTTTGATTTGATCAATTTCTACCTGCCTGTAGTCATTTAAGGAGGCAAAGAAGGACTGAGTAAACAGCAGAGTGAGAACCCTCCAACTTACCCCTCAGGGTTTGCACGTTCATCAAATGACATAACATTTATATAGCACCTATCACAATCTCTGGCATGTAGCAGGTGTTTATTAAATGTTTATTCTATCCCATCCTCCATGCTGGCGCAAGGTAGCCTGTGAGTTCATGTTCATTTTGTTACTTCTATCTCTATTTTATCTATTCTTTCTTTATTTTAGGTGAAGAATTTAGGATTTGGCTACAACCTTGTGAGGTTTTGTTGTTGTTATTTGTTTTTGCTTTTTTTTTTGGAGTGGGGGAAGCTAGGGCACTTGGGGTTCAGTGACTTGCCCAAGGTCATATGGCATAGTAAGTGTTACGTGTCTGAGGTTGGATTTGAACTCAGGTCCTCCTAATTCCAGGGCCGCTGCTCTATTCACTGAGCCACCTAGCTGCCCCAATCTTGTGAGTTTTGAAAGGTCAGGAGAGGGAGCTTGTAGAAGTCTTGGAATAGAGTTCATTATAGGATTTGGCAGAAATGGCAAATATTATAGTCCCTAGGGACAACTCTGGCCCAAATAAGCCATAGCAAAAATTCAAGTTCATTCACCCATTGGCAATGCTGCATTTGGAAATGAACTTGTTGGGGCAAATGCCATCTAACAGAGTATAAACTCTGTTAAATATAAGCTAATTATCCTTTAGATGGTATGGGAGGACTGTGAACACAGGTGTTAGAGAGATGTTCGTACTTCTGTTCTTATTTCTACAATAAATATCCCATTGTAAAAGTAAGCTGATATTAATTGGTTAAATATAACTGAGGTACTTACCACTGGTCTTTAACACTGGGGAGACCATGCCAGAATGAGGGCTTTAGTTGAGAGGGATAGAAAAAGTTATCTACTTTTCCTTGGTAATGCCCTTAGAAACCTCAGATAACATCTGCCTTGCTCTGGGGGTGGGTGGGTTTGATTATGTGGGGGGGGGTGTTTGAATGTTGATATATAGATAGATGATTTTTAAAATTTATACATGTACCTTGTTTCATTTTGCTTTTAAAATAAAATTGTGATTAGGAAATACTTAGTGGTAGCCCCATTTTACAGATTAGGCAACTGTTTTAAAGTATTTAAATGGCATGCATGAAATCACATACTAAATGATTAGGAGTGGGATACCAGGAAGGATGAGAAACTATGTGAGGGATAGGAAATAAAAGTGGAATTCCTAGGCTAGAGGAAGAGTAAGATTAAAAGTTATAGATAATAAATAAACTTGTCATGATGTGGTGAGGGACAGAATTAAAGTGCTTTACTCTATAGTAAAGATCTCATAGGGTAAACAGAAAATAGATTGTATAGTTGAAATGTGGGCTATGCATATGAATGCAGAGTCATAGAATAGGATTATTTTGGAACAGAAAATTACCTGGCAGATCTAGTCCAATCTCTACATTTCCAGATAACAAAGTCTGAGGCAGGAAGCAAACTCAGTTCTTTGTAACTCCAACAATCTAAATACACCATATAGAGATTATTCAAAATTTAGTTAAATAAATATATATGTAGGTATATATGAATATGTATGTATATTACATATATATTTACACACATTTATATACACAAATCTATATGAATAGATAAATTATATGTAAACATATTGCTGCATATAAATTAATATTGATTAGTGGTGATCACATTTTCTGGGTTATTTGGCAAATGATGAACTTCTTTGTATTTCTCTGACAACACACAGCTAAAAACAGTCCCCAAGAAGGATAATAACAAGAGATTTATAACAGACAGATCCTAGAGAACAAATCTTATAAAAGCCAAGGGTTTTACAAACTATGAGATTGAAGTCTTTGAGACTTTTGAGAGAAAGCAGCATGCTTTTCTGAGATTTGTGTAAGCTAACTGCTCATCCAAATGAAATTTAGCTACAGCTTATGCATTATGTGACCATGATACAAAATAAGATAACATTCTTTTCAAATTTGCCTATGAAACCAATAACTGTAAGTTAATAGATCAATTTGTCTACTTGGATTAGAGAACATTTACAAAGAGGAATAATTGCCCTTGTTCTCTTGATGTGTAGGAAGAAAAAATAATCAAAATTTTTATTTTATTAAACGCAGATGAGGGGGAATTTGCTTCAGTGGTCATTTTGATGAAGTATAATGACAGGGTACCTCAAGGGAATCTTAATCTCCTTCTAATTAACAGGAAGTGTTAACCTTCTTAAGGCACTGTCTGATTCAGATTTTGCACAGGTATCCTTTGAATGTATCTGTATTTATACATACATATACGTGTGCACAAACATATACCCTTATATCCACCCCACACATCCACATGAATATACAGTATAGAAATCTTCACTTGAAATTCTGTAAATTACCACTTTTACATATAAGATTATTTTTATATGTGTGTAAGCCTAAATGGACAACAAGAAGCTTGAAGGAGAGGTCATAAGATGAACAAAGGGAGCCAACCTGGCTTCTGTAAATGCACTGAATCTTAAAGAAACATCAGTTTTCAAGATCATGATCAAAGGATCAAGAAAAATACGCACAATTTGATTCTGAGTGGTATGAAAACATTATCATTTTCTCCCTAGGTAGCCCGTTTCTTTTTTGCTTTTTAATCAACCATCATATTTCAGGCACAATGCTAAGCTTTAAGCATACAAAGAAAGAAAAAAATAGTCCTTGCCCGCAAGGAGTTCTCAATCTAATGGGAGAAGGCAAACCAAAAAGAGAAGCTAAAAGGGGAGGGGGAGAGGATAGGAACCTAGCTCAGGGTATGATGAAGACCTATAGCTGGGTGGGAAACGATAAGATGGCTGTAGTGGTCCCTCTTCTTAAATAGAGGAATTTTCCTAAGTCCATCCTCCATCCTCTCTAGTCAGAAGGAGGGAGTGGTCCCAGGGCCAAGGGGGTACTGAGGAGGTGTGAGGTTCAGAGTTGATGCAGTGTGGTAGAAAGATGAACTAAGTGAGACAATGTTGTAGTCTAGGAGATCATCGAAGTTGGAATTTATTCTCAGCTTCATTTTCTCTTCTAACATGGTTCTTCACCCCAATATCCTTCATACCAGTGTCTGATGAAGTGGAGGCTCTTCTCTCTGTCAAACCTTTATATGTACTCTTGACACTCCCCTCCCATATTCTCCTGAAGACTGCACTGCAATCATCCCCATGCTCTTTCTAATCTTCAAGTTCTACTTTGTTCAGGTTCCATCTCTCTTATCTACAAACACTTCCAAGCCTCGTCCATCATCTAGATCCCACCATCTACCACTGAATATCTCCTCCTTTTCTGAACTCCTTGGGTTTTTGGAAAAAAAAAAAACTATATAAAGTAGGTACCTCCACTTTCTCATCACTCTTTTTAAAATACTCTCAAGTCCAATTTCTGACCCCATTAACTAAAATTGCTCTCACCAATTGCCAGTGATGTCTTAAATCCCTAATCCTGGACTTTTATGTAGCATTTGACACTTTTTACCACTGTTTCCTCTTAGATGTTCCCTTCTTTCCCCTACCATCTCTTTATTTTTCTCTTAATACATGTTTATTAACTGACTATCTGACTTCTCTTTCTCAATATTCTTTGCTGGATCTTCATCCATGTCACACCCCCCCACCCAAGGCTCTGTCCTGGTCCTTATTCCCTTGATTTGCTATACTTTCTCATTTGATGATCTCATCAGTTCTCATAGATTTAATCATCAATATTAAGCAGATGATTTCCAGATCTATTTATCCATTACTAGTCTCTCTCCTGAGTACAAATCCCATTATACTAACTGCCCATTGGACATTTCAAACTGGTTATCTTCTAGGCATCTCAAACTCAGTATGTCCAAAACATTCTTTCCTCTAAAACCCAGTTATAGCAGCAAGCACCCCAACATCCCTAGGGTGGCTGCCAACACAGGTTCTTAAATCTGCTTTTCTAAAGGAGAGCAACTCAAAATGGGTTAATAAGCTTGCTTTAATCAATCAAACATATATTGTTTGCCTAGTTCAGGGGAAAAAGGTCAGCACCCCGAACTTCAAAGTATACAGACAGAATTTACAAGACAGAGAAACAAACAGGTCAAGCAGACAGGCTTCCAAATTGTCCAACCATTACATTCATACAAAATCATAGTTACCAGAGAGGGAAGCATCAACATCTGGGTTTTCAAAGCCGGGGGGCTCTCAATAGCTGCCCAGAGTCTCATCTGGTCAAATCACACAACACATCTCAAAGTGAGCCCCCCAAGCCCATTTCCTTTTAAGTTCCCTCTTCCTGGAGATGTCCTCACACAGGCTTGAAAACCACATGTCAAAATGTTATTAACTTCCCTTAGAGAGTTTCCTAGGGTTGTTAAAGATTAAATACCGGACAGCAGACAAGATGGCGAAAGTGGAGCAGAAGAAGAAGCAAACCTTCTGGAAGTTCACCTACCGTGGTGTGGACCTGGATCAGCTGCTGGACATGTCCTATGAACAGCTCATGCAGCTGTACAGCGCCCAACAGCGACGGAGACTCAACCGGGGGCTGAGGTGCAAACAGCATTCCCTACTGAAGTGCCTGAGGAAGGCCAAGAAGGAGCCCCGCCCCCCCCATGGAGAAGCCTGAGGCAGTGAAGACACACCTTCTGGACATGATCATCCTGCCTGAGATGGTGGGCAGTATGGTGGGTGTCTACAATGGCAAGACTTTCAATCAGGTAGGAATTAAGCCCAAGATGATTGGCCACTACCTGGGCGAATTCTCTATCACTTAAAAGCCTGGAAAACATGGCCGACCGGGTATTGGAGCCACCCACTCCTCTCGTTTCATCCCTCTCAAGTAACCCGGATTCTAACAATAACAACAAGAAGATTCTTAAAAAAAAAGAGATTAAATACCTTTCCCAGGATCATGTAACCCATCTGGTTTATAAGCAGGACTTGAATCCAAGAATTCCTGATCCTGAGACTTGCTCTCTATTAATTACCTCAAGATGCCTTTTAAACTATGTTGTAACTGGAGAATAACTTGGATAAAAGCTAGAAGCAAGAGAGTCAGATTAAGAAGGTACATATAATGGGTAATTTTAAACATGGTGATTTTCAAATCAGAGAAGTACATACTACCTATCATTGTGTCTTAATGGAATTTGTCAGGCATCCACTTCCTCTCAGGGTCTAGAGGAGAAGGTTTCCTTTAAGAATCAGAAGAGGCGGGTCTGCAAATTTGCTTCCCTCTGGTAGCTTCCTGACCTTCCTCTACCTGCCTTCTGTCACAAATTGTCTTCCTGTCTAATTCCTTGGAATTGTAGAGTCACTCTACTGCTTGACCCTGTGCCTGGACCTCCCTGGTAATTGTGAGTTGTTTATTCTCCCACTTAACTTCATGGCCTCACACCTCTCCTTCCTGGAAGCTAAGTGGAAATATACAGATCCTTCTACCCAAGAGGACTTGCTATAGGACTCTAACTCCCCCACAAAGGTCTTGTTAAATAACCCTGTCACTCTCACATCCCCCTAAGGTTACGAGAGTGTTATTCATGGAACACAGCAATGCACAAATATCCATCATTTGAAATTAACATATGATATAGAAGAGAAAGCAGAGAAGCACTGTCCATAAAGAACAAATATACTTGTGCTAGGGAAGAGGCTTTCTAATGTGTGCAGGCTTAAGGCAAGAAGATTAATTCTCTGGCTTCATCGTTTACAAGTCTATGGAAACAGAAGCTCTACCAAGCTGATGGAGAAGACCAAGATGCCATGACAAAATACTTGTACTGGAATATGTTATGGGAGAGAGAGTTGTAGAACAAAAGAACCTACCTGGATCGTGAAGGTCCTCATCTAGAGTTAATGATCAACAAAATAGATTCCCAAAAATGGAGGTCTCAAACTGTTTAAACATACTAGCTTGAGAGCTATAACTGAGACAACATTAAGAAAAACTTTAGCATAAAGGAGCTGAGAAAGCTGGAAGAAAGAGCTAAGAAAAGTGGAGTGACCATGAACTAAGCCACAGATGCAATGTGACAACCATTTGAGCCAATGGAGAGCTATTCAGCTAAAGCAGAAAATAAATGTTGGAGGTAGTTGGAGACTCACATGCCAGAGTTTAAAGTAAGAAAAGTGAATCAAATGGGGATGTAGAAGTTCAAACCTATTTGGGCACCTGCTTCCCTTAAGATTTTCCTGACCTTTAAAATTCAAATTCAACAATTTTTAAGCCTTTACTTAAGACATTGGTGCTAGATATTAGAAAAGAAAAACAGAAATATAAAAACCCAGCTGCCCCAGTTCTCTAGAAGTTTATATTTTAAAGCTGAGATATAGAATATATAGATATTTTACACAGAAATGGAAAACATATAAAAAGGTTTATACAAAACTATTTAGAAAGGACAAGAGTACAAGTGGCTGATACTGGGGGGTGGGGGAGTGCAGAAAGTCCTCTTGTAGGACATGTTACATGGGTTATTTGAAAAAGCTCAGGCTTCTAAGGGGAGTAGCTAGAGAGATAGGACATTCTTCAGGGAGTACCACCTATGCAAATACCTGAAAGTAATGAGAAAGATGAATGTATGGGAAAAGCTGCCAAGCTATTCTTGAACATATATGAAAATTCTGCCCTGGGATCCAGATAGATATTAGTTAATTTCTAACTGCAAATCCATATTTCTGGTCCATAGACTTGTTGCCTATTTCTGACTCTCCCTTATCTGCTTGATACATCAATACTGCATTTAATTCTGGTGCCCACCTATTTTCCACTTATGATAACTAATGCTTAATCTTATCTAATATGCTGTTTGCTTGTGGTCTTTCATCACCAAATTCACAATTTTCACCTAAATTTCAGTGATCTCCCTGGTAGAGCCAATTATGAATTTCCTGTGCACAGTATAGGAAGGCTGAGTTTCCTGTAGTAGTTATTTACTATTTATTGTTTACATAATTGACAGCCATAAACATATAGGGTTATATGTGGCCCTAGCTAAGTTGACATAACTTTGGTCTGTCTCAGTTTGTTAATATATAAAGTGGGGAAAATAATACCACCTAAGTCCCTGGATTGTTATATGGATAAAATCAAATCAGATCTCTGTAAAGTGTTTTGCAAACCTTATAGTACTGGATAAATGCTTTCTATTGCTATTCTCTCTTTCTCTCTCTCTCTCTCTCTCTCTCTCTCTCCCTCTCTCTCCCTCTCTTTCCATATATATATATATACCTATCAATATTTAAAAAAAAATCTTTCCCTAGAGTACATAGCAGTAAGGTCTAAATATCCCAAAGAAAAATGTGTCAATATCAGGAAAGGCAGCAAGGTAGAAAGGAATATAACTTTTATCTTCTGTACCTCTGGGTAGAAGGATACTCAATTCAGAGAAGATATATATATATATATATATATATATATATATATGTATATATATTCTAATATATAATTAGCATATGATATATATTAATTAATAAGGCAACTAGATGGTGCAGTGGAGAGAATACTAGGCCTGGAGTCAGGAAGACCTATCTTCCTGAATTCAAATTTGACCACAGAGACTTATTAGCTGTGTGACCCTGGGAAAATCACTTAAAACCTGTTTTTTTTTTTCTGTTTCCTTGCCTGTAAAATGAACTGGCAAAACCAGTCCAGTATCTTTGCCAAGAAAAACCCCATTGGGTAAGAGTCAGACATGACTGAAAAATTATTTTACTTAATATATAAATTCAGTCTTATAGACTTTCAATATATTAATACATATAATATTGATATATAAATCAATTATACATGCACACCCCAGAATTTGTTTTGTAGCCCAGTGCATCTAATTCTAAGTCCAGTGCTCTATTCATTTTTGAAGCATGATACTTAAATTTCTTTTTAAAGCAACTCTCTAACATTTATGTCAGAAACAATGGAAAACTAAGAGTTTAGTGATGGGTGAATGTAAGAAAGTGGATATATAGCTATAGAATGGGCAAGTCAAGTAGGAGAAAAAGAGTTTAGGAACTTAGTAAAGTAGGAAATGTGTGTGTGAGTGTGTGTGTATGTGTGTGTGTATATGTATGTGTGTGTGTGTATGCAAAAGAAAGTGAACAGTGAAGTCACCCAAGGATATTTTTTTCTTTCCTAGATCTTAGCAAGACTAATGCAATTTTAGATACCTTGTGACTAATTTTACCGTATTATGAGAGTCAAAGTAATATTTAAATTTTAGAAAATTGAAAGTAAGGAAATGTCACCTATATTCCATCATCCTTATCTTGGATGTTATCTCAAAAATTAGCTTTTATAGACTTCATATATGCTTTCCCTGCCCTGAAAACATTTCCCTTCTTGTAAGATTCAATTGTCATTGTGAAAATATAATAATTTTCTTTTCTCTACTTTCAGAAAACAGGAAGATCTATCTGGTGAAGAAGAAACTCCTATACAATAAAATTAAGTGGAAGGAACCAAAACAAAAACATGAACTTGTTTTTAGTTTCCCTCTAACTTCCATTCCCTGAGGGAAAAAAATGTCTGTCATTGGAGGAACCTAAGGAAGTAAGAAAATGATAAACATATTATTAACTTGGCAACAATCTGTGTTCTCTGCCATTCTGTGCATATATATGAGGGTACTTGTATTTTTAAGGCCTGATTTTGATTTTCATAGGTAGGAATGTCAAGAGATAGAATATATGATGCATGGATTTTACTCTAGTCCGTCTTCCTCCACAGATTCTTATGCCATCTTCTATATATATCATGGATTCTGCACAATGGTGGGAACTAGGACATGACTGAAGACAATAGACAGGTATATGCTATAGCGAAATGTAAGCTTCCTAAAGGCTGGTGAAAGTTCAGTTGGGATTTTATGTTTCCAGTACCTATCACAATGCCAGACATATAGTAGGAACATAAATGTTTAATGAATTAAATTGGAGTACTGCTATAGGGAAAAATAATTACACTTATCTCTGATTGGTTCTAGAGGACAAAGTAGGTACAGCATAGAATATAACAGGGAACAGGTTTCAGGTCAATATAAATGAAAATTACCTAAATGGATATGAAATGCCAGTTTTCTCTGAAAGGAAGAAAATGCTTTTTATTACTTTAATATATGCCAAGCATTGTGCTAAGTATTGGGGATAGAACTTCAAAATTAGCTAGTAACTAATCACAAAGATATATAATTAATATAATATAATGTAACATAAAAATATAATAGCATAACATTATAATATAATGTAATATAGAATAACACAACATAACATAGCATAGCATAACAACATTACAACATAACATAACTTAACAGCATAACATGACGTGACGTGACATGACTTGGTATGGCATGACATGGCATGACATGGCATGACAGGAAGACAGCATCTAGAGTGTTGTGGAGGTCAGGAAGTGGTATTTTAATTTGTAGTGTCACAACGAAAACTAATATAGACATAGGGGAGCAGACCAACATACCCTTTTCTTAAATAATGATGCTATTTATTTGATTATGGTTCCAAAACTTGAAATTTATAGGAGGGACTGGAAAGAGAAAAGGAGAATTTGGTGATGAGAGAAAGAAGGCTTGGTGATGAGTGAAGTATCTGGAGCCTTACAAGATATAGCAGGCCCTGTGAGGTACTGATTGTCCCCAGAGGTACTTCAAAGTAGAGACTGGAGGACCTTTTGTTAGAAATGGGATTCATTATTTGTCTGGAAGCTAAACTCGATGTCCTATGAGGCTTCATAAGCTTTCTGTGATGCAATGAAGTTCTATCTTTCTATGTCTTTGGCTTATTCTGGGACAAGAAAGATTTATAACAAGGATGTGATTTAGACTATGCTATTGAAAGGAGATAATTAAATGGTAGGTAAGAATAGACAGTACAAATATAAGGAAATGGTTTATTTTTACTTTCTATTTTTGGCATCCACTGTGGAATTCTCTAGTTTCTATAGTTCCCTTCAAAGGTCATATCAAATACTATGTATTTCATTAATGAAAGAAAGGATAATACATTAAATAAATAAGCGTTCAATAAGCTCTTAATATATACCTGGCCCTATGGTAAGCACTAGGGATAGGGACAAGCAAAAAAAACCCTGTCCTCAAGAAACTTAAATTAGGGAAGATAAAACATTACATCATCATCATCATCATCATCATCATCATCATCATCATCATCATCATCATCATCATCATTATGTTTTGAAGGCTATCATTTATGTAAAGCTTTAAGGTTTGCAAAAATTTGTTGTTGTTTAGTCATTTTCAGTAATGTCTGATTCTTTATGACCCCATTTGTCTGAGTGTGCGTGTGTGTGTGTGCATGTATGAGTGTGTGTGTGTGTGTGTGTGTGTGTGTGTGTTTGGCAAAGATATTGAAGTGGTTTGCTATTTCCTCTTACAGCTCATTTTATTGATGAGGAACCTGAAGCATACAAGGTTAAGGGACTTGCACAAAGTCACAAATCAAGTATGTATCTGAGGTTATATTTGAACTCAGAAAAATCAGTTTTCCTGACTCCAGGCCCAACACTCTATTCACTATTATGACAAGTACTTTAGAAATATTATTTCATTAAATTCTCACAGCAATCCTGAAAGGTAAGGTGCTATTATTATCCCCATCTTAAAAATGAGGAAATTGAGACAGAATGAGGCTTGTCCAGGATCACTCAATTTGTGTCTAAGGCTGGGTTTGAATTTAGGTCTTTCTTATTCCAGGTATAGCAATTATCTACTGTACCACCTAGCTACCTCATATAGGGGAGTGGTGAACAGTGAAGAATGATTTAGACATGAAAGTGAGAGGGAAGGAATGATTATATCTTTAGGCCAGTCCTAGTGTATCCCCCAGTATACTACCTTGCATTTATTTTGTCTATATTAATGTCTATAATAATCTTCCTTGTGACACCACAAATTAAAATACCACTTCCTGACCTCCACAACACTATAGAAGCTGTCTCCCTGTCATGCCATGTCATGCCATACCAAGTCATGTCATGTCACGTCATGTTATGCTGTTATGTTATGTTGTGTTATTCTATATTACATTATAATGTTATGCTATTATATTATGTTATGTTACATTATATATACACATATACATATATGTATATGTATGTGTGTATCTCTCTCTCCATATATATATGTCTATGATCTTCTCTGACAGAATATAAGCTTCTTTAGTAAAGGGACTGCTGTTTCATTGTTTCTTCAGGTCCTGGCACATACCCTGGCACACAGGTCAGGTTCTTTAATTAATTCTTATTGATTACTTTTCTCTAGATAAAGAACATGACATAGTGGATAGGAGGCTTGCCTTGCATTTAGGAAGACCTAGATTCAGTCTTGTTTTTGATGTATGCTGACTGTGTGAATAAAAGAAATAAACCATCAATGCCCCTAGGCAATTCGGTATGGCTATGAGATACAACTGAGTTAAGGAATTTCATAAAAAGAGGGAGTTTCCCCATAAGAGAGCCACCTACCTTAATGAATTAAGCTACAAATAGGAACATTAGAAGAATTATACCCTCAGTACAAACCTCTTTAGTTTTTAAACCAAAGAAATAGCTCCAGAACAGACAACACCAGAGATGAGCTATTTGCCACTACATGTGCTTCATGCATTATTTGATGTAGACACTCAGTAAATTATTGACAGTGATTATCTCTGTATACCTGTCATAGAATCTCTTATAACTATAATGTGCATATACATAAATAAATGCATATGGAATATATATCATGATACATTATATATATATATATTATCTCAAGAAGACAGATGTGACCACCAGATATATATATGTATATATGTGCACACAGACATATACATTATATATATATACACACACATTTATATTATATATGTATATATATATATAATATATATGTATATATGTATAATATATATATATGTATATAATATATATATATATGTATATGTATAAAAAAATATATTATATATGTATATATATATATAATATATATGTGTTTGTGTGTGTGTGTTGTGTATGTGTATAGTCAGTACTTTAAGTCTTCAAGAATACAATTTATATTATAAAATTACCAGGATTGAAGATGAAAATCAGTTCTGAAACATACATGAGATAAAATTTAGTCCTGTCCCCTCCTTTTACAGATGAGAAAACTGAGGCCTAGAGAGATAAAGTGACTTATCCAAAGTCTTATAAGTAGTAACATATAGATAAAGGTCTAAAATTGTGTCTTCTTATTTTAGAGCTATTGCTTTTTCCATTATATGATATATGAAATACTTTTTTAAAAAGAAGACCAACAGGTCATTTTATTCTATGTCTATTTTGTGATGTGTAATATTTGGATGAAAAGTAAAAATTTTAGTTTAGAATCCTGAGGTTTTTCTTCTCAGCACCACAAATTTGGAACTTTAAAAACATTTGGATATTTGTTATTATTTGAAGAAAATATGAAGCAATACTAAAGCTTTACTTTCCTCTGGATGGTTTGAAGACATTAAAAAAAAAAACGTGTTATCACTTTATCACAATCTGAGAAAAGATCATAAAATCATAGAATTAGAGATGGAAATTACTATAGTAGTAATAATAAAGTAAAATCACCACAAATGACTTGTTCAACTCCCTCATTCTACAGATAAAAAAAAAGAAGAGACAGAGAGACACAGACAAAGAGGCACAAAGACAGACAGAGACAGACACAGAGAAACAGAGACAGAGAGAGAGATTGAGAAAAGAGAAAGAGAGAGAGAGAGAGAGAGAGAGAGAGAGAGAGAGAGAGGAGAGAGGTATAGGAAAAGATAAATTCACAGAGAAAGCTAGTTCCTGACAAGTTTTCCCACCTTATTTTGTATTATCTTTGTGAGTAATATACCCCAACATACTTTGTCTAAAACAAGTTACAGTGTTACGTAACCTCTGTGTTGGCAGATGCTGGGTATTTTCCAATTTCTTGCTATTGATGATTTTATCTTCTTTCTTTTTAATAGTAAGTATGGTTTGCAGGTGACAATAATGAAACTGCTGAAGAAGACAGATGTGACTGAAGTATCAGATAGAACATTATCTTCCTTAAATGACGGAAGAAATAAAAGTCTAGCACTAGTCCTTCACTCAATAGAGATAGAGACAATGTTATATTTACACTCAAACCATGCTTTTTTTTTTCTTTTTCTTTTCATTCTTCTTTTCTTTTGCATTAAGAACATCTTGTTATCACTGAAATTATCAGAAGAATATGTTCTCTACCTTAAGAAAGCATGTTTCTGGAGAAGGCAGAAGGAAAGAAATGAACTTGATTCTTTAAAATAGAATTGTAGGTGCCCAAAGTATCCAATTGGTCCAATTTACCCATACAGATCATTCAGTTATCCTATCTCTTCGAACTGTCATAAATATGACCTGCCAAAACTTTTGGTCATGAATTAAAATGTGCTAGAGCTAAGGGACAGGAAAGAATTCCAGAGAAAGCTAAATAGAGAGTAAAAGTCTATTGGTGGAAGTTATAACTAAAGCAATGAGGAAATAAAAGTTTGGTGAAATCCATATATGGTAAAAACAAAACGGGGAAAGTGGAGCCAACATGGCATAGTAGAAACAGCACTTCCACTGCACTCTAGCCCACACCACTTCAAAATTATGTAAAAAAGGGGACGCTGAACAACCTCTGGAACTCTGGAACCCACAGAACGACAAAGAGAAGCTAAACTCCCACTGAGGACAGCCTGGCAGCCTGGCAGGGAGCGGCCAGCACAGAATTCTGGAAGCCGAGCCCAGGGCCATGGGAGTCAAAGGTTTTAGTCCCAGGGCAGCTGGAACAGCAGCCATCTGGAGGGACCACAGAACAGCAGCTGTTGTGGCTTTTCCAGAAGGATCGAAGGGCATGGAATATGATACTCCACAGGGCATAGGACCTGGGATTAAAACCAAGAATCACCTACCCAGCAAAACTGAGTATCTTGTTTCAGGGGAAAATATGGTCATTCAGTGGAATAGAGGGCTTTCCAGTATTCTTGAGGAAAAATGAGAATTGAATAGAAAATTTGACATTCAGACACAAGAAGCAGGAGATACCTGAGAAGGTAATCAGGGAAAAGAAATCACTGTGAACTTATCAAAGTTGAACTATTTTCATTCCTACACGGAGAAACAATAACTGTAACTGATTAAACCTTTCTCAATATGAAGATAGTTGAAGAAGGGTATATGGGCATTTGAATACATATGTGAATGTGTGTATATATGTTTACAAGTATACATGGATAGAGGACACAAGTTGAATTTTGTGGGAAGGGATGATACTTAAAGGGTAAAGTTAAGAGGTGAGAGAGGAATGTGGCAAGAGAAGATGGGGAGAGAAGGGGGCGGGAACTATCTCATGTAGAAGAAGCAAGGGGAAGTGGTTGCAGGGGCGGGGAAGAACAGAAAGGCAAAAAGGAAAAAAAACATATTCTCATTGAATTTGGCTCTGGGAGAGAATGACATACATACTAAATGGAATATCTCACCCTACAGGAGAGTAGGGGGGAGGGGAATGAGAGGGGGGATGATGGAGGGGAAGGTATGCCGGGGGAGGGGAGGTTAGAGGCACTCATTTTTGAAGAGGGACAGGATCAAAGTAGGGAATGGACCAGGTGGGGGGTGGGATGGATGTGAGGGAAATATAGCCAGTGTTTTACAATATATCTACTATGGTAATGTTTTGCATAGCTATACATGTACAACATATACTGAATATATATATACTATTATTAATACTATTTAGCATGTAGTTGGGAGATAAAATGTGCAGGCATTGGGGCACAAAGACTCACCTTGCCCTAATGGAAAAGTCGAAGGAGTTATGGGAGAAGATATGGGAGAGAGCAGATTGGATGCAGGCATATCCTGTGGGACTACTATTCTGGGGTGGTGGGTAGGGGAAAAATGGGGAAAAAGTTGTAACTCAAAATCTGGCTGAAATGAATGATGTAAATCAGAAGTTAATAAAGCATTTGGAAAAAAAGGAAAAACAAAAACAAAAAACAGGAGTCTCAGGCTGGCCTCGTGAAACTGGTGTGGCTGCAGAGCTCAGTGGCTGAACCTTGTAGTTGTGCCCAGGGAGGGGAGGGCAGGGAAGGGTGTGTGGGTGGGTGAACTGTGCTCCTGGGTGCCCTTGTGGTCAGACGCACCTGTGTGTTAGCATCTCTGCCAAACCGGCCTGCCCTGGGAGGACGGCCCATATGCCTGTCTGTTGGCCACAGCTCTATCTCTAAGGCTGCATCTATGCACTGGACTAGTGAGACAGCTCTCAGTGTATTGCTGCTGGGTCTGCTTCCAGCTGCCTACCTGTACTGGAGCTCTATGATGGACTACTCACTGGCTGTAGTCCTCACCTCCATAGTCACTGGTGTCTTGGACAAGTTTCTTACTATGTTCATGGAGACAAGTTGGTGAAAGGAGCCAATGCAAGTCTCTTGATTCTCTCTGTCATGATGTCTGCAGGACTCTGCTATTTCAACTATCATGATGTGGGCAAAGCTGTTGCCATGCTGTGGGGCCTCTGAATTCCCTCAGAGCAGAAATGATTGTACACCCATTGCCTCTGCTCTATCACATTATTAACTAATGGAAATGAGAGGAAAGTAGCAATGAACTCCCCTGGTGAGACCTCCCCTGTTCTCCAGTCAGGCACAGTTATTTCAACATTTGGTCTCTATAAAGAATATAATCCAAGAAAGATTAGATTAAGAAAATGGTGAGATTATCTTGCATTACAAATTCTGAGTGTCACTAAGTTGTATCACAATCTCACTAAGATTATATCTTGTTTAACCTTTGTAAACTGTCACATTTCAATTTACTGATCTCTTAAGAATTCAGTTATTCATCATCCTATTGTGACTGTATTTGTCCAGTAGCCCTTTCCTTCTTATAATACTTCTTAATATTGGGGAATACTGGGCAAAAGAAGACATTTTGTTATTTCATGTAATAAAAAATTTACAAGAAAAATACAAAACAAAACAGGAATTACTTATAATTAATGAATTGAGCAAAAAGAAACTTTTGGGAGAGAAAATGGAGTTTAATTTAAATGGTGTAGCAGCAAGCACCCCAACATCCCCAGGGTGGCTGCCAACACAGGTTCTTAGATCTGCTTTTCTAAAGGAAAGCAATTCAAAATGGGTTAACAAGCTTACTTTAGTCAATCAAACATATATTGTTTACCTAGTTCAGGGGAAAAAGGTCAGCACCCCAAACTCGAGCATACATACAGAACTTACAAGAAAGAGAAATGAACAGATCAAGCAGACAGGCTTCCAAACTGCCCAACCATTACATCAATACCAAATCACAGTTACCAGAGAGGAAAGCATCAACATCTGGGTTTTCAAAGCCAGGCGGGGGGCGGGGGGGGGGGGCTCTCAACAGCTGCCCAGAGTCTCATCTGGTCAAATCACACAACACTTCTCAATGTGAGCCCCAAAGCAAAGCCTCACATTAGGGATTATATAGCCTTCTCCTGGGTCAGAGAATGTAACCACCCTCTTGACCCACTGCCCAATCACACAGCACCAAGGTGTAGGCATTCCTGAAAACCAAGCCACCTGCCCCAGGCTCCATGTTACCACATTCAGCCTATTAGGAGGCAGAGTATATTTTCAAATCAAGGATGGTTCTCACAGTCTCTTCAGCCCATCCAAGGCCCTAGGGGCAGGGAAGATCTTTAAATTTGCATTTATATTACAAATGGTCACAGGTTAGCAGAAATAATGTCAACTACTTATAAAAAAAAAAACAGGCATATTAAGAATATTTTTATTTTTTAGAGAAAGGAAGATTAAAGAACATAAACAAAATTTTATCAATCAGTTCATAAGAATCTCAACAGTAAAAAAGTTATATGGAGTTCTTCCTGAAAGAAGGTTTTATTGCTAAAATGCCTGAAACAATGAAAGATCTGGAGGGATAGAAACAAGTAACAAAGTCCCAATATAATGAAAATAATTCATCATAACAATTCTCTTCCTTCATATCTATAACTTTTTATTTCATGCTTTGCAGTCTTTATTTATTTATTTATTTATTTATTTATTTATTTATTTATTTATTTATTTATTCATTTATTTATTTGGAGGAGGGCAGGTAGGGCAATTAGGGTTAAGTGACTTGCCCAAGGTCCCACAGCTAGTTTGTGTGTGTGTGTGTGTGTGTGTGTGTGTGTGTGTGTGTGTGTGTGTGTGAAGTATCTGAGGCCTAATTTGAACTCAGGTCCGCCTGACTCCAGGGCTGGTGCTCTATTCACTATACCACCTAGCCAACCCCTCCTGCTTTGCACTCTTTTTTTTTTTTCTTGCTTTTTGGAGGGCAATTTCGGTTAAGTGACTTGCGCAGTTACATGCCTATTAAGTGTGTCAAGTATCTGAAGCCAGATTTTAACTTAGGTCCTCCTGACTCCAGGGCCAATGCTCTATTCACTGCCCCACCTAGCCAGCACTATACTTTGCATTCTTAAAATAAATCACATTATGCATATATTAATATGTGATTAAGAAGGATCTATGATTTCCTGAGTATAGCAAACTTGCTTGTAACCCATTGGTGACTTAGTAGGAAAATCTTAGTGCATTTCCTCAAGCATATAGATATCAAACAAATAAACCAGACCCACAAGCTAATAAGGGTTACAGGCAGGTTTTGAACCTAGACTTTCTCAATTCCAAGGTCATGACTCTATCCATTAGACCAGGCTGCCTTTCACATGCCTTAAATGATATACAGTATTGTAAAAGTATATTGATATTTTACAGTGTGTAATGTTCACAGGAATTAACATCTGATTAAGTATGTTTACTGATTAATTTATTTTCATGAAGTCCAAGCTAAAATATATAGAACTTTATATTTAGCTTGTGTTTGTCTTCTTTATCTGTAAAGCTAATTTGGCTATTCAGGTCTTTATTGTATGGGCTACCCTAAAGATTGCTAATTACTAAGATATTCTGTGGCTTTAAGTTTTGCCTACTCTCGGAGGCATATATAGTGATTGCATATTTAAGAAAATAAATGAGAAAATAAATAACATTATTATTAATGGTCTGGAAGAAGAAATCTGTCACTAGATGGTCTGGCTAATATAAATTTTAGTGCTAAATCCTCCTGTGTCTTTTTAATTTTCTCTAATGACTAACACATTAAATGTCCTGAAAGTATAAGAGAATACTTAGCTAGGTGGAAGATAATACCTCATATCCACTTAATGACTTTAGCTAATGACATGCTATACATACAAACATATGCTTACTGGAACATCATGGCTAAAGACTGTATATTGAACACCATGATTATGCCTAGAAATTATAACAAGCTCAGAATTAGTTAAAATATTTGCTCCATAATCAATAATGGGTCTGAGCAGTAGTTCTTGTTTTCTGCTATGAGATCAGCAAACCTGCATAGAGAAACAAGAGTGGAGTGAATGTGCTAAGTTTTATTCCAGTCTAATGCAGCTGCAGTAGTTTAGAAATAATTGGATGTTACTGGAGAGAAATTGAGTAGGAAAGTATACGAATGTGTGTGTGTGTGTGTGTGTGTGTGTGTGTGTGTGTGTGTGTGTGTGTGTGTGTGAGAGAGAGAGAGAGAGAGAGAGAGAGAGAGAGTATGTATGTGTGTGTTGAGAGAGAGAGGGAGAGAGGGAGAGAAGAGAGACAGAGACACAGAGAGAGAGACACAGAGAGACAGGAAGAGAGAGAATCAGAGACAGCTGTGTAAGGAAATGAACATGTCATAGAGTAGTGAAAAAAATATGGATTTGGGTCACAAAAAGTTTGTGTTCTGGTAAATTATAACAATCAACTGAAGGGGGGGGGAAGATACAGAGAAAGAGCCTGACATTGCTGTGCTGAAACCACCTTGAACAAAAGCTGACTGTAAAATTTTAAGTGTTACCATATCTACCTCAGAAATCTGCAAATGATGCCTTTATTTCTTTGTATTATTTTGATTGTCTAAGTTTTAAAAAAGACAGAAAAATATTACTGCATATTAAACTTAAAAGTATGTTTCATATTCTTTCCCCTGACCCCAGATGTGGCTGTTAAATATTTGCCAGCACACCCTAGGATTAAACTACAGATTATGGGAAATGTAGACATAGGAGTGCTTGGAAGCAAGCTTATTTGAGAAAAAATCAACACATAAATTGAATTCATTAAATATAAAGGCATGGCCTAGGGTGAAAAAAAACTTTAAGGTAGGTACTGAACTCCTTTCTCAAGGAGGGAGAATGATTGGATATATTTGAATGAAATGCCTATCAGAGCAAAATTTCTGCATGGAATACACATCAGAGGAAGAAAGCTTACTAAGTAAAGATGGTAAGAAAAGGCCCTTCTTGTTTCAGTAAGAGCAATGCACATGCCTATATCACTCAAAATCCAATGTTTTCTGGAGAGAGATATGTTTATATGATATAATATGATTGAAAAAATATGAGAGGATGAAAGCTAATATCAATGGTTTTGTTTGGGGAGGGGGCAGAGGAGGGATAGAATTGACATTGATGGGGATGAAGGAGCAAGGAATGGTAGGACAGGAAGGAAGTTTATGCTTGGTTATCAATTCTAAATCAAAGGATGGTAACCATAGAGTAAAAAGATTATCAAACCATCCCAAACCCAAAGCAATCATAGCTGGGCCTTTTCCCTCCAACTTCAAACTCAGTGTGTTTATTAACTCCTCAGCTAAAGGTGAATATTATGTGTGGGGGAAGGGGGCAGAGTTGCTTATTCAAGTCACTTAATAATCTATCTAATGGGCAATGACAGGACTGGGGTGATGGATGGCAAGTGATGCTGGAACCTGCTCCAGCTTTGAGGCTGATGTTCATAGGCTGGGATGGAAGAGCAGATGACATGAAATGTTATTTTTCATCAGCCTTTGGCTTATGTTCCTGGTATTTATAAAGTAAATGCCCATCCTTGGTCATCTTACTCCTGCCATGGAGGAATATGTCAATCACAGAATCACAGGATGATCTGAGAGTAGGTTTAGAAATGAAAAGATCTTTGGATGAAATTGAATAAAACTCTCTTATTTTACAGATGTGTGAATTGAGGCCCACGCAGATTGAGTTACTTGCAGAAAATCACACAGGGCAGACATGGAAGAAGACAGATTTAAACTCACTTCCTCTAATTCCAAAGATTCCAAATCCAGAGTCTTTCCACTAGTTGATACTGCTTCAATCCCTCCTCCATATGCAGTAGTAGGTTTGCAACCAACTCATCTAAATTCAGTGTCTTCCAAAGCAGTTGGTAAGGACTGCATATCCAAAGGAACATCAAATTCCTGCCCCACAAGCAGCTACTGACTACTGACATCATCAGATAGATTTCAGACAAATATCCAAATTGGCACTGACCACTAAAAGCTTTTTGGAATAGAGCTATGGTAGAAGGCACAATACTCACTTTTGAAAAGTCAGCAGTAGTCTTCCCTGACAGTGTGTTTTTAAAGGGTTAAAAGAAGCAGTTCCCTGTCTATTTCCTCATTAGTATACTATAAAAAATGCTCAAAGACAGTTCCACAGTGATATCTGAGCCAAAGCACTGAAGTAAATCTCCCATTTCAGAAGTCAGAGGGTTATCCCTCCCTGTGGTAGGTAGCATAACCCCAGGCATTCACTTAAAGTTCTAGTTGGCATCATTTGTGGCCCAGAATATTGAACATATTGTTGGAACCCCAGGAGGATAGCTGGGTCAGGGAATAAACAGAATTTTTCAGGTTATTCTAAATTGGGACATGTTAACAACCTGGAAAGGACAGAAATAATACAATGGCAACAAAGCAGGTTAGAAATATGGATAGGGAAGTACAAACTCAGAGTCAGCTTGTAAAAATGCAAACTGCATAAGGCATCGAGGGAAAAATAATCAGATACATTCAAGGGGCAGGTAAAACCTGCATGCAGTGCCAAAAGAGACCCAAGGGTGATAATAGAAAGCAAATTATATATGAGTTTGCAATACGAAGTGCCAGCAAAAACGACCAGTGCTATTTTGGGCTCCATGGAAGTAGACATCAGGTTCAGAAACAAGGAAGTGATAATCCTTTCTGTATTCACAATTCTAGTAAAAGGACATTTGATTGAGCTTCATAAGCCATCTAGTAGAGAGCCACAGGCAACCAGTAGAGATTCTAAGAGGAACAGAAGTAATTAGGAGAATGAAAGAATAAATGATATATGAGGATAAATAAGAGAAAGCACTAAACAAGTTTAACTTGGGCACATTATAATTGTCTTTTGATCTCTAAACACTAACTATAATTGGTAATGGGGAAAGGAATGGTTAAGCATGGTACAATAAAAGAAAGTTTACTAGGAGTTTGTGATCAATATTAAGAAAAGGAGAGCATATTTATTGGTGTGGAAGTAAATTAATTTATGAAATGAAATTATATTGTACCTTCCCAAGGGAAGAACTAGAAATTTCTTAAATTATCACATAAACAATTTCAAATTTATGTTGATATATTTGATAGCTGTATATTTTTGATAACCCATTTGGTAACATTAGAATGGAATCTCACCAAATCTCGCTATCACCTGTAAAATAGTTCAGTGGAATCCATTGTTGGGCCCCTAAAATTTTCCTTTTTTAAAAGAAGCAACGTTCTCTTCTATTATTGTTAGATTTGATTTCTGTTTCTACTGACATGTGAGGTTTCTACAGATAACAAGATTTTTTTATTCTGCTGAAACAATCAACAGCATGTTCCAGGAATTTGGAATTGCCATATAATATTTTGTAATTCAAGCAACGGACAAAATTTGTTCAATGTCTGCAAATATGTTGGTCACCGAAAATGAGGCTAATAGAGAAATGTGTAGAAATAACAAGTATCTTCAAGCTCAAAATCTTGATAGAACATTTGAGGAAGAGGATATCTTAGCTAGAAAATTCGGCAAGGGAATAATGAATGCTTTCTGGCACTTTATAAAAATGAAAAACAGTGTGATACTAGACTAGGGAATCAAAAGGTTTCAATACACAAAGGATATGTGACATCTATGGTATGTAAACTCCTTCCTACAGATTGCAACCCATTTATAACTTATGGTCTTAGAAATTATCCAAGGCTCAATAAAGTTATATTACTTGCCCATGGTCCCCGAGGCAGTGTCAGAAGCACAATGTGAATCTAGGAATTCCTGACTACAAATTCATCCCTGTAAATATTATCTATGCTGATCCTCAGTAATTAGGATAGCTGGGTTCTGATTAGAGATATTACAAAAACTCACTGTATGGCCTTCAGCCAGGAGTATGCTGGAACCAGCTTGAATTGGCTCCCAAGACTTGATAGTTAATTTTCAGTATCATGATATTCTTTTAGTCTTTGGCTCTATCTTTACTCTAGACATAAAAATATTGATTGATTTTATAACTTACAGTGTGAAATGTTTGCCTGTGTGGTAAAATTTAAAGAATGCTAGTTCCAAAATTGTCTTCCACTCTGATTAATTCAGACTGAAATTTCAACATTAGAATTTTTTTCTTTGCTTATTTATACTTTTGTATCTTCGCGGGGTTTTGAGATGAAAAATGTAAAAGTGAGAGGTGGATCACAGCATACTGGCAAAGAAATGGGGTCCGGCTTCCCTAGTGTTTTTCATGGAATATAGAACTAAGGGTGCTCATGACAATTAGTAAACAGAAAGGGAAGGACTACAGTGATTTGTAAAATCCTCAAAAAAATAGACCTCAGGGATCCAAGGTCAACTCTGCTCCCTGCAAACCATTTAGAATCACTTCTGATATGTCAGATTCCATGAGAATGTATGTCCTTTTAGGGCCCACTTTGCTATTTTGATGAATTTGTTATCTCAACAATGGGGATAACTTCCTAATGGTTGAGACTGAAATCCAAACAAGGTCATCATGCAATAGTTCTGCCTACATCTCTCTATAAATCTTCCACATGAAGTGTACCCAAAATGCCAAAGACATTTTCTATTGACATCATTTACAGACTGTCCATTTTCTTTCTCTTACTCTTACCATATGTCTGGCCAAAGTTCTCTTCCTCTTATATATACTCCTGAGTGTCCCTGAAAGAGCTATTATTGTATTTGATCACATGCTGAAAAATCTTCACATCTACCATGTATCTTTCCATTACCTGAAACAAGAGTTCGTATTTTTAACACCAATATTTTTTTTTTCTGGGAATACTCCTTGACTCCAAGTATGTAGCAATTTATTTTAAAAGAAAGAAAAGAATCATCAAATATTAATGAAACTCTGCATATTTTTCTTTTCAATAAAGCTCTTTTGAGCTATTTTATCTCAAAACTTGCACTCTGAAAGATAAAATGACTATAGTTCTTGTTAAATTATATGAATATCATTTGTAATGTGATTTAGTAACTTGCTGAAAAAAAGATCCATCAGAGCTTTGGTTCATGACTTTTGTTCAGTTGATTATATGAATTCTATTCCTATCAGTTAGTAATCTAAGTCATTTTGAATTTTGAGAGTAGAAAAATAAGTTTATGGCTCTATTTTTATGATATCTTGAGACCAATACAGTGAATTTGACAATACATGAATTTGAGTTTTGAATTAGACAATACATGAATTTGAGTTTGGTTAGCTAGTGTTATTTATGATGGCAAGAAGACCTATTTAGATTGCAACCTTAGAATGGAAATTAGGGGTTCTGGAAAAAAAAAAATCTAGGATCTTATTGAATTTTTAAAGTAGGTCTACCAATCCATGTGATTTATACATAGAAGGAATCTGATAAATATTTGATAAATGTCACAGTGAACAGAGAGATGGTAGTGTCTATGTTAGTGGGCTACAATGAAGATTTGTTTTGATTTTATTTTTCTTTAAATATGTAGGCTGTGATTGGGTCTTAGCTTTCATTTTCCAGGATGGGCAATATTAGAAGTTAAAGCACTTTAATTCAAGAAGTATTATTGTTTTAAAGTGACATTGGATAACTTGTTGAAATATGTGAAAACTTTCCTCACTGAGGTACCAATTATTAAATTGAAGCATCACTGTATACCTTCCTGAAACATTATTTGTTTGTTGTTGGAGTGAAAGTATATGCCTTGATGAAATGACCTTATAGAAGTCACTTTGTTGAACAAAAGTATAACAAGATTTGAGTGCACAGAATGATTGAATGCAGATAAATGACAATGTGCTGTTGCTATTGTGCTATATGTCACTGCATACTCAGGTACTGGAACAAATGGATAATGGGTCTATTAAGTTATTAGAAAAGCAGGACACACTAGCAAGTTTCAGACACTTGGAATTTAAATTTAAATATTATTATCCTAAGAAAGACTATCGAGGTTTCACCAGATGGCAAAAAGGGGTTCATTAAACAATGTTAATAAAGAACCCATTCTCTGTAGCATACTACAGACATTATGAGACCGTGTCAAGCAATGAATGAAGTATACAGGAAAACTTCAATGCACTAAATCCACTCTGTTGGCCGCCTTCAATTATGGGTCATTTGAAGATACTTAAGGAGACAAATAAATGTTGAGGGTTAGTTGGAAAATTATTTATAAAGTCACTCACTACTAATCAGGAGTTGGTGAGCAAAACTAAATTATTTCATGGTGAGATAATATAAATCATAGATTCTGGAAAACGTCCTGGAGGAAGTGATGCCTTCTTCAATGGTCAGCTATTCATAGTGAAAATCCAGTGACCAAGTGTCAACATATTCATTAGAATCCAATAACCAAAACAAACAAAAATGATTTTGTATCCCAGGGGCAAAAATTGTATGATTACATGCTAGTGGACAGCCAATCAGTAGAGTTATGAAGGATACAATATAGAAAGCTGTGTAATTTGACTGGGGATAGATATCCCCACCCACCAGGAGAAGAACCATTTGGTTTCTGGTGAAAGTTTGGCAGAAAATGAAAGACTATCAAGAGAAAGAGGAAGAAACATGTAAGAAATTGGTAATTTCAACAAACCTATCTTTAGTTTCTTTGAAGATGCAATCTTTCATCCAACTAGCAAGTTTATAGACACTTGGAATTGTTTAGTGACACTAAAAATATAGGACCACTATGTGAAATTTGTTGATATACTCTAGGAGTAATCAGAAAAGGCTTTTAATTGCTTGCTAAGTTTGGAGGATATGCTTCAGAGAGAGGTGAACAAAGGTACAGTGTTGAGACAGAGCATGGGCAATATTAGATTAATATAAGTTTTCCAGAAATTGTATAACAATATAGGAGTAACTATCATGGTCTCTGCAAAAATACACATACCTCAAATTATTGAAGATGATATTGTCGGGCCGGCTAGGTGGCGCAGTGTGTAGAGCATTGGCCCTGGAGTCAGAAGGACCTGAGTTCGGTTCCAGCCTCAGACACTTAACACACACACAAACAAAAACCTAGCTGTGTGACCTTGGGCAAGTTACTTAACCCCAATTGCCCTCCAAAAAGAAAAAAAAAAGAAGATGATATTGTTGAGAGATGACAGTGATAGAGAAACATTTGAAGTGAAACAACAAAAATGCATCCTATATAGTTCACATCTACTCAAGTTTATTCCATAGAGACAGGGGAAAAAAAGAAAAAGAAGTTGCTTCAAATCAAATAAATCCAATCAAATAAGATTACAAAAAAACTGGTTGATGATAAGCCAGGGTACAGTACCCTCCTCCTACAGATTCAAAATCTAAGTTTGCTATATGGACCCTCATTTCTAAAATATATAACAAACTGGGTCAAATTTACAAGAATACAAATCATTCCCCAAGTGATAAATGGTCAAAGGATATGACTGCATGACAACTTGGGGAGGGAGGAGAGAAGGAGGTAGAGAAAATTTAAAACTCATCGAAGTGAATGTTGAAAACTAAAAAGAAATAAATTAACTACAAAAATGAGTCCTCTACCAGAGATTCTGGCAGTAAAAATTGTCTTTGAACTTTGTTCTTTCTTTCTAACCTTGGTTACATTGACTTTGCTCGTGCAAAACAAAACAAAACAACAAACTTTTTAATTTAATGTAATTAAAATTATCCATTTTTAGCATTTCATAATGCTCCTTATCTCTTATTGGATCATAAATTCTTACCTTCTCCATAGATCTGACAGGTAAACTATTCCTTGTTCTCCTAATTTGCTTATGTTATCACCCTTTTTGTCTAAGTCATGTACCCACTTTGATCTTATGTTGGTATACAGTGTGGGATGCTGATCTACACCTAGTTTTCACCATGTTATTTTCCTATTTTCACAGAAATTTTTTTTCGAATAGGGAGTTCTTATTCCAGAAGCTGTAGTCTTTGGGCTTATCAAATAGTGGATTACTATAGTCATTTACAACTATGTCATATATATATATATAACCTTTTCCACTGAGCTACCACTATTTCTTAGCCAGTACCAAATAATGTTAATAAGGCAGTTGGTTTTAACAAAAATCTAGAAATCCACGACCATGGAGCTTTGTTAGAATTATTTAAGTCACTTGGGCCAAGAGAAATTTTTTAATTTGTGAAAAAACATATCCTATTGACCTAAGACATCACCAGAAATATTTTTAAAAATTATTATCAGTATATAGAGTATGTTTGAAGGAAAGCACTATGGATTTAGACTTTTTCCTTTGAGAGTATAAGAATGAGTAACATTTTGGAGATAGTGTACATAAATATTTTATCTCAGGAAAGAGATACAAGGAGTCAAAGTAATCTTATAGTAGTAGCAGATCATTTTACCTGGTTTGCATTGGTCTACCCACCGAGGAATCAGAAGACCACTCCAGGAGCCAAGGTGCCATATTAGAAATAAATTTTGGGTTACAGTTTCCCTGGTATTTTTCATTCTGAGCAGGGTTGAAATTTTGATACTATGTTATCAAAGGAAATATTAACCAGGGCAGGAGTCAATAAGTCTAGAACAACACTTTACTACCTCAAAAGACAAACCAAGTGTTTTAATTACACCCTGCTTGATATACTGAAGTCCTTGACACCTAGACAGCAGGTTACATGGAGCCAAACTGCAATTCTAGTGCCTGTATATAACAAAAAGCATGCCATATGTATGTGCATCTATCAGAAGACATCTATGAATGATACCAATGAGAGAAAATAAGCTATGCACTGTAGATATTTATTTTGTTGCAAGAATCTATATTTAGCTTCTAAGATATGAGGAGTCACAATAAGCATATTGTTGTGCTGAAAATTTAGAAGAGGGGAACAGGATGCCTCATTAAGCCTTAGGTTCAAAGGACTGTAAAAGAAAAATAAACAATGTCAGACTCTAGCCAAAGGATAAACCCTATTACAATACATTAATATTTACGGAAACTCCAACATCATTGTGCATCAAAGAATGACTGCTATATAGAAAATATTTCAGAGATTAAGTAACCTTCCACTCTACAAAATAACCCTGGATAATGAACAAAGACCATAAAAAGTAACACATCATAAACACCTGCTACTCACTGGAGAGTTAGTTGGACCATCTGGTGGATAGGAGGACAAGAGTAACAAAGAGTTAAGGAAACAAAGTCCATTAGTGGCAAATGAGTGGATGGCAACAGACCATTATATTCATACTACTTTTTGGAAAATAGCAAGACTGCATATTTGTTTCATTTTGTGAGCTAGGAATACCTGCCAAAAATGGCTCATTTTGAGTTGGTCCTTGGCCTGAAAACAGACAAAGGTTGTATCCAGAAGCTACTCTTTTCTTGATTGATATTGTATCAGTAGATATCTTAAATGAAAAGAAGTCACATGCACAACATAATTCAGCAGACGCAGGAACAGCAATAATAAGGCTCAGCTGTCCATGACTAAGGATTGGTACTGAAAGTCATTGTGTATGAGAATCTTGAGGAAAAGAACTGATACCAAGTCACTAAGAGGTATCAGCGACTATTGAGTTAATGACAGGGTGACATATAGTTCTCTAAGAGTAAAAGGAACAAAAAAAATACACATATAATAATAATATTTGACATTTACATAATGCCTTAAGGTTTATAATGGGCTTTACATACATTTTCTTATTTGATACATAACACAAACTTTTTGAGGTTGATACTATTCATATCCTCAATTTAATATGAGTAAACAATGCTGACAGAGGTTGTTTTATTCCCATGGTCACATAGCTAAATAGCAGAAGCAAATTTGAACTCAGATCCCTCCTTACTCCAAATTCAGCACAATTTCTTAAATTACATTCCATAGACAAACAAAAGTTACTCCTAACTGAAATAAGCATTTCCTCCAATTATGATTATAAAGAACACATCTTATTTTCAGAAGGGCTCCGTAGATTTCCTCATTAAGCTAAAGGGTCTATGACTCCCCTCACCAAAAATAGGTTAAGATCCCCTACACTAGAGCATACTATCCAATCCATATGACCAGATAAATCCCATTAATGGAGACTATCCCATGCCTATTTTACTTATAACCAACTTGTAACATTATGTATTCAGTATGATCTCTACATTTGGTATACTTAATGAATCTTTTACATATATTTCCCATAGTGTATACAATTCTAATATTTGCCTTAGGTACTACAAAACTTTATTGCTCTGTTTATCTGGTGTAAAGTACATGCAACTTGCTCTATAAAAATTAATAAATATTTTAATGTATCTCTATGGGTTATCCCCAAGAACTTGCTGTGATGTGCGAAGACTACATTTTTCCACCTTACTATGTTTACTATAAGGGAGGTAGGAACTCTGCTCTGATGAAAAAAATCAGCTTTTTCCTTCTTTTCTAGTATTACCAAGTGCTTTCTTGAGGTTTATCAAAGTTCTAGGACCATTTCTATTGTGCAAATACCTAGCTGCCAGGAAATGTCATGGGAGTTGGAAGCACAAATGAATAGGGCACATGTGTTAATTCTCACATTCAGAAAGACTTACCAAGGGTCACAGTGGTCTGCATTCTGTAGCAGGGAAAAAGTGAAATGAGTTGTTCAAACCCACTTTGTTAAAAAAAAAAAAGAGGGACTTTTGGTTAAGGGGGGTGTTATAATAAATTTTTGTGAGCTTATTGTGAGACCTTTTTCTTTTGTGTTATCCAGATACAGTGTAGGCCTATTTAATGTAAGAGTTGAAACCACTTTGTTTGAGGTTTGTTAGCCTTGGACAGTCTCATGAAAGAACAGCACCACTCTTCCCTGAAAACAAGATAATATCAGATAACTAACAGATTACTGTAATATATTAGTGGAAAACCTGAAAATGAAAATTTAAAGGATAGAACAGAAGCACAAGTCAGAGGTTCAGAGGATGAAGGCTGAAGAGTCACAATAACAGCTAAAGAAAGGGAAATTCAGAGCCTGCACCAGGAAGCTAAAAAAGCCAAGAAACAACAAAATTCTATTTATGGATAGAAAGAATGGTGGAAGGTCTTCTAACTGTGGCACAAAAGATAAGTGTTCTGGACAATGACCAGTTCCTTAGGTGTGGGCATTTGTAAGAGCTGACAACCTTCATGTATGGGAAGGCCATAGCTGAGAATAATTCTGCTACTTCACCTTATCTTTTTACTTACTTTACTGTTCTCTAAACTGAAGAATTTCATATTAAGTAGAAATGGTGCTGGGTTAAACAACACAGAAGGACTGGGTTCAAATCTTGCCTTAGACAGCCACCACAGTATCTGTAGGACCCTGATCATGCCATTTAAACTCTACATGATGCAAGCAAACATGTATTTATCACTTACGTACTTAATTCTAAACTCTAGGTTAAGCTTTTGGGACACAAAGTAAAAAACAAACTATAGATTCTAAAATGTGCATGACATCTTATATAAGTGCCTGCAAAATGAACATGTTATTTTGGGAAGATAGGGCATTAAGACTGGCAGGAAGTAGAGGGGCAGAATCAGGAAAAGCTTCATGAAACTTTGGTTGAGCTCTGAATGAAACCAGAAGTTCCAATATGCAGAATTGAGAAGAGAAAGCAGTACAGGTACAGGGGATAACTAAGGAAAAGATAGAGAGAAAGAAAATATAGTACTGTGTTTGTAGAAGAGAGGCAAACTAATATGTTTCAATTGTAGACCATGAACATAAGAATAAAATTTGAGAAGAGTGGAAAGGTAAGAACATGCCAGGCTGTGAAGGGCTATAAATGCAGAACAAATAAAGTTATATTTTATTTTGTTGGTAATACCACTAGAGTTTATTGAGTAAGGGGAAGAGAGAAGGATGTGCAATGATCAGATTTACACTTATAATTATTTTGGTTGCACTGTGAAGGTGGACAAATGTTTGGAGAAACTGAGGCAGGGAGACCAAAAAGGAGACCTCTGCAATAATCTATGTGAGATATGATAAGAATTTGAACAAAAGTAATAACACCTTGCCTGGCACATAATAGACACTTAATAAATGTTTATTGATTAATCTATTGCTTAATTGAATTGAACACATTGGAGGTGATAAATTACCAAATGAAAGAACATAGAGTGAAAAATACAAAGGGATCAAAGACAGAGTCCTCAGAGACACACACATTCAGTGACTGATGGAAGAAAGGAAATGAGGAGAAGCATTTGGAGAGGGAGCTAGAGAACCAGTAGAGTGAAGGTGTCATGAAAATCTATAAAGGAGAGATGGTCATCAAGTCAGTTCAGTCAGCATTTAATAGGGACTTTCTACTGGCCAGGCACAGTGCTAAGCATTGGGGATATAAAGTAAAAGCAAAAATATACCCTCTCCTTAATGAGCTCTCTGATCAAACTGATATATACCAACATTTACATGAAATCTGAGTTGGGCCTAGGCCTGCTGCTTCCCTCTTGAAAGAGTGGCCTGGGACCCTGTGATATGAAGGGAATGAGTCTGAAGAAGCTAAGTACTACTGTATCATTTTTGCATATTGTTTCCAGTGAGGTAAAGTAAACCGTTTGTTAATTGTTCAGTGATTTTAAAGTAACTCATGTTGTTCCACCATTGAATCTGAACTAAGATAGTCCTGAAATTAGTCTTGCCTTTAACAAATGCCCAGTCCAATAGGGGAGGCATCCTGTAAACTATTACATATAAATAACACATACACACATATGTGTGTGTATATATATACACACACACACACACATACACATACACATATATATGTATATGTATATGTGTGTATATATATATATATATATATATATATACATAAAGAGAGAGAGAGAGAGAGAGAGGGAGAGAGAGAGAGAGAAGGAAGAAGGAAGGGAGGAAGTAAGGGAAAGAAAGAAACAAGGAAGAAAGAAGAAAGAAAGAAAGAAAGAAAGAAAGAAAGAAAGAAAGAAAGAAAGAAAGAAAGAAAGAAAGAAAGAAAGAAAGAAAGAAAGAAATTGGAGATATTCTCAAGGAATGATAGTATGGGGAATCAGGAAAAGCTTCCTACAGAGGGTGGTCTTTTAGCTGAGCTTTACAGAAGCCAGGGAAGCCAGGAGGTAGAAGTGAGAAGGAAAGAATTCCAGGCAGAGAATCGATGGTGTCAACTGCTGCCAAGAAGTCAAGAAAGAAGAGAATTGAGAAGAGGCCATCAGGTATACCAATGAAAAGTTCCTTGGTAAGTTTGAAGAGAACAGTTTCAGTTGAGTGATAATGACAGAAGCGTAAATGTGAAGGGTTTTGTAGATAATGAGAATGGAGAAGTGGGAACTATAAAAATAACTTTTTTCCTATAATTTCCTCTTGCAAATGGTGGGGTAGGGGGAGAAATGTTGCACGCTGACTTGAAGGGTTTGTATTGTCAAGAGAAGGTATTATAAGAAAAAGGGAGATTTGAATGTTGGACAATTTACTAAAGAAGAGAGAATATAATGGAATCAAGGACATATATGCAAGGCCTAGTTTGAACAATAAGCAAGGCCATGTTTTGATCATATACTGATATAAAGGAGAAAATAGTGGGGATAATGACAAAGGGTTTTGATATAAGTAAGGGGGGATAAGTGACTTCAAAACAAATGATTGTTTTTCTCAGTAAAATATGAGCTATGGTCCTTATCTGAAAGGGTCAGGGGAAGATAATGCCATGGCAGGCTTTAGGACAAAAGTAACAGTCTGTAATAGCCACTGTGAATGAGACAGTTAGATAGAAGCAAACTCCCTAAAGTTTATAAGCTGAGTAATACTTTATGTAATGTAGTCTACAGGTTGCAGTTCCTCACATTCACTAAAACATGTTCTTCAATAATATGGCATGATTAAATACTTTATAAAATGTTGATATATGCTTCCTACCAAACCTATTGATAGAAAATGAATAGGGGGGATCATTGGCATGGGTATGTGGGGTCATGGCTGTAGCACTTAAATTATTTTTCATGATTGCTTCTATGCAAAATATGGTGCCCTGAAATGGAGATAGGGATAATTTTAACATTAAGTACATTCCTTTCATGTTATCTTCCTCATTTTAAGTTAAGAAAACTGGGGTTCCCTGAAGTTATTTGCTTTGGATCAGAAGACAATAAATGCCAAAATCAAGATTCAAACTTATGTGCCCTGACTATAAGTCAACACTTATTATAGCATATTTGGAGACACTTCAGTTTCCTTTTCTTACAGGTAAGTCAATGTTGTAGTATAATTAAGAATATCTACTGAGCCTTAACTGTGTGAAAAAGAGTTGGAAGCTTTATTCTGTGTATGATGTATTAGAATAAATTAGAAGAGATGTTGGAAGCTTGATCAGTATCTTCAAAGAATTTCTAATTAAAAGGAGGAGAGAGAAAGAAACCCACAAAAATGTTTTTAAAAAGACAGCCCAGAGATGAGTTCTGCCTATTGCCAGTCAGGAAGATGCCATCCATGACAAGGAGGTATGAAAGATCAGTGACCAATCCGCCTCCATCTCACCTCTTGACCATGTACTTTTTGAGGGCTGTGTATCCAGTTTTGACTGTCAGGTTCCTGCTGTGGGTTTATATAGCTCACACTCCCACAAGACAGAGGTGGAAAACTGTGGTTAATGTGTCAATCATTGCAAAGGGGAATTTTATTCTCTCATCTCAGTAATGTTGTGTTGTAATATGTCCCTGGGGACTAGAATGCTTAAGTACCTCAGGAAGAACCTCAAAAAAGAATAAGTGCTTTTATTAGTTTAAATATATTGTTCTCAATGTCATCCTAAAGTGATGTGACATGGTAAAGATGTGGGGCCCAAGCTTTTTATAAGTGCTAAGTTCTTATAGGTGGTACTCCATATAGTACTGGGCCTGGAATCAGTAAGTCTTTAGTTAAAATCCAACTTTGGACACTTACTATATGTGTGACCCTGAACAAGTCACTTAAACACTGGCTGCCTCAGTTTCCTCATCTGTAAAATAAGGATAACAATATGGCCAATCTTCTAGGATTGTTGAGGATGAAATGAGATTATTTATAAGACACTTAGTAAACCTTAAAGTGCTTTTTTAAAAATGCTAGTAGTGATAATGACAAGAAGATGGTGATGTCAGAAAATTGACTAGGAACAAGCACAATTTGAAATATAATTTCCTCCCATTTCACTTGTATGTGTGGGAGTAGAATCAGCTATCTACTTAGGTCTCCTCATTATCTTTACCTAAGAATCAGTCAGCAGAACAGGAAGGGAATAAATATATAGCATCTACCATATGCAAAAAATGCTAAGAAATTAACAAATATTGTCTCATTAGGTCTTCACAATGATACTGAGAGATAGGCCCTAATCATATTTAAAATTAGGCTTGTTCATAATCCATTTTTCATCCTAGCATCCTCCTCCTCCTCATCATCATCATCACTAGCATTTATAAAGCTATTTGGGTTTTATAAAGTGCTTTATAAATATTTTCATTGATCCTCATCGTAAGCCTGAGAGACAGGTACTATTATCACCCCTATTCTACAGATGAGGAAATGGAGGCAAACAGGTTAAAGGATTGTTCAGGATCATAGAGTTAGTGTCTGAGACCTTAGACTCAGGAATTCCTGACTCTAGGTCTAGCCCTTTACCCACTGTGAAAGTTACAAGATCCTAGAACCATTAAAAGCCTTGTCTCTACTTCTTTGTAATGTTACATAGTATTTGTTTTCCATATCTCTCCATGCATATTATCTATAACCAGAAAATCTCTCCTTTATACAACCTTCACTGCCAGTCAAATAACAAAGTGCTATGTACAAAGCACTTCAGCATGTGTAAGCTAATATCATAAATAATGTATGGTCCTGAATAATGAGGCAGATGGCATGATGTAACCAGTCCCACACCCATAGGAAGCATGTTTACCCTATGTACAAAATACTCCACTGAAACACAAAATTTCAAGAAAGCAGCTAAGAAGACAAGAAAGTAGTTGGTTAAATATATAGGGTGGCAGATATGACTTAGTTGGAACAAGCTGGTGCTGAATAGAAATAAATCTCACCAATAAAATGCCATTTCTTCCATTTCATCTTTTTCTAACATTTGATCTTTTTTTTTTAATTTTGCATGTGATTCAGACACTAAAAAATGGCAGCAGTTGTTATATACAAGTCTTCCTTATGGTGTTCATATAGACATATTACTAGGCAACATTATCACTTTATTCCAAATACACAATTATTCTTTCTTGCAAACCAACATTTTTCCCCAGACACTATATGTCTGACACTATTTGGTACCACATAAAATGTGCTTTCAAATGGTGCATAACATAAAGTGCTTAATGTACATACAAACTATAGGTAATGGGGTCAGCTGCCTGCTGAAAAATGCCTTTCTCAAGTGAAGGAAATCAAGGAAGCAAGGGATTTGTCATTGTTTTTGCTATCCTTCTGTGTTTCGGTTTGTGAAAACAAATTATATTGCGTCATTATCTGAGTCTGTTTGCATGGAGTTTTTGTTGTTGTTGTTGTTTGTTTTTTTGTTTGTTTGTTTGTTTGTTTGTGTTTTTGCTTTTTGGAGGGCTATTGGGTTTAAGTAACTTGCCCAAGGTCACATGGCTAGGTTTTTGTTTGTGTGTGCGTTAAGTGTCTGAGGCCGGATCCGAACTCAGGTCCTTCTGACTTCAGGGCCCGCACTCTACTCACTGCGCCACCTAACCACCCCCCCCCTTTTTTTTTGCATGGAGTTTTTATGTTCATAGTTTTGTGCCATCAATTCAATAAGCCTATTTGTCAGATTAGTCAAATATCATTTAACACCATCATCCTCATCAAAACAGTGGCAGCAATGATGATAAAAAAGGGGAAAAAAAGACAAGAACAACAACACTTAAAGAGCATTTCAAGGTACACAAAGCACATTATGCACATAGTTTCATTTAAGCCTCACAACAACTCTGAGGTTTAGGTACTATAGATATATTATACCACTTTTACCAATTAGGAAACTGAGGCTCAGAGTGTCTAGTGTCTAGTCACATGGCTAGGGAGTGTTAGAAAGTACATTCAAACATATCTCTTGGCTCCAAGACCAGTACCCTGTTTACTATGGAAGACTTCATCTTGTTATCATCATGACAATAAGTCACATAGTTCCCTGTGCTACATTTCTCGTTTAGTGTCTGATATGAGTATTTTCTTCCTTTGGATGAAATAAGTGCCCTTCTGGGAAAGCCCTGAAACAAAATAAATGCCCTAATCTAACCTCTTGTGTCTTATTTCTTTGCAGCTTTTCATTATAACTCAGAATTATTATCTGAAGACTGAGCCTTTGGGACTCTCAGTGATTTCCCCTTTCTTGTCTCTGGCAGCACCCCTGCACCCTAACATATATACCACAGAGCACCATATATTCATTAAGTCTTGCAAAATCCAGTTATTCTTATTCCAGAATAAAAATATACCAAAGTCTAGGAATCAAAATGACCTTGCTGGTCATTTAGACATGTCTGTACTTCAGGTGATGCTGGCCAAGGTAGAACACATAGTGGTATAAAGAGCTAAACTTCAGAGAATTTTATTTTTGGACAATGATCCATATCTATAAGAGGTAGCATGGGTTAGTGGGTAGAGAAATTGATCTAGGAAACAGGAATACCTGGTTTTAAGTGTCTATGGGTTAGTCACTTAATCTTTAGTTCATCAGGAAGCTCTCTAAGACTAAAATTTATAGAACAAACATATATTTACATTGGTAGAAGCTGTTTCCTCACAGGGAATTCACTAGACCAATGAAATCAAAAGTTGGAAACCTATAAATGAAGTGATCACAGAACTCATTCATTTTTCTTAATTTTTAAAAAATAATATTTTATTTTTTCTCAGTTACATGTCAAGAAAATGTTTAGCATTTTTATAAGATTTTGAGTTCCAAATTTTCTCCCTACTTCCTCTCTTCTCTTCTGAAAATGGTAGTTTGATATACAATACATGTACTATCATGTAAAATTATTTCCATATTAGTCACAGTTGTGCAAAAACATAAAAACACCAAAATAATAAAATAAATTAAAAAATGAACATGATTCTACTTTCATTCAGAGTCCATCAGTTCTTTATCTGGATATAGATAGCATTTTCCTCTTGAGTCCTTTGAAATTCTCTTGGGTCATTGTGTTATTGAAAAGAGCTGAGTCATTCATAGTAGATCATAACACAATGTTGCTGATACCATGACCATTTTTTTGTGGTTCTGCTCATTTCACTTTGTTTCATGTTGTAGAAGTTATTCCAGGTTTTTTCTGAAATTTGGCTGTTCATCTTTTCTTATAAAATAATAATAATCCATTGCACTCATATACCACAGCTTGTTCAGCTATTTCCCAATTGATAGGTATTCCCTCAATTTCCAATATTATGCCACCACAAAAAGGGATGCTATAAGAATTTTTTGTAAGTCCATTTCTATTTTTAATGATCTCTTTGGAATATAGATCCTATAGTGCTATTGATGGATCAAAAGGTAAATGCTGTTTGGTTGCCTTTGGGCATAATTCCAAATTGCTAACAGAAATGGTTAGACCAATTCAACAACTCCATCCCAATTTTCCCACATCCTCTCCAATATTCATTATTTTGCTTTTTTGTCATATTAGTCAATCTGATAGGTGTGAGGTGGTATCTCAGAGTTGTTTTAATTTGCATTCCTCTAATCAAAAATTAGACAGATCAGTGCTTCATATGCCCACAGATAGCTTAGGTTTCTTCATCTGAAAACTGCCTTTTCATTAACTTTGGTCATTTATCAATTGGGGAATGATGTGTATTCTTATAAATTTGACTCATATCTCTGTATTTGAGAATGAGTCCTTTTTAAGAGGTGCTTGTTGCAGAGATTATTTCCCAGCTTTCTTCTTTCCTTCTAATCTTGGTTGCATTGGTTTTGTTTGTACAAACTTTAAAAAAAATTGATGTAATCAAAATTATGTGTTTTACATTTTGATATGCTCTCTGTCTCTTGTTTGGTCATGAATACTTCTCCTCCCAAAAGATATTTCAGGTAGACTACACCTTGCTCTTCTACTTTGCTCATGGTGTCACCCTTTATGTCTAAATCATGAACCCATCTTGACCTTATTTTGATATAAGGTGGGAGCTGTTGCTTTATATCTAGTTTGTGTCCTCTTGCTTGCCAGTTATCCCAGGATTTTTTTTTCCTAATTAGCCTTTGAATTTTCATTTTTTTTCTATTTGTCAATTGTACTCTTCAAGCAGTTGGTAATAGTGAGTTCTTATCCCCAAATCAGGGGGTCTTTGTTTCTTTCAAACACTATGTTTTTTTTTTTTTTTCAAATCTATGGTCATTGACTACTGTGTCTTGGGTACATAATCTAATCTACTGATCCATCACTCTATTTCTTAGCAAGTACCAGATTATTTTGATGATTACCTCTATACAATAGTTTGTGATCTGGTATGGCTAGGTCACCTCCCCTTGCTTTTTTTCTTTTCTTTTCAAGAATTCCCTTGCTATTCTCTGCCTTTTGTTCTTCCAGATGATTTCATTGTTATTTTTTCTAAGTTCTATAAAATATTTTTGTGTAGTGCTGAATAGATAAATTAGTTTAGGCAGAATTGTCATTTTATTATATTGGCTAAGCCCATATATTAGCAATTGATATTTTCCTAGTTGTTTAGGTCTGGCATTATCTGTGTGAAAATGTTTTGTAATTGTGTTCATATAGTTTCTAGAATTGTCAGGTATTCTCTTAAGTATTTTATATTGATTACAGTTATTTTAATGGGATTTCTCTTTCTATATATTGATTACAGTTATTTTAATGGGATTTCTCTTTCTATCTCTTGCTGCTATGCTTTATTGATCAAATACAGAAATGCTCATGATTTATGTGGGTTTATCATATGTCCTGCAACTTTGCTAAAGTTTTAATTCTTTCTTCCTTTTTTATTTTTTATTTTTTGCCTTTTTGAGGAGGGGATGGCAGGGCAATTGGGATTAAGTGACTTGCCCAAGGTCACCGGGCTACTAAGTGTTAAGTGTGTAAGGCCGGATTCGAATTCAGGACTTCCTGACTCCAGGGTCCATGCTTTATTCTCTGCACCACTTAGCCACCCTAAGTTTTAATTATTTTAAATCAATTTTTAGTTGGTGCTCTAGGTTTCTCTAAATATACCAAAATGTCATCTGCAAAGAGGTATACCTTTTTTTCTTCCATGACTATTATAATTGCTTCAATCTCTTTTTCCTTCTCTTTTTGCTATTGTTAACATTTTTAGTACTGCATTTAATAATAGTGGTAATAATAGGCTTCCTTGCTATACCCCTTATCTAATTTGGAATGGTTGCTTATGGGTTTAGAATGATCCTATTTATCATTTTAAGGAATGCTTTCTTTATTCTTCTGCTCTCTGGTGTTTTTAATAGGGGTGGGTGATGAATTTTGTCAAGAAGTTGTTTTTTTTTTTTAAGTATGTGTTGAGATTCTCATATTATTACTGTTGGTATTGTTTCTTATATGTACAATTTCCTAATATTGGACCATCCCTGCATTCTTGGTATATATCCCATCTAGCCATCATGTATAATCCTTGTGATATATTGCCATAGTAGTAATTTGTTTTAAAAGTATGAATCAGGGGGGCTGAGCCAAGATGGAAGAGTAGAAACAGCTCATCCAAGCCACTCTGCCCCCAGATTCCCCCAAACTATGTAAAAGGGGACTCTGAACAACTTCTGGAGCCCCAGCACCCACAGAACAACACAGAGAAGCTAACCTCCCACTGAGGACAGCCCAGCAGCCCTGCAGGAAGGACCAGAGCAGCGGTCTGGGAGCCGGCAGCGCACAGAGTGCGGGGAGCCGAGCCAAGCCCAGGTCCCCGTGAGCCGAAGTTTTAGCCCCAGGGAGGCAGAGCCAGCAGCCTGATGGAGAGACCACAGAACACCAGCAGCTGTGGAAACTCCAGAATTATCAACATAGACATGCCTAGGACAAAGTAAGAGGTTAGTGTCCTATGGACTTTGGGACCAGTATTTGGGGAATGCATTGGCTCCCTCCCCTGGGGGCTAGAAGCCACTGAGGAGACATGCCATTTTGTAGTTTTCAGAGGCAGCTCCAGCTCCTGGCCGGCAAATTGTAGGGAGAGCCAGTGATCAGTCTTGGGGGGTAATCGCTCTTGCTTTAACCTCCCTGGATCTGGATTGTGATCTAGGGTGGAAGTCGTGGGTGGGTTTACAGCTTGCCAGAAATGGAAGTTGGCCCCCACACGTTCAGGACAAAATTCCTCTATCTGGCCTTAAAGCCATAGTGTGGCAACAAGCCCAAAAGTCAAATAATTAAGTGGCAACATGCCAAGGCAAAGGAAACAGAAAAATGCAACCCTAGGCTCCTATTTTGGGGGCATATATATGTGTATGTATATATATATATACTATTATTAATACTCTTTTGCTCATAATTGGGAGATAAGATGTGAAGGCATTGGGACACAAAGATGCACTTTCCTCTAATGGAAAAGTCAAAGGGGTTATGGGAGAAGGTATGGGAGAGAGCAGATTGGAGGAAGCGATATCTTGTGGGACTGCTATTCTGGGAGGGTGGGTAGGGGGAAAACAGGGGGGAAAAATAATTGTAACTCAAAATCTGGCAGAAATGAATGATGTAAAAGAGAAGTTAATAAAGCATTTGTTTAAAAAAATATGAATCATTACTGAGGGAAATTGGTCTATAATTTTCTTTCTCTGTTTTAGCTCTTTCTGAATTAGGTATCAGAACCATATTTGTGTCATAAAAGGAGTTTAGTTGGATTTCGTCACATTTTTTTTCCAGATAATTTATATAGTATTGGAATTAATTATTTTTTAAAGGTTTGTTAGAATTCACTCATGATTCTGTCTTGCCTTGGAGACTTTTCCCTAGTGAGTTTGTTAATGGCTTTTTCAGTTTATTCTTTGAAGATAGAGTTATTTAGGTATTCTAATTACTGATCTCTTAATCTAGGCAATTTATATTTTTCTAAATATCCATCCATTTTGTCATATCTTTGATTTGTTGACATAAAATTGAACAAAATATTTCCTAAAGATTGTTTTGGTTTATTCTTCATTGGTGGTGATCTTTCATTTCTGATACTGGATTTTTTTTTTTTTTTTTTGCTTTTTGGGGGAGGAAGGCTTGACAATTGGGGTTGACAGTTTTCTTCTTGTAAAAAATTGAGCTAACCAATGGTTTATCAGTCTTACTTTTTTTCATTTGTTTGTTTGTTTGTTTTTGATAAAACCAGCTCCTAGTTTGTTAGCTAAATAGATTTTTCCCCCAATCTTAATCTCTCCTTTGATGGTCAGGATTTCCAATTTGGTGCTAAATTGAGGATTTAAAAAAATTATTCTTTTTCTATTTTTTTTGTTTCATGCTAAATTAATTGATCTGTTTTTTTCCCCATTTTCTTGATCTAAGAATTTAGAGAAACACATTTTCCTGTAGTATTCCTTTGGTTGCTCTCATGTCTCTTCCCAATTCTCTCTCTCTCTCTCTCTCTCTCTCTCTCTCTCTCTCTCTCTCTCTGTCTCTCTCTATTTTTCAAGCTTTTTTTTGAGCTCCTCAATGACCTTATATGAATTCATATTTTTCTTGGAGGTCTTGGATGTAGGTGCTTTGACTTTGGTGTTTTCTTCTGAGTATATCTTTTAATATTCCTTGTCTCTATTTGTAACTTTTTATACTTCGATGATTTTGGTATGTTAGCTCATTGTTGTCATTCATTTTGACTATATCTATGATTTGTTCTTTGACCTACTTAGATTATTGTTTCCAATTATTTAAATGTATATTTCTACTGCCCTTTGCTGAATGTAATTCTTTTTTGTTTAATTGTGATCCAAAAAGGAAACATTTACTATTTCTGCCTTTCTACATTTGATTGTCCTCTCATTGACTATACTCAATTTTGCAGTTAAGTAATTCTTGTTTGTAATCCTAGCTCCTTTGCCCTCCAGAATGTCCTATTCTAAATTTTTTAATATTTTAAAGGAGATGCTGCCAAATCTTGTGTTTTCTAGACTGTGGCTCTTTGATACTTGAATTTTTCTTTCTAGCTGTTTGCAAATTTTCTCCTTGACATCATAACTCTGGAATTTGACTATAATATTCCTTTCAGGTTTCATTTGGGTATCTCCTTCAAGGAGGTCAGTGGTGGATTCATTCAATTGCTATTTTACCCTCTGGTTCTAGAATATCATAGCAGTTTTCCTTGATAATTTCTTGAAAGAGGATTTCTAGGCTCTATTTTAGATCATGGCTTTCAGGAAGTCCAATAATTTTAAAATTATTTCTCCTGGATCTATATTCCAGATAAATTGGTTTCTTTTCTTCCAATGAGATATTTCACATTGCTTTCTATTTTTTCATTCTTTTGGTTTTGTTTTATTTTTTCTTGATTTCTCATAAAGGAATTAACTTTCATTTGATCCATTCTAATTTGTAAGGCATTATTTTCTTCAGTGAGCTTTTGGATCTCCTTTTCCATTTAGCTAGTACTGCTTTTAAAGGCATTCTTTTTCTAATTGGCTTTTTGAACCTCTTTTGCCATTTGCTCTTGTCTGGTTTTTAAGGTGTTATTTTCTTTTGTGTGTCTCCTTTATCAAGCTGTTGATTCATTTTTCATGATTTTCTTATATCACTCTTACTTCTCTTCCCAATTTTACCTCTATCTCTCTTGATTTTTCAAGTTCTTTAATGATCTGATACAAATTCATATTTTTCTTGGAGATTTTGCATGTAGGAGCTTTAATTTTCTTGTCTTCTGAGTGTATGTTCTAATATTCCTTGTCTCAATAGTAACTTTTTATAGTCAGAAGTTTGGTTTTTTTTTCCTATTGTTTGCTCATTTTCCCAGCCTATTACTTGACATTACGTCATTGTTAAAGTAGAGCTCTGCTTCCAGGTTGGAGGGCACACTGCCCCACAATTCAGTGGTTTTATGTAGCTGTTTTCAGAGATACCTCTGGAGACTTGTAAGTTTTCACATCTTTTGAGCTGGTCTCTTCTAAGCTGATGTGTTTACTACTATCCTGGCTTGTGCTCTGGTCTGTGAATGACTACAAGCACCCTTTTCTGCTCTGGAACTGTGAGAAGGGTGCTCTGCACCACTTTGGCCATGTCCCTGCCGTGCTAGTGATCTTTTCTGCCCTGGAGTTGAGGCCTAGCCTGAGACCCACATCCACATATGGGCAAAGCAAAAGAGTCCTAACTCAGTGCTAGACCCCTGTAGTCTCCTAGTGGCAGATTGTTTGACTCTTTTACCAACAGTAGGATGAGACCTCTGGAAGCAGCCTCTTCCACAGCTGCTGCTGAATCAGTTACTCCTAAGGCCTGTTTCTGGTTTGCTGAGACTAAGACTGTGCTGGTGTGACTGATGTTGGACTTGTACTCTACTCTCACATTGGTACAACCAACTTTTCCTGCCAACTTCCGAAGTTGTCTCATCTGGAAATTTGTTTCATTCCATCTTTTTGTGGTTTCTACTGCTCTAGAATTTGTTTAGTCATTAAAAAAAGCTATTTGGAGGGTTTTTTGGGTTAGTCTTTGCCTTGACACTACCATCTTGGCTCTCCCCACCCATATTGGTAGATTCTTTCAATGGCAATTTTGCCGTCTGCTTTCAGGATATCAGGGCAGTTTACCTTGATAATTTCTTGAAAGATGCTGTCCAGGTCCTCCTTTTAATTATGGCTTCAGATAGTCCAACTATTCTAATATTTTGTCTCCTGGATCTGTTTCCAGATAAGTTGTTTTTCCCATGAAGTATTTTACATTTTCTTCCATTGTTTTTCAGTCTTTTTAGTTTGTTTCATTGACTTATGATGTCTCATAGAGTCACTGTTTTTTCTCTTGGACAAGCAAGTCCACTTTACCAATCCTCACTTTTATGGTTCTTTTCTTAATTAGCTTTTGAATTTTCTTTTTTTTTTCTATTTGTCAATTGTACTCTTCAAGCAGTTGTTTTCTTTAGTGCATTTTTGTAACTCCTTTTCCATTTGGCAAATTCTACTGTTTAAGCAGTTTCCCAAGCTGTTGACTCTTTTTTTTTCTTAATTTTCTTGCATCACTCTCATTTCTTTTCCCACACTTTCTTCTACTTCATGATTTTTTAAATTAAACAAATGCTTTATTAACTTCTGGTTTACATAATTCATTTCCACCAGATTATGAGTTACATTTCCCCCTATTTTTCCCTACCCACCACCCCAGAATAGCAGTCGCACTAGATATCCCCTCATCCAATATGCTCTCTCCCATATCTTCTCCCATATCCCCTTTGATTTTGCCATTAGGGCAAGGTGAATCTCTGAGCCCCAATGCCTGGACATCTTTTGAAACATTTAATTTTAAAACTTCGATTTTCAGATCCATTCCCTTCCTCGCTTGTCACCCACTCCCTCTGAAAAGATAAGCAATTCATTATGTGTTGTACATGTATAGCTATGCAAAACATTACCATTGTAGATATATTGTAAAAGACTGCTTATATTTCCCTCCCACCCATCTCACTTCCCACCTGGTCCACTCCCTACTTTGATCCTGTCCCTCTTTGATAGAGGGTAATTCCAACCTCCCCTCCCCCAAAATGCCCTCCCCTCCATCATCCCCCCTCTAATCCCCCTTTCCCCCACTCAGGAGAGTGTGTGAGGGTAAGATATTCCATTTAGTATGTATGTGATTATCTCCTTGAGCCAACTTCAATGAGAATATGCTTTTACCTTTTTGCCTTCCTGTTCTTCCCCTCCCCTGCAACTACTTCCCCTTGCCTCTTCTACATAAGATAGTTTACCCTACCCTATCTCTCTCCATCTCCTCTGGCCACTTTCCTCTCTCACATCTTGACTTCAACCCTTAAGAATCATCCCTTCCTTGGGGCAGCTAGGTGGCGCAGTGAGCAGAGCACCAACCCTGGAGGCAGAAGGACCCGAGCTTGGATCCGGCCCCAGACATCCAACACACAAACAAAAACCAAGCCGCACGACCCCAGGCAAGTCACCCAACCCCAATTGCCCTCTAAAAAAAAAAAAGAATCATCCCTTCCCATCAAATTCAACCTGTGCCCTCTATCCATGTATACCTGTGAACATATGCCATGTACCCTTCTTCAATTATTTTCATAATGAGAAAGGTTTCATCAAACACAGTTATTGTTTTTCCATGTAGGAATGTAAATAGTTCAACTTTGAAAAGTTCCTTTTGATTTCTTTTCCTTGATTACCTTCTCAAACATCTCTTGCTTCTTGTGTGTGAATGTCAAATTTTCTATTCAACTCTGGTTGTTTCCTCAAGAATGAACTGAATGACCATATTTTCCCCTGAAACAAGACACTCAGTTTTGCTGGGTAGTTGACCCTTGGCTTCAATCCTAACTCTTTTGCCCACTGGAATATCATATTCCATGCTCTTTGATCCCTCAGTGTAGAAGCTGCCAGGTCCTGGGCTATTCTGATTGTGTTTCCACAATATTGAAATTGTTTCTTCCTGGCTTCTTGTAGTATTTTCTCCTTGATCTGAGGATTCTGGAACCTGGCTATGATAGTCCTGGGAGTTTTCTTTTTGGGATCTTTTTTCAGGAGGTGATCGGTGCATTCTTTCAACCTCTATTTTGCCTTCTGTATCTAAAACATCAGGGCGATTTTCCTTGAGAATTTCTTTGAGGATGATTTCTAGGTTCTTTCTTTGATCATGGCTTTCAGGTAGTCCAATAATTTTAAATTATCTCTCCTGGATCTATTTTCCAGGTCAGTGGTTTTTCCCATGAGATATTTCACATTGCCTTCTATTCTTTCATTTATTTGGATCTGTTTAACAGCATCTTGATTTCTCATAAAGTCACTAGCTTCCATTTGCTCCAGTCTAACTCTGAAGCAATGAATCTCCTCAGTGAGCTTTTGAGATTCTTTTTCCATCTGGCAAATTCAACTTTTTTAGGCATTCTTCTCCTCATTGCCTTTCTGAGCCTCTTTTGCCATTTGAGTTAGTCTATTTTTTAAGGTGTTATTTTCCTCAGTCAGGCTGTTGACTGTCATTTCATACTTTTCTCGAATCTTTATCATTTCTCTTCCTGAATTTTCCCCCACTTCTCTTATCTACTTCTTAAGGTCCTCTATGGCCTGTAGCCAGCTTATATTTTCATTTGGGGCTTTTGGTTGAAGAGCTCTGACCTCATAGTCCTCCTCCATGCTTTGAGCATCTTTGCCCCTAAAATAGGAGTCCAATGTTGAACTTTTCTGTTTAATTTGTTTCCTTTGCCTTGGCATGTTGCCACTTAATTATTTGATTTTGGGGGCTTGTTGCCACAGTAGGACTCTGCCACCACTCAGGAGAGCTTCTGCCCAAACATGGGGTCTTCACAACTTCGGCCAGTTGGGTGGCCTCTGTAAAGCCTCCACCCACTCAGGCAAATTGTATACCCACCCCAAACTTCCCCCCCAGACCACAATCCAGATCCAGGCAGTTTAAAGCAAGAGTGATTAACCCCCTGACTGATTGCTGGATCTCCCTACAGTTTGCAGACCAGGAGTGAGAGCTACTGCTGACACTGCAAAATGGCTTCTGTGCAGCCTTTCTTCAGCAGCTTTTCGCCCCCAGGGAAGGAAGCCATGTGTTCCCCAAATACTGGTCCCAAAGTCCATAGGGCACTAACCTCTCACTTTGTCCTAGGCATATCTGTTCTGATAATTCTGGAATCGCCACAACTGTTGGTGTTCTGGGGTCCCTCTAGCCAGCTGAATGCCTGGCCACCCTGGGGCTAAAACCACAGACCTGGGCTCAGCTCTGCGCACTGCGCTGTTGGTTCCCAGTGAGCTGTGCTGCCTGCTCTCAGAGTGCTGTGCTGCCTGCTCTCAGAGGGCTGCTCTGGCTGCTCCCTGTAGGGCTGCTGGGCTGTCCTCAGTGGGAGGTTAGTTTCTTTGTGTCGTTCTGTGGGTGCTGGGTCTCCAGAAGCTGTTCGGAGTCCCCTTTCACATTGTTTGAAATTTGTTTGGGGCAGAGCAACTTGGAAGTGCTGTATCTACTCCACCATCTTGGCTCCGCCCCCCTACTTCATGATTTTTAAGCCCTTTTTGAGCTCATCCATAAGTTTTTTTTTTCTGGGCTTGAGGACATTTCCCATTTTTGTTTGGGCTTTTGTTCACTTGGTGTTTTCACTTTGTTTTCCTCTTCTGAATTTGTGTGTTGGTCTTTCCTGTCACCACCATAATTGTTTATGGAGAGATTCTTTTTCATGTTTTTTGTTCATGTTTTTTTTTTTTTTTGGGGGGGGCAGTATTCTCCTTTCTTTTAAATTTGATCTCTGCTCCCAGGGAATCTCAGGCTTCTTGTGCCAGAGGCTGCAGACCCTGCTGTTTATCTGATGTTCCCATAAGGACCACAGGGGACCATCATGTCTGATATTGTGTTGTGGGAGTACATTGGGGGAGGCAGACACTACTTGAGGCCAGAGGGGTATGACAACTTACCTGGAGCTGAGCTGGGGTCGTACTGTTGGTGTCTGATCTATGCTGAGGCCCAGTGGGATTTTTCTTCATTTTCCTGGGGCTACATTGAAGCTTGTTGAAGTCTGGCCACAGGAGGTTGATTTTTTGACCTGGGTTATGTTGAAGCGCATGTAGGTCTGCCCCCTAGGGAATACCTATTTGCCTGGCTACACTGAGGCATGTTGTGGTTTTTAGGGCTGGAGTATGTTGGTTCACCTGGTTATGCTAAGGCTTGTAGGTCTTGGCATTTGCCTGCTTCTCCACACTGGGCCTCAGCATCCCTGCAGATTTTGCTGAGGTGGTGCTTGCTGCTCACTTGCTAGTATGTGTCCTGTCCTGGAATGCATGAATTTTTTGCTCAAGTGAGACAGATTTTTCTTGTCAATTCTCCAAGTCTCCTGGGCTAAAACACCCCTATGCCTATCTTTCTCTTTCCACTGACTGTGGTGTTTCAGGACTTGTTCTGGTGTGCTGTTGTTTGGAGGTGAATATGGGAGAGCTATAACAATTTACTGCTTATTCCACTATCTTGGTCCCCAGTAGTGCAGGAATCATTCATTTTAAAAACAGTAATGCCATATAAAAACCCTCTAAACATTCTCACAGAAACTATTGTCTAAGTAGACAGTTCTCTCTCCAACCTTTAGTTGTGAAAGTGATTCTTTGAGACAATTATATGGCACATTCAAATTTGAAAATTAATTTGCATATTTCAGTAAATCCTCATAATAGCCTAGGGAGGCCAGTATTATCATTGTCTCTATTGCACCAATGAATTATGATGAAAGAAGTTAAAAGAATTGCCTGGGACAGGATACCTGAATGTCTAAGGTCTTAGATCTTCCTTATACATACATATGTGTGTGTGTGTGTGTGTGTGTGTGTGTGTGTATTTTTCCCAGAAAAAAAAAATGGTGATGAGGACTTATTATAAAAAGAAGGGCAAGGACTATTTGGTTTAAAAAAAGTTGTATCTTCAATATTAATCATAGTATCTGGCACATAGTAAATGCTTAATCAATTATTTTCCATATACTTATTCTTTCCTTCAAACCAAAATTCTTCTACGATCTGGAAAGGATTGTCTTTAGTTTCATAAATGAGATGTTAGCTCAGGATTGAATCAGTTAAAATACTGTTAATTTGAGCTCATTTTGTATCATCTTGTTGCTTAGATGCCTATAGTATCTTAGGTTTCAACTCTTGTACTTTCTGTACATTCAAGCACAAAGACTATTTTTTATGTTAAAGGAGAGAGAGAGAGAGAGAGAGAGAGAGAGAGAGAGAGAGAGAGAGAGAGAAAGAGAGAGAGAGAGAATAAAAACTGAATAAATTTCTCTGTCCTATGAATTATTAGCATTTATCTTTTTTTTTTGGTGGGGAAAGAAACTGACCAGTAATTTTCATCACTGTGGAGAACCCCTGGAACATAAACTAATGCTACAAATACATATTAGCAACCTGGTTGCATCTTACAAGAAAGTTGCTTAATTTTTTGAGTTACTTTCCCAGGTTAAGTAAGTACCAGGGATAAGAACTTAAACCAGGTTTTCTGGATGTCAATGCCTACTCTATCTACTTTACCATTATGCCTCTCCATCAATAGTGGTTATACCATTTGAAAACTATTCATCCAAATATAACTTAAAAGGACCTTTTTTCTTTTCAGTAGTTTTCATTGCCTGCCTCAGTTCACAGCTTACTTTAATAATCCAGTAAGTGTCCTTATAGGATGGTACAACTTTTTTTTTTAATTTGTAGAGGATTGTAGTTACTAATTCAATTGTCTTCCTGTCTTATATTCATCTACTCAAGTCTTGAGCTTTGCTTTTTTGCTGAGTCTCTGCCTTTCAAAAACATTATCAACTGCCTCCTACCCATGCCCTTTTTTGAATTAAGACAATTACGTACCACTGGATTCCCCTTTCCCCAGGTTCTGCCTGGTTTCCTACTCTTAGAGATATCTTGCAAGGTCATTTCATAAGTAATAAATCAATTAATCAATCTGGGGACATATATATTGGCATCCATGCCCAACCATGAAGTGATCTGTGGAGCTTATTTTGGGATGATGGATGGCATGGTATTCATTGCTTCTCTTTCTCAGATAAAGCTCACATTTTGTTAATTGCTAATAGCAAAATTTGTTGGTTTATGTGCTCACCAGGATGCCTTAAACAAAGGGATAAAGGAGTTTAGTTCTGCTCATTAAGCTGGTGATCATTGGATGTACTAGACACAGGCCAACTATGAAGTTAGCCTGGGGGTATTCAGCTCTATCTTTTGGATGCTGACCAGACACCACTGCAACAAGTGATCTACAGGTGCCTTCATGGCACTTTTTGGCCCAGTGATGCTGTAAAAAGGGTAGATGACATATTTTCTGAGCTGGTCAGTTCATTATGGGAAAATAGAATTCATATTACTATGTATAGTTGATGGTAGTGGCACTAACAGCATATTTTGGAGTTTGAGATGCTAACTTTTGACTGGGGTTACTACTTTTGGGCCAAAGGGGACAGAATTCATGATGGCTTTTCTCCACCAGATCACGTATATCATTCAATAGTACAAACATACCTAGCCTTGCAGGTTTACATCTTTATTATGTCATTATTTATAATACATTGAAATACAAATTTGTCACTGAATAACTGCTACCCAAGACTGACACCATACTCATCCTCTGTTACACATCCAAGAATTTACTTCCTTTTTCTGAGTCTCTCTGTCTCTTCACACGCACACACACACACTGACCCTGGCTTCCTTGCTGTTCTTTTTAATGTTATTCCCTCTCTATACTGATGACATTTTCACTGATTATCCCTGAAATACTCTCTTATGTCCACTTTCTAGATTCTCTGGCTTATTTCAAATCTAAGCTAAAGTCACATATTCTGCTATCCTGTCCCAGTTCCTCATCCTCAGTGCTGTTCCTCAGGGTTTATCTTGTTCATCATAGTTATTTGAATAATGTGGACCTTATTATGATATGAAGTCCTTGAGCACAACAATTATACTTTTGCCTTGCTTTGTGTTCTTAGAACTTAGCTGAGTGCCTGGCATATAGCAATCACTTAATTAATGCTTTGTATTTTTGACTCACTTAGGCATTTTATAGTACTTTGTAACTTGAATTCAAGTACTGATCAATTGTACCATATATCCACTATATAAAAAAATCTTCCCAAATCTAGTTTTTATGACAGTCTGGATGGCTTTCTCCTTCGTATCTATCATGAAGTCTAAGATGAACAGTAACTTCCTCAAATGGTACTTATCATTTCTGCTTCAATCATTTTGATAGTAAAAGGGGATATTAGGATACAAATAATATTTACTCAGCACAACAAAAATATGGACTCAGATTTATACAGTATTAAAGCATTAATCTGTCTTCTCCCTGTTCTCTCTCTGTTTCACAATTTTCTTTTCAAACCCAGCCTCACACACCCTTGTGGTCTTGGGCAAGTCACTTAACCTATTCTTATCTAAGTTCCATCATCTATAAAATGCATCCCTAGGTTGTTGTGAGGATCAAATAAGATAATAACTGTAAACCACTTAGAAGAGTGCTTGGAACATAATGAGAATTATGTAAATGTTAGCTATTATTAGCTAATTCTATTCAACAGCCTTTTCTTTAGGTATTCCTTTTTTCCTTTTCACTGACAAAGCCTTTTGTAGAGCAGTTCATATGCATTCATCATTCCTGTAGAAAACTACTACAATTATAACCAATAACTTAGAAGCTATGTCACTTCTTCTCTCCAAGACTGGGGTCAGAAAATCTCATGATGTGACAGTGAAAATATATCTAAGTCTACACCAAGTGGGGCATCCTTCCTGCAATATACCGCCACTGCTTTTAATTTTTCTGTACAATCAATATCTCTCTAAAAGAAAGGGAAGAGGGTTAATGACCAAAGGGCTCTCTGGGCTTAACTTTCACATCTCAGGGCAATTGAATGGCTTTTACTTCAAGTTGTACTACAAAGCCAGGAACGTCTTCTGGGAATAGCCACCATCATTGAAATTTGTTTTCTAGAAGTACCCAAGAGGCATGCCCACAACCCCTATGGAATGTTATGATCATAAATCCAGCCCAAGGTTCACCAAACCAGTCAAGCTTGTCAGGGGATACTTCTATTCACCTCACATACGTAGCCTGTTGAAAGAGTTTACAATGTTGCCATTGGGATTAATAATGCTACATTAATCTCTGGGCAATGATAGGGATTTTTTTCCATATTTTTTTCCATAAAGCAAGGGTCAATAACATTAAGAAAAAAGGTGTCAATATTCAATTTATTCAACATAAAGCAAGGGTCAATACCATTAAGAAAAGAGAGGCAATATGCAATTCATTTCTGAATTTAAAATGTCAAAGAGTGTCAAGTTATGATATACATTATAAACAGGTGATTTACACTGGTCTGAGCAGGGACAAGTGTATTGGGGAAATAAAAGTTAGTTTGTGGCATAGTCATGCTCTACTAATTTGGTGTAATCAAGAGGACAAGCAGTCGGAAAAAAATGAAAATACTGAATAATAGACTATTTTCAAAATACATTTATTACTTTCAAGAACAGATACATTAATCAGGATAACCAACTCTTAATTAAAAATGATCATCAAAAGACCTGAGAGTGATTTGTTGCAACTTTATTAGAGGACCAATCTAATCCATTACTCTCCTCTTTGTTATATTATGCACACACACACACACACACATATATATATATACACACACACAGATACATACATACATACATAAATACATACACAATTGGGATATTTTAAATGTATTTTGAAAATCATCTTCTTGGGGGCGGAGCCAAGATGGCGGAGTAGAAACAGTGTGTCCAAGCCACTCTGCCCCCAGATTACCTCCAAACTATGTAAAAGGGGACTCTGAACAACTTCTGGAGCCCCAGCACCCACAGAACAACACAGAGAAGCTAACCTCATGCTGAGGACAGCCCAGCAGCCCTGCAGGAAGGACCAGCTCAGTGGTCTGGGAGCCAGTAGCACAGGGAGCAGTGTGTCGGGAGCCTGAGTCTCGGTTTTAGCCCCAGGGCGGCAGGGCCAGCAGCCACCTGGAGGGACCCCAGAACACCAGCAGCTGTGGTGATTCCAGAATTATCAACATAGACATGACTTTGGGACCAGTATTTGGGGAACACATCAGCTTCCTCCCCTGGTGGCTAGAAGCTGCTGAGGAGACACTCCATTTGTAGTTTTCAGAGGCATCCCCAGCTCCTGGCCTACAGACTGTAGGAAGATCCAGCGATCAGTCTTGGCGGGGGGGGGGAAGTAATCACTCTTGCTTTAACCTCCCTGGATCTGGATTGTGATCTAGGGTGGAAGTCATGGGTGGGTTTCCAGCTTGCCAGAAATGGAAGCTTCTGCCCCCCCCCCAAGTTTGGGACGAAAATCCCCCTATCTGGCAGCAAAGCCATACTGTGGCGACAAGCCCAAAAGTCAAGTAATTAAGTGGCAACATGCCAAGGCAAAGGAAACAAATTAAACAGAAAAGTGCAACCTTAGATTCCTACTTTGGGGGCAAAGAGGATGCAAGATTAGAGCAGGAAGGGGACTGTGAGGTCAGAAGTCCTGCTCAAAAGCCCCAGGGGAAAACATGAGTGGGTTGCAGGGCCATAGAGGACCTTAAGAAGGACTTTAAAAATCAAATAAGAGAAGTGGAGGAAAAATTGGAAAGAGAAATGAGAAGGATGCAGGAAAAGTATGAAATGAGGGTCAACAGCCTGACTGAGGAAAACAACACCTTAAAAAATAGACTAACTCAAATGGCAAAGGAGGCCCAAAAGGGCAATGAGGAGAAGAATGCCTTAAAAAGTCGAATTTGCCAGATGGAAAAAGAATCTCAAAAGTTCACTGAGGAGATTCATTCCTTCAGAGTTAGACTGGAGCAAATGGAAGCTAATGACTTTATGAGAAATCAAGATGCTGTTAAGCAGATCCAAACAAACGAAAGATTAGAAGGCAATGTGAAATATCTCATGGGAAAAACCACTGACATGGAAAATAGTTCCAGGAGAGACAATTTAAAAATTATTGGACTACCTGAAAGCCATGATCAAAGAAAGAACCTAGAAATCACCCTTCAAGAAATTCTCAAGGAAAATTGCCCTGATGTTTTAGATCCAGAGGGCAAAATAGAGGTTGAAAGAATCCACCGATCACCTCCTGAAAAAGATCCCAAAAAGAAAACTCCCAGGACTATTATAGCCAGGTTCCAGAATCCCCAGATCAAGGAGAAAATACCCCAAGCAACCAGGAAGAAACAATTGCAATACTGTGGAAACACAATCAGAATAGCACAGGACCTGGCAGCTTCTACACTGAGGGATTGAAGGGCATGGGATATGATATTCCAGAGGGCAAAAGAGCTGGGAAAGAACCCAAGGGTCACTTACCCAGTAAAACTGAGTATTTTGTTTCAGGGGAAAATATGGTCATTCAGTGGAATAGAGGACTTTCAAGCATTCTTGAGGAAAAAACCAGAATTGAATAGAAAATTTGACATCCAGACACAAGAAGGAAGAGATGCCTGAGAAGGTAATCAGGGAAAAGAAATCAAAAGGAACTTATCAAAATTGAACTATTTACATTCCTATGTGGAAAAACAATAACTGTGACTGATGAAATCTTTCTCAGTATGAAAATAATGGAAGAAGGGTGTATGGTCACATGAATACATATGCGAATGTGTGTATATATGTTTACAGTTATATATGGATAGAGTGCATAGGGTGAATTTGTTGGGAAGGGAGTGAAATTATGAGGTGAGAGAGGAAAGTGGCAAAAGGAGATGGGGAGAGACAGGGTAGGGTAAACTATCTTATGTAGAAGAAGCAAGGGGAAGTGGTTGCAAGAGAGGGGAAGAATAGGAAGGCAAGCAGGCAAAACCACATTCTCATCGAATTTGATTCAGGGAGAGAATGACATACATACTAAATGGGATATATCAACCTGCAGCAGAATAGGGGGAAGGAGGATGAGAGGAGGGATGATGGATGGGTGGGCATGCTTGGGGGGAGGGGAGGTTGGAAGTACCCACTATAGAAGAGGGACAGGATCAAGTAGGCACTGGACCAGGTGGGGGGTGGGATGAGTGGGAGGGAATTATAAGCAGCCTGGTACAATATATCTACCATGGTAATGTTTTGCATAGCTAGACATGTACAACATATACTGAATTACTTATCTTCCCAGAGGGAATGGGTGACAAGGGAGGAAGGAAATGGATCTGAAATTCGAGGTCTTAAGCTTGAATGTTTCAAATATATATAAATACTATTATTAATACTCTTTTGCCTGTAGTTGGAAGATAAGATGTGCAGGTATTTGGACACAAAGATTCACCTTCCTCTAATGGAAAAGTCGAAGGGGGTATGGGAGAAGATATGGGAGAGAGAAGATTGGAGGAAGCGATATCTTTTGGGACTGCTATTCTGGGAGGTGGGTAGGGGGAAAACAGGGGAAATAATTGTAACTCAAAATCTGGAAGAAATAAATGATGTAAAACATAAGTTAATAAAGCATTTGTAAAAAAAAAAAAAAAGAAAGAAAATCATCTTCTTCTCCCCTAATGCCTGGCACACTGTAATCACTTAATAAATGCTTGCTAATTGATTTATTTGATTTTACATTTTAAATCTTTCCTTTTTTCTTATAGGAAATTCAATTATTTTCAAATTGCTGCAGATTTTAAATCAATACTGAGGAACCTGCATCCTCGAGGCCACAGGTGACCCTCTAGGTCTTCAAGTATGGGCCTTTGACTGAATCCAAACTTCACAAAAGAAATTTCAGTCAAAGGGCTTGAGGAAACTTGAGGGCCTAGAGGGTAACATGTCACCTTAAGAATGCAAGTCCCCAAACCCTGTTTTAAATAAATGAATTCTAAAGAAAAGAAGATTTTATTTATAATCTTCCAAACCTCTTCATTAAAGCACATTTTTCTTTTGTCTGACACATCTCTTATAATACAGGTTAAGTTGACTTATTCAGGATTCATCTTCAACAGACTTGTAGAAGAGTTAATCACTACCATCCTTAGAATATACTTGAAAATGAGATATTCCCAACTTCTGTGATACATGGAAAATGAAAATTAATTAAATCTCAGGAAGAACTTAAACTAACATTATGCCTCAGATGCCTTTTCATTAATTAAACATGTTTATTTTTTTATTTTTTATTTTACATCATTTATTTGCACAAGATTTTGAGTTACAAATTTTCTCCCTATTTTTCCCCACCCCCACCCCAAAACAGCAATCCTACTGAATACATCCTCCCCTAATCTGCTTTCTCCCATATCTTCCCCCATTCCCCTCCAACTTCCCCATTGGGCATGGTGGATTTCTATGCCCCAGTGCTTGCATATCTTATTTCCCAGTTGTGTATAAAATAATAATAATAATAATAATAGTAATAATGATGATGATAATGGTAACAACAACAACAACAAATATTTTAAACATTTGATTTTAAAACTTTGAATTCCAGATTCTTTCCCTTCTACCCTTGTCACCCTTACTGGGAAAATAAGCAATTCAATATAAGTTGTACATGTGGAGCTATGCAGAATATTTCCATAGTGGATATATTGTGAAAGACTGACTATATTTCCCTCCATTCTATCCGACAACCCCCCTGTCCTTTTCTCTACTTTGATCCTGTCCGTTTTCAAAAGTGGGTGCTCCAATTTCCCTCCCTGCCCAGCCTGCCCTCCCTTCCATCTTCACCCCTCTCATCCCCTTCCACCCAAATCTCCTGCAGGGTGAGATACCCTATTTTATGTCTATGTCATTTCTTCCCTAAGCCAAATTCATTGAGAATAAGGTTGACTCAGTCTCTTTTGCCTTCCTGTTCTTTCCCTTCACTGTAACAGTTTTCCCTTGCCTCTTCTATATGAGATAATGGACTCCATTCTGTCTCTTCCAATCTCCTCCCATTATATTCCTCTCTTACATCTCAATTTCACCTTTTAAGTATCATCCCTTCCTATTCAACTGGTCCTGTGCCCTCTGTCTATGTATACCTGTACACATATATACACATACTTACATATGTATTCATATGCCTATATACCCTCCTATATAGACATATATGTATGTTTACATGCATAATATACATACACACACACACACACACACACACACACACACACACACACACACACATATATATATATATATATATATATATATATATATAACATTTCTATTCCCTTCAACTATTTTCATACTGAAAAAAGTTTCATAAATTACAAGCATCATATTTCCATGTAGGAAAATAAGTAGTTAAACTTTGATAAGTTCCTTATGATTTCTTTTTCCTGTTTACCTTTACATGCTTCTCTTGCTTCTTGTATCTGAATGTCTAATTTTCAATTCAACTCTGGTTTTTTCATCAAGAATGTTGAAAGTCCTCTATTCCATTGAATAACCATATTTTCCCCTGAAAAATGATACTCAGTTTTTCTGGGTAGGTGATACTTGCTTTTAATGCCAGCTCCTTTGGCCTCCAGAATATCATATTCCAAGCCCTTCAATCCCTCAGTGTAGAAGCTGCCAGATCCTGTTTTGTGCTGATTGCATTTCCCAATACTCAAATTGTTTCTTCCTGGCTGCTTGCAATATATTCCCCTTTGATCTGAGAAGTCCAGAACCTGACTATAATATTCCTAGGAGTTTCTTTTTGGGGTCTTTTTCAGGAGCTGATTGGTGGATTCTTTCAACCTCTATTTTGCCCTCTGGTTCTAAACCATCAGGGCAATTTTCCTTGAGAATTTCTTGAAGTATTATTTCTTGTTGTTTTTTTTTATTTGATCATGCCTTTCAGGTAGTCCAATGATTTTTAAATTATCTCTCCTGGATCTATTTTCAGGTCAGTGGTTTTTTCAATGAGATATTTTACACTTCCTTCTATTTTTTCATTTGTTCAAATCTGTTTAATAGTATCTTGATTTCTCATAAAGTCACTAGCTTCCATTTGCTCCCACCTAATTCTGAAGGTATGATTCTCTTTAGTGAGCTTTTGAGATTCTTTTTCTATCTGGCAAATTTTGCTTTTTAAGGCAATCTTCTCCTCTTTGCCTTTTTGAGCCTCTTTTGCCATTTGAGTTAGTCTATTTTTAAGGTGTTATATTCTTCAGTCATGTTGTTGACAACCATTTCATAATTTTCCTGCATCTTTCTCATTCCTCTTTCCACTTTTTCCTCCACTTCTCTTATTTAGTTTTCAAAGTCCTTCTTAAGCTCCTCTATGGACTGTAGGCAGCTTATTCTTTTCTTGGAAGCTTCTGGTACAGGAATTCTAACTTTGCTCTCTTCCTCCTGTTTCATGCTTTTTTCTTTTTTATCACCCCAAAAGGAGTCCAAAGTTGTATAACTGTGTTTGCCTTGCTTCCCTCTTTTGCTTATGTTTCTACTCTATTACTTGATTTTTGAGCTTTTTGCCACAGTAGAACTCTACTACCAGAGGAGGGAGCTTTGTCCCAATCTCTGGTGTTTTCTCAGCTGCTGAAGCTGTTATCATGCTGTCCTCTCAGAAGCCTCCACACACTCTAGCACACTGGTCAAGCACCCCAGGCCCTCCACTCCAGACTGTGATGCAGATACAAGCATGTTAAAGCAAGAGCTATTGCCCCTAAGACTGATGTCTTGGTCCCCCTACAATCTGCAGGAGAGGAGCTTTAAAGCAGCCACTTGGTGGCAGCTGCACAGCCACCACACCTCAGTCACTTCTCACCCTCGGGGCAGAGGCTGACCATACTCCCAAATTACCAGATCCCAAAGTCTACACTGTGCTGAACTCTCACTTTGTCCTTAGCACCTGTGGGTTGAGAATTCTGCAAACAGCCACACCTGCTAGTGATCTGAAGTCCTCCTGCAGGTGGCTGGTTGTGACTGCCTTGAGGCTAAAACTTCAGGCTCTTGTGGGGCTCTGCTTCGCTCACAACACCCTATGCTGGCTGCTTCCTGCTGGCCTGCCAGGCTGTCATAAGCAGGAGTTTAGCTTCTCTGTGTCATTTTGTGGCTTCTGTAGCTCCAAAGTTTGTTCGGTCACCTTTTACATGAATTGGAGGAGGTGGGAGCATTAGCCCTGCCGAAGTCCTGTTTGGTTAAGTAAAATGTGAAACAAAGGAGTGAATTGAAAAAAAAACTTCAGATGTAAGAGAAACATATAACATATAATGAGTGTATTAGTGAACATAAATTCCTTTTCGTAATGGTTATTATATGAATAATTTATTATATGTTTATTATATGTATGCTCAAAAGGAAAGTAACAATTAAAATAATTTTAACATGGCCTTATTTGTTGAATTTGTTGTTAGATTTTCTATTTTCCAAGGTAAATAATTACATTACATGGGAAGATAATCATACTATTTTTATACATTCTATCATTCAACATTTGTCTTTTCCTTTTGTGAATATGCTTTTGAATCATCCATTATTTTTGCTCTATTCCATGTCACATGATTTTGAACTACTCAGCATTCTTGATCTTATTACTTAGCCTGCTTTGTATCGCTTCTCCCTGTCTGTGCCAATTTCATAAATTCAGGAAACATTTATTATGTCCCTATTTGGGCAAGTCAATGTGCTGGTGACACAGAGGCAGAATAATAAAATAAAATAAATGTTTCTAGTTCCTACACTCAAATAATTATATTTTGGCATGTCTATAAGTTTATATGTTAATTATCTGTCAACTATCTACCTGTTATATATATATGTGATTGTTGAAAACAGCATGTGTAAATGTATGAAGTTAGAACTTAAATGGCAGGTACAGAAACAGCTATTGATTCTGTTTGGTAAGTACATAGTTTGAGCGAAAGGGAATAATATGAAATAAGACTAGAATGGAAGGTGGGAATGAGCTTATGGAGGGCTGTAAATGTCATGCTGGGGTTTTTTGTATTTTATCCTGCCTTTTTGGCGATAGATGGAGTCTAGTCTAGCTTTGCCTAATGAAAGCCAGCCCCAGGGTTGCCACAGAACCAATATATTATATAGGACTATCAGTGTCCGCTACATGATAGCTTCCTCTTGAGGAAGATATATGACACAATCACACAAAATCCAGGCTCACTCTTCAGCTAGGCTTGAAAAACTAAATAAAGCAGTTCTATAAAATGTTGCATGGCCATAAACACTGACTGTTTGACAAGGGTTTTCATGGGTTTTATAGCTCTTCATTTGGGAGAAAGGCATTAGGGAATTTTAATTTTATTTCATGATTAGTGAACCTCAAACAAAGAAAAAATCTTCAGCTTTCACATTGCATAGAGAATTACAGTTATGAAGTTAAGAGGCATATTTCTTGTCTATTGGAGTGTCCTATAAAACCTGACAAGCCTTGAAAGGTCAAATATTTATAATGACATTTCCTAGAATTTTATTTAATCAAATTGTTTATGTTCTGATCAATGCCCACTTATTGGCTCCTTTCAGACACATATCAACTTGAAAAACTACCTTTTCATCATTCCCTAGGGTGTCTCTCAGCTGTTTACATGTTTAAACACACTCCCCTGGGTCTCTTATATTTAGTTTCATGGGGGAGGATGGGAAATTTATGAAAAACCAGTTCAAAAACAAACAAAATACAATTTATTTTGATCTAAAATTGGAACAATGAGAGCTTTCTCTTTTTAAGAATGTATTTATATATATATATATAAATAAGAATGTATATATATATATATATATATATATATAGAGAGAGAGAGAGAGAGAGAGAGAGAGAGAGAGAGAGAGAGAGAGAGAGTAATCCTACTATGCAGTTTGCTTGGGGTTAACATGAAACAGCATGAATCAATGTAAAAAAGAAAGATTGGCCATGGGGTTAGAGGAGAGAGTTTGCACATAATAAAAAAATAAATGCTGTGATATTATGTAAAAAAAAAAAGTTTTGTCGCAAATAAGAGATATAAACAGACATTTCCTGATGCTTCTTACAGAGGTGGAAATGCTGGGAATAGTAAGTATTCTGTATATATGTCAATATAACATCATACATTTTCTAATCAACTGCTCAGTTCTTCTCAATATTACTTGGGCTTCCCCCCCTTTTTTCTCTAATCCTTTTAATTATTGAAATGAGATGGCTTGGTGGGTAGGAGAAAGTTATGGAGGAAATTTCGTTAATTTTAAAATAAAATCTAAATTTCATTTTTATTTTATTTCCAAATAACTAATTTATTTTAGTTTTTGAAATTTATGAAAAACCAGTTCAAAAACAAGTAAAATACAATTTATTTTGATCTAAGATTGGAACAATGAAAGCTTTCTCTTTTTAAAAATACAGTTATATATAAAAATATAGAGTAATCCTACTATGCAGTTTGCTTGGGGGTAAACATGAGACAGCATGAGTCAATGGAAAAAAGAAAGATTTTATACAATTTTGAGTTCTAATTTTTTCCTCTCCCTCCGCACTCCCCTACCCAAGACAGCATGCCATCTGATATAGGCTATATGTGTACAAACACATTAAATATATTTTCCCATTAATCACATTGTAAAAGAAGAATTAGAAAAAAAGGGGAAAAAATCCCAAAATAACAAAAATAAAGTAAATAATATTCTTCAATCTGCATTCAGACCACACACACACACACACACACACACACACACACACACACACACACTAGCTTCTCCCCATTACACATAATGTTTGCTGATGATTTTAGATAGACACTACTTATTTGAAAGAAAACTATTTATTCTAATGCTTTCTATGGTTTTTAATAGGAATGACTTGTATTTTGTCAAAAGCTTTTTCTGCATCTGTTGAAATAATAATATGATTCCTGTTAATTTTGTTATTTATATGGGCAATTATGCTGATAGTTTAGTAATATTTAACCAGTCCTGCATTCCTGGCATAAATCTCACCTGGTTATAGTGTATTATCCTCATGATAAATTGATGTAATCTTTTTGCATATATTTTATTTAAATTTTGCATTAATATTAATTAGAGAATTTGTTCTATAATTTTTTTTCTCTGTTTTGGCTTTTCCCAGTTTAGGCATCTGTACCATATTTGTATCCTAAAAAGAATTTTGTATCTCTCCTTCTTTGCCTATTTTTCCAAATAGTTTGCATAGTGATGGAATTACATGTTCTTTAAATGCCTGGTACAATTCACTTATAAATCCATATGGCCCTGGAGATTTTTCCTAGGGAGTTCATTGATGGCTTCTTAAATTTCTTTTTCTGATATGTGGTTATTTAAGTATTTTAGTTCCTCTTCTGTTAATCTGGGCAATTTGTGTGTGTGTGTGTGTGTGTGTGTGTGTGTGTGTGTGTGTGTGTGTGTATTTTTCTTTTTTGGAGGGCAATTGGGGTTAAGTAACATGCCCAAGGTCACACAGCTGGGTTTTTGTTTGTGTGTGCGTTAAGTGTCTGAGCTGGATCTGAACTCAGGTCCTTCTGACTCCAGGGTCAACGCTCTACTCACTGTGCCACCTAGCCGCCCCAGCAATTTATATTTTTATACATCTTAATCCATTTCACTAAGATTGCCGGATTTATTAGCATGCACATAGGCAAAATATCTCCTAATTATTATTTTTTTTAATTTCCTCTTCATTGGTGGTGAATTTACCCTTTTCATTTTTGATGCAGATAATTTGGTTTTCTTCTTTTTTCTTTTAAATCAAGTGATCAAATGGTTTCTCTATTTTACCGTTTTTTTCTCATAAAACCAGCTCTTAATTTTATTTATTGATTCAATAGCTTTGTTAATTTCAATTTTATTGATATGTCCTTTGATTTTCAGAATTTCTAATTTGGTATTTAATTAGGGATTTGTTCTTTTTCTAATGTTTTTATATGTATGCCCAACTCATTGATCTTATCTTTCTCTATTTTAGTTATGTAAGAATTTAGAGATATAAAATTTCCCCTAAGAACATATTCGGCTGCATCTCATAAGTTTTGGCATGCTGTCTTATTTTCATCATTCTCTTTATAAAGTCATTGATTTTTCCTATGATTGGTTTTGTGTCCCACTCATTCTTTAAGATTAGATATTTTAGTTATCTTTCCATGGTCCTTTATTACATGTAATTTTATTGCATCATGATCTGAAAAGGATGTGTTTAATATTTCTGTCTTTCTGCATTGGATTGTGAGACTTTTATGCCCAAGTACATGGTAAATTTTTGTGCAGGTGCTATACATTACTGAGAAAAAGGTGAATATTCCTTTCTATCTATTCTATCTTTCTATTCTATTCAGTTTTCTCCAGAGGTATACATTGTTAAAGTTTTCTAAAGTTCTTTTCATCTCCTTAACTTCTTTCTTTCTTATTTTCTGGTTAGATTTATTGAGTTTTGAGAGGGTGAGGTTGAGGTCCCCCATTAGGTGTGGTTTTCTTCCTGCATCTCACTTAACTTCTCCTCTAGGAATTTGGATGGTATATGCTTATATGTTTAGTATTGATATTGCTTCGTTGTCTATGATACATTTTAACAGGATGTGGTTTCCTTCCTTATATATTTTAATTAGATCTATGCTACAACTGCCTTTTTTTTACTCCAGCCTTTTACCTTTATGCTCTGTGTATCTCTCTGCTTCAAATGTGTATCTTCAAATGTGTCTCTTTTAAACAACATACTGTAGGTTTATGATTTATAATCTATACTGGTATCTGCTTCCACTTTATGTGAGAGTTATTCCCATTTCCATTCCTAATTATGATTACTAATTGTATCTTTATCTCCATCCTATCCCCCCATTTATGCTTTTCTCTATCCTTGATACCTTTGCCTCCTCACCAGTGTTTTGCTTCTGACCACTGCCTCCCTCAATCTGCTCTCTTTTCTATCCACCCCCCACTTTTCTTGTCCTTTTCTCCTCCTACTTCCTATAGGGTGAGATAGATTTATATCCACAAATAAGTATGTATGTTTTTTCCATTTCTGAGCCATTGAATACCTTTTTAAACAATAATATTTGTATAAGAGCTAAGATTCTTTTAAAAATGTAGACCTAGACAAGCATTAATTTATTTTGTTCTAATTGAAACTATGGGTGGAAGGATGGCATTATCAGTTTTATTAAGAAGCCATCATGATTGAACCCAAATTATGTAAACTCCAAGCTTTGGACATGGGATCTAATTTATAATAAAAATTCATAGTAATATGAGATCTTAAAGATTATGAAATGTTTCCTCACAACCAACATCACTGTGCCTTAAGTAGTAAGAAAATATTATTTCCCCCTCTTTATGAAGGAGAAATTCAGGATTAGAGTTTTATGTGACTTGTCCATAATTATAAAACAATTCAATAATATATCTTTGACTTGAGTGTAGGTGCCATCATAATTAAATCAGTGTTCTTTTGACTACATAAATTTTTTCCTCAGAGCAAATTGCCCAAGAACAAACAGAAGACCTAGAGCTTACACAATTAGATATAAGAATAGGAATAATTTTCTAACAGAGATTGATAATCACATCATACTTTTTAGTGATGCCAAAACAAATGCATTTTTTTCATTAAAGAAAGTGAGGGATTTATACTTCAACTCGCATCAGAGCTCATGAGTTCTTTCTCTGGAGTCAGACAGCAATTTTTATTTAGTTTTTCTGAATTGTTTTGGAACATTGCATTGATCAGAGTAGCTAAGTCTTTCATAGTAAATCATCTTTACAATATTGCACTTACTGTGTACAACGATCTCCTGGTTTCACTCACTTCAATTTGCATCATCTTATATATATATATATATATCTTCCTAGGTTTTTTTCTTAAACCACCCCACGCCTTATAATATCTTTTTTTTTTTTTTTTGCTTTTTGGAGGGCAATTGGGGTTAAGTGACTTGCCCAAGGTCACAAGCTAGTTTTTTTGCTAAGTGTCTGAGGCCCTATTTGAACTCAGGTCCTCCTGACTCCAGGGCTGGTGCTCTACTTACTGTACCACCTAGATGCACCATCCCTTATAATTTCTTACAACATAATAATGTCCCATAACAATTATAAACCACAACTTGTTCAGCCATTCCACAACTGAAAGGCATTCACTCAATTTCCAATTCTTTGCCACCACAAGAAGAACTGCCAAATATATATATATATATATATATATATATATATATATATATATATATATTTTTGGTACATGAAACTCATTTTCTTTCTTTTTTTTTTCTTGGATCTCTTTGGAATACAAATTCAAGTATAGTATTTCTGGGTCAAAGAGTATGCATAAGTTTTTTATCCTTTTTGGTCTAGTTTTAAATTATTCTCCAAAAAGGTTTGACAACTTAACAACTCCAACAGTTCACTAGAATACCTATTTTCCCACATCTCTTCCAGTATTTGCTACTTCTGATAGTTTTAAGGAGGTACCTCAGAGTTTTAAATTACATTTCTTTAATCAATAGTAATTTTTTTCATGTGACTATAGATAGCTTTGATTTCTTCATATGAAAAGTGCCTGTCCATATCATTTGGCAATTTATCAATTTGGGAATAGTTCTTGTTTTTATAAAATTTAACTCTGTAAATTTTACTTAGTTCCCTACAATGGGGCCATTATCTGAGAAACATGTAAAAAATGTTTGCTATTATATCATTATCTATGGTACTTTTTAGCAACATGTAATTTCCCTGATATTTCTTACTATTAAATTTCTTTTTTTCTTTGTCTAAGATCATAATTGTTACCCCTGCCCTTTTAAACTTCAGTCTAAAGAGAATAGATTCTGCTCCAGCTTCTTACTTTTACTCTCTCTGTGTTTTATTTTGTTTGTTTTAAGAGTATGCGTCTTATAAACAACAAATTACTGTGTTTCATTTTCTACTCTACTCAGCCATTCACTTCCATTATATGGATCCATTCATCCCCTCACAGTTATAATTTTTGTATATTTCACTTAGTCCTATTTTTTCTTTTTATCTTTTTTTCTCTCTTTTTACCCTGCTTCTCCTAAAAAAAAAAATCTGTTTTTCTTCTGACCACTGCCTAAATTAATCCACCCTCTCTTCTATCCCTCTGTGTGTGTGTGTGTATGTATGTATGTATGTATGTAATTCCCTCTTTGAACCAATTTAGGAGAAAGTGTGGTTCAAGTGCTGTCCCCCTCATCCACCCCAATTTCCTTTTTACTGAAAAAGTCTTTTCTTGAGTATCTTCTTTGTGAGATAATTTTTGCCATTCTTCCTTTATCTTCACCTTTCCCCCTCTATTCCTCTTTCTCATCTTTTTATTTTTTGAGATCATCCCAACATAGTCAACTTGCAATCATGCCTTTATCCTGTGTAAACTCTTTTTAACTGCTCTAATAAAGTTAAAGTTCATAGAAGTTACATATATTATCTTTCCATACAAGAATGTCAACTGTTTAACCTTATTAAATCCCTTACAATTCCTCTTTCATATTTAACTTTTTTGGGCTTCTCTTCAGTTTGGTATTTGAATGTCAAATTTTCTATTTAGCTCTTATCATTTCATCAGGAATGCTTGAAACTCCTCTATTTCATTAATTATTTCATTTATTTATTTTCCCCCAAAAGATTATACTCAATTTTGCTGGATGGGCTGTTTTTCACTGTAATCCTACCTCTTTTGTCTTATGGAATATCATATTTCAAGCCATCTGTTTCTTTTTGTTTTGCTTTTGGGGGGACAATCGGGGTTAAGTAACTTGCCCAAGGTCACACGGCTAGGTTTTTGTTTGTGTGTGTTAAGTGTCTGAGGTTCGAACTGAACTCAGGTCCTTCTGACTCCAGGGCCAATGCTCTACTCACTGAGCCACCTCGCCACCCTGCCATCTGTTTCTTTAATATAGAAGCTCAAACATTTTGTTTGATACTAACCATGGATTCATACTATTTGGTTTTGTTTTCTTTCTGGCTACTTACCATACTTTATCTTTGACTGAGAACTCTGGAAGTAGGCTACAATATTCTCAAGAGTTTTAATTTTGAGATATCTTTCAAGGAAGTTTTTCAGTTTACGCTCTTTAACTACCATGTCAAGGAAGTTTCCCTTTATAATTTCTTGAAATATGGTGTATAGGCTCTTTTTGATTTACATGGATTTCAGGTAGTGCAATAATTCTTAAAATATCTGTCCTCATCATTTTCTAGATCACTTTTTCCTGAAGTGATATTTCACTTTTTTCTATTTTTTTTCATTCTTTTGATTTTGTTTTACTACTTTCTTGATGTATTATGGGGTCATTAACTTCTATTCTCCCAATACAAATTTTGAAGGAATTAGGTTTTTCTTTATGAACCTTTATATGTATTTTTTTTATTTGTCCAATTCTGCTCTTTTAAGGAATTATTTTCTTCAGCAAATTTTTCTGTCTCTTTTTACCATTGGACCAATTCTGTTTTTAAGTTCTTATTTTTTCAGTATGTTTGTTTCTTTTTTATCAAGCTTTTACTTCTCTACTGTTCCTTGAGGAATTCCTCCATCAGCAAGACTAACAATTCATGGGCTAACTAGCATGTTCTTAAACTTGGCCATTTCTTGCATCACTCATATTCCCCCACATTTCCCCCTCCATTACTCTTATTGCTTTATTTAACTCTTGCAGAAATTCCTGCTGACCTTGTGTCCAATTAGCATTTTTTTGAGTTTTTTTTAATAATTGTTTTCATGTTATTTTCTTCTGACTTTGTGTTTTGATCTTCCATACCGCCATAGAAGCTTTTTTATGGCTGAGTTATTTTTGGCAGATTTGTTCATTTTCCAACCCCTTTCTTGACCGAATATTATATTTGAAGTTAGGCTCTGCTAAATGGGGTTGGATTGGCATTGTCCAAATCTTCAGGCATTTTGTGTTGCTTTTTTTTTTTTCAGAGTAGCTGCAAGTTTTCAGTGCTTCCAAGATTGGATGATCTGGGGTAAGCTCTATTTTCTGCTCTCCTGGTCTATACTCTGGCCTTTACCTTGGAAGAGCCCTTGTTGCCCCCACCAGATTAGCTTTCCTGTAGGTCCCTTGCTTTTTTGTAGCCACAAATTCTTGGAAATAAAACCATGACCCCAGTTTCTTTGTGACTGACCACATGTTCTTCTCTCTGTCCTGGAGCTGTGACCCAGAACTGTGACCGAGAACAGATGGGAAATACAATGGATAAACAGCACAAGGATTTGAATTCAGTGCCAACAAAAGGTCTCCTTCATTTTTGACCAGTTCTATGACACCCTTACTGTCTCAGGGGTGAGCGTCCCCAAGGCTGCTGCAATCAAATTCACCTCCAAGGTCCAAAGCCGGTTTTACCGCTATGAGTGCTCTACCCTGGACTTCACTCTGTTGTCACAGGGCACTCCTACTAACCTCTTAAGTAAACCTCAACTGGAAAAATGTTTCACTCTGGTACTTTGTTGACTCTGCCATTTAAGAATTTAATTGGAAGGCTTATTTTAACTATGTTAGGTGGGGAATGTTGAGAGAGTTCAGTAGCATTTATAACTATTCTATACCACCTTGGCTCTCCAAATGTACTTTGGAGAAACAACAAAAACAACAAAACTGAATAGTTTGATCTAGTTTGTAATTGAGACAAGGTTGAGGCTAAGATCAAGAACAGGCTTGTTAGCCCATTAATTGTTAATCTAACTGATGGAGGCACTACTCAAGAAACATTAGTATTTTAGTCTTTCCTTCCTTTTTCTAGTCAATCTTCCCCTTTCCTTAAGTCCCAGAATGCTTCCATAACTGAGTCTTAACTTTTGCATTAAAGTCTACCCACAGTAGAGAATTAGAAAACATGTCCTTGCATAAGTAGAATTGACAGGGTAAAGGGAGGAGGGAGAAAGAGTGGGGAAGAGAGAGAGAGAGACAGAGAGAGAGAGACTGAGAGAGACAGAGACAGATGATATGAATTAGCATGAATGAGGAGAAAAAACAAGGAGAAAATGTCCACAGATTACAATTCCTACAGACAATTACAATCAATAAAAATAATGAGCAATTTGTATAGCTTAAGGATATGAAAAAAATCACCAAAATATATTATTGGCAAAAAAGTTATGGAAGTTAGAGGAAGGCCAGAAATGTGATCTATACACCAGTTCAGAAAACTATAAAATATGATCAGCCTCCATATACAACTTCAGATGTATAGCTTCCAGTAGTTATAACCTACCAACCTCATGTTAGGCTTAGAGTTATCCTCTGAAAGCCCATCCAAGGTACAAGTTATTCTGACGCCAGCACAGCTCCTGTTCTTACCACCCACATGTCTTATACTGAACAGTTTGCAAATGACACACTGTCCATCTGCTTATCCAAACTAACCACCTACAGTCACTCCACCTGCAAGACCCCACAAAGATACCTAACATGCTGAGAGGACTCAGGTACAGGAAGGAAGTGTTGTTGTGAGACAAAGTTCATGTGTAAATAACCTAAGGGTTTCCATGGATTGCAAGCTCAATATGAATAAAGAATTCAATATGGCAAAGAATAAAGCTAATGCAATATTTGGCTCTATTAATAAAGTTATATGATTCAAAACAAGTTGGAATATGGTTCTACTATGTTCTGTATTTGTCAGATCACATCTGGAATATTGTGTTTAATTCTGAATTCTACATTTTATGAAGAGTACTGATAATGGAAAACATGTCTAGAGTAGAACAAATGGATTGCTAAGGGGACTCAAATTGTTCCATTTCGGGATCATTTCACATATTCTAGTATTAATTATCATAAAAATTAAGATTTGTGGGAATAGAGAAGCAAAACATACTACAATATTCATGCTTAAAATTTTTAATAGTCCTTTTTAAAAATTATATTTATTATAGTATTTATTAAGTACCTACTCTATGCAAGGCTCTGTGATAGATGCTGCAGATATGAAGAAAACAAAATAAAACATATTGGAGTTTGGGTAGGTGGGTAGTTGATCAGATTATAAAGGTTTAGCACAACATACTTGGGTATCTAATGATCCATATCTTCAGCAGGCCAGAAAATAAAATTATAAGTTTGGAAGATTTTATTGACAAGAAACTTATGAATAACAACAATGAAATTGATGACAACAAATTTCCAAAGGGAATGTAAGGTCAGATATGTGGCCTTCTATAGAGGTAAAAGTATAAATCTGAACACCAAAGACTTACATGTGTTTATAAAACCTTTACTCTCATGTAGTCTTACAGAACTGAATGGTGAAGTCCTGGATTGAGCTGAGAAGTTTAATGATGGAAACATAATGGAATCTATTCCATAGTAAATTAATTAAGTAAACTGGTTAAGTTATTTCTATTTTTAAAAATTAGATATACTGCTATGATGACCTTTGCACTTAAATTTTTTTGATAAGATTTTCAGAATGAATCCCTGACAAAGAAAATATTAGAACAGAGGTGTATCATGGGGAATGTATTATTTTAGCCCTTACCTTTGTCAACAGGTACATTAATCAAATGCATACTATCCTTAAGAATGACTTAATTTGTTTTCTCTCTGCATTCTTCTTGGTCTTTTTGAGGCCAGACACATAGTGATGGAATTTGCATCCAAGGGCCTAGTTCCAGACTCATGTCTGTCAATCCACTGCTCAGACACCTGAAACCCTGCCTCCCACTGCCATCCCACTGCAGTACCTAGTATCAGATTCAGTGACTCTTGGACCCACATTATGTCACCTATCCTTTGAAAGTCATATTATTAGCATTAACTAAAGCAGTGGTATAAGGTACAAGTAGATACTGATCCCCAGATTCTTATTACTGGTATACTGGGATAAACAACTATATTCATGTGTCCAGTCTGATATCAATCCCTCAGGGGTATGGGTAGGACCATGGCCAGTGTTCACTTGTTGAAATGTAGAATTCTTTAACTCAGATCTGTCGATAAAAATGTTTGAAGGATGCCCCTCTTCTTAGTCTGGGAAAGGAAAAACCCTCAGAAGTCTTTCATGTTCCCTTATGTTCCCAGGAACTATGTCTCTACACACTAGGCAACCTGGCTGTTGAGAGTGAACCTGTGAGGAGGCAGCTTCTCCTCCCAGCTCTTACTTTATGCACCCAGGTGAGGGTTCCAATGTTCTTTTTCTTTTTGCCCCACTGCATACCCTTATTGCTTGGAGAGAATGGCTCTACTCACTGCTTTCTACTCCTTCATTAAGATCTACGTTGTTTTATTCCAGTTCCCTCATGCAGCTGTTCTGGAAACTCTTGGCTACACCCTGTCACAATTTTTACAGGCCAATGAAGCTCCTTATTTTTTACTTTAAGTCTTGGAACACAATTTAAACTCTGTTTTTCTCCTTCAGTTCTCCAGATGTTGTAGGTCCCAGGGGTCATACTAACTGGCTGCCTTCCAGTTTGTAACAGAAATTTTCCTGCCTTTGTGGCTTAGCTCAAGCTAGGATTTAGGAGCCCTGGATGTGGGGGCATGACTATGCTTTCTTCTCCACTCCAGCCAGGTGACTAATCCACTGCCCATTTCCTGAGAAACTTTGTCCACTGTGGGGCTTTTGCTGATAGACTTTACTAGGGCTGCCTCAGTATTTGTGGATGCAATCTTTGTCCACTCTGGAGCTATTGCTGATAGACTTGACTAGGGCTGCCTCAGTATCTGTGGATGCAGGACTGGATCTGGTAAATAAAAGAAGGTCACTGAGAAATTTCTCATCACTTGGGAGAAGCAGGTGTGTCTTCAGCCATGCCTGGGTGATATGTTCTGTCTGGGAGGTCTTTGGAGTCCTCCCTTAACCTTCATGTTAAACCTTCCCTTGGCCTTCAGTCCCCAGCTAGCCTCCTTGACGTCCTGGCCACCCATCTTGCCTTTGCAGTTGACCTGCCCAGTACTTTGTTGCTTTGGTAACTAGCTGCCAGAGGAAGGAACAGCAGATGCAGGGGTGCAAGCAGATTTTGGAGATGAGCAAATTATTGTGGTTATTTATATCCTCATGGAGTTCTTCATTCAGCATCAACATCACCTGCTTCCTGAGTGCATCTGGGTCCTCAACAACCTCATTGATATATGATGGGCTCTGAGTCAGCTCACTGCAATGACTTTTACCACTAGTTAAGTAACAGTGGATACTCCAAACTTCTGGGATCCTCTCAGCTTAAACTGAGATCAAGACAGATTAGAGAGAAAGGTGTTACCTTATTACCTTATAACACATGGGTAACCAGCTGTGTTTTAACTATAACACTTTCTCAGACTTGAGTTCTGTGGTTATGAGGACTCTTCTCTTGAAAAAAAGATCCTAGCCTCTGAACTGCGATGCTCTCCCTGGATCTGGTCGCTCCCCTCTTGCAATTCTTACCCATTTCCTGTACCATGTATATTGGTAAATGAGAGTTGGGGCTTTTGCTCATGTAAAGTTTAGCAACACAAGAATTGGTGTTGTCCTTTCAAATATTTAGTGGTCTGGTGTAGCAGGAATCGAATAGGAGTTGGCAGTTAGAATGCTTTTCTCTGAACTTTACTAGCAGTTGCTGTAAGTGTTATTTAGCTATTTGAAGTCTTAGCTTCCTCATCTATAAAATGAATATAATGCTTGCTAACTGTAGTACTTAAGAAAGCTCTTTACAAATTCTGAAGTCTTATACAAATGTTAAATATTATTGTATATGTAGGTGCTCACAATCCTGTGTAACATTGCAGAGAAGGATCCTTTCACTTCCAGAAGCTCAGGCATGGTCCACTGCTCCCCTACTTGCTAGATATTCTGACACTTTCTGATTCAGAGGTGGTAGGCCAGAGCCTGGAGATGTTGCAACTGCTGTTTGTACACCAGCCTAATTCAAGTTCAGTGTATAATTCCAGGCTTTGCACCTTTATAGGTTCAAGATAGATGCCAGCCCTACCCCATCCTAATCAGCCCTGAAATTCCATATAGGTAGATATTGCCTCCATGCCCTACTTCCCCCAGCAGAAAGTTGTACCCCCATCTCCAAATACCATCCCTGGGTGTCTGACCTCAAAAAGACCAAGAGGACTGCAGAGAGAAAACAAACTAAGTCATTCTTAAGGATAGTATGCATCTGATTAATGTGACTGCTGCCAAAGGTAAAGGCTAAAATAATACATTCCCCAAAATACCCCTTTGTTCCAATATTTTCTTTTGTCAGGGATTTACTCTGAAAATCTTATTAAAAATTTTTAAAGTGCAAATATTAACATAGCAGTACATTTAATGTTTAAAAATAGAAACAAATATTCAATAAGGAAATAGTTATATAAATTATTCTATAAAATGCAACAGGATATAACAATATAATTAAGATAAACAAGTATAAGGTATGCAAAAAATAAAAATCTGGCATGTTATATCTAGTATACTACAGTGGAACAGAGCACTGGATTTGGGATCAAAGGACATGGGTCCCAGTTCTATTACCTGTGAGACCTTGAATAAGTCATTTAATCTCTCTTGTGTTGGTTTCCTCATCCATAAAATGAAGAATTTTGACCAAATGACCTCTTGGTTCCATCTAGCTTTCAATTTGTTCAAACTTTATGAAAAAGTGTAAATTGAAAAAAGCAGAACCATAAGAATGGAATGCACCTTAATACTCTATATAGGGAGAAATGAATGAGAAAACATGGACAAAGAATCCTGATAAAGACTTAAGCAGGTACACTTAATCTTTTTTTTTTTTTAATGTCACAGACCTCTTTAGCAGTTTGGTGAAGCACACAGATGCTTTTTCAGAGTAATACTTTTAAATGCCTAAGATACAATATTTTAAATGTTAAATTAAGCATATTAAAATATCGTTGTGCATATACATATATACACATAAGCACATGTATATACACTGCGCACACACACGTGTATGTGTATATATATATATATATATATATATATATATGTATATATATATATATATTTTTTTTTTCCCCATGAACCAGAGAGAGAACTGATTAACTCTAGGTGAAAATTGGAGCATATTTTATCACTTTATTTTTCTTGCATTTTGTATGTGACAACATGAGTAAGATGGAAGTAAGTTTTTCATGCCTTCACATGTATAATTGACATCATATTGCTTGCCTTCTCAATGGATGGGGGAGGGACTGGAGGGAGAGAATTGGAAAATAAAAAAAAATTAAAATATACTTAAAGTTAAGTATAATTTTAAAAAGATGTTCAAATAAGATAATAAATGTAAAGTGTTTAACCATAAAATGTAAACTATTAATATAAAGATAATTATCATAATCACTTCATAATGTCTGTAATCATCACTTTCCAAAAACACATTAAATCTGGGAGGGGGAATGGAAATTTCCCACCAAATGCTGCTAATTCTTTTAGTTATATTAAAATTGTGGTAACTTGTCATTCTTCAATAACCTTTTAAAAGAAATCATAGATTTTAAAAAATGTGAAATAAATATATCAGGAATAAAAGTGAGGACCAAACTATAGATGAGATAGTATAAACTGAATCCAAATTAAAGCTAGAAAAAAACCCCATAAATTTATTTCTCTTTCTATACATATATGTATCTGTTCTATCCTTTTTTCTGGTTTTTGTTTTATGACATTGGAGAATGACACATCAAAGGAATCTTATTGTGTGTTCTATAATGTAAACTGACTTCTTTGTTGACAAAAATGCTATAAATCATATTTTAAGGAAACAGATTATATTCTATAATTCTGAATCATGATTAATTATAATTTATTTCCCAGTTTTCATGTAATTTTAATAAACTGTCATTCCAAGTTCTTCATTTTTGTAGCATTACAGGCCATGTACAAAGAGGACTTCAATGTACTTCATTTTTTATCAAGGGGAAAGTTTTAAAATAGGTTTTTCTCTGGAAAGTAAATGGAATTGATGTCCTCACAACAGAAATGTGGAGGGGGTGGTACGGTCATGTAATTTGCATACTCTATTAATTACAATGTCAATTGCTTCTGTTGTACTGTTTTTCTTTTTAAAAATATTTTATTAACTTTTCTAAATGACTTTAACTTGCCATACATACCCATGATCTCAAGGAAAGCATTTTTATAACAACAAAGTAAAGATAAATGGAACAAATCAACCTATTGCCTTTATAGACTGACTATAGAGTCAGAAGAACTAATTTCAAAACTTACTTCTGTCACTTCCTGTCTTCTATCTCTTGGCATATCAGGAATCTTTTCTTTCCTGTAATCAATCTTTTCTTTCCTTTTTCATATTTTCCACATAATCATATATGACTATGATTACCATTCCTCAGTATAAATTTTTTACATTGAAAAAGAAACTCTCAGAATTTTCAAACACATTCCTGGATGTATTCAATTCGGGGTATCTTTCAGATGACAAATTGTTATTTATTTTTATTTTGTCTTCTACTTCCAAAAGTTCTTTTACAGTTTTGTTTTCTCTGACTTATTGATATTTGGTATTCAAGGGTTTTTAGTTGTTTCATCATGAATTTAAGGGAGTACAATGAGTCTATGGAATACTTCATTTTTTTTTCTTTTGTTAAACATAGCACTTTTTAACTGAAGGTTATGTAACTGAGAGCATGACATTTTTAATTATATCTTGAACTTTATTTTTCAAAATACATAACAATGTTTGCTTCTTTAGTTTCTAATGGATGCAGAAAAAAATTCATGTTATCAAATTTTTCTTCCCTTTATATTTGAAATTTTTCTTGTGGTTGCTCATAGAATCTGGTATGTGTCAGCAGAATTGTTTAATTTAACCATTTTAATCTTAGAGTTTATAGCAGAGACTTCCCCCTTTCCCACAAACAAATGTCATGAATGATTTTTTTTTATTTTGTGCTTTGTTTTCTGTATTCAGAGTACTCAGTAGATACATCTTACCATTTTTTGCATTGTGGTATTCACTTTTTCAATTGTCATGTCTTTATGAGAAATATAATAATAAAACCATCTTTTACCTCCTCTCTGTGAGATCAATGTGCTTTTTCTTATGTGGATATCATGTGCTCTTTATCCACACATATGTGAATATATGTATATATATATATACACACACATATATGTATTTTTGTATATATAATATATATGTGCATATATATGTACTTTTAATATATACATCATATACATCTGTATAGATATATAATGTATATGTGCATGTGTATATATACATGTATGCATGCATACATACATACATGGACACATACATATACACATATGTGTGTGTGTATATATATATATATATATATATATATATATATATGTGCATTTTTCCTTCTCTGGTTATCCTTTAGTTCTGTAAAATTACTTCTTATCAATTGTCCTTCCACTTAGAGAAATTTGGCATCATGGATGCAAGTTACATACATGCATAAATACATACATACATATATGTGTGTGTTTCTAATTATTTCAACTGTGAAGACTGTAAATTCTACAATTTGTTCTCTCTTCAATTTCTTTCAAAATTGTAATTTCTCTTCTGAGCAATATGGGAGCATCATAATGTATTTGTATGCTCTCTTGGTAATCCACAAGGTTCTCTGTTTCATCAGCTATTGGTTCAATTACTTTCTTTCTTGCAATACATTTTTTTTAAAACTTGAGAAATGTTTGTTATCATAGAAATGTCTTATTAGCCACTATAGCTTCCTTTTCAACATCATACATTTATATATCTTCTTGTGATCTAAGTTTTTAAAGGAATCTTCCTCCTGCAATCTTTGATACTTTTAGTCCTTTTTTCCACTTTATAACCTACTATCATGCATTTTCTGACTACTTCCCTTTCAATGGCAGTTTTGCCTCTAGTGAGTATGCTTCATCACTGTACTTCAACACCACATTTGTCAATGTCTATTGTAGGATTTGTAATATATTCCGTAATCCCTCTTAGCCTTAATTTTCTCATCTATAATATTATACGTATCATATGATACCTATAATATTTACTCAGAAGTTTTTTGTCAAGTCATTGTGTACTATGTTCTTCAGGTCTTGTTTTTGAATTCTCCATTCAACATAAGAGCTACCTTCTTTAGAAAGCCTTTTCACATTCCCCCAGTGCCAATGTCTTTCCTAATAGGTAGCTTTGCACCTACTCTGTAAACTTTATTAAAAATATATACATAGTTATTTATATGCTTTTTTTTCATTGTTGGCATATATGCTTCTTGGTTGCTTTAACTATTTTTTTACCTTTGTACCTTCTTTGTTTAGCATAGGGCTAGGCACATAGTAAAGACTTAATGCGTGATTTTTTACTGATTTAGGATTACATTCCTTTTAAATATCTTGTCATAATAATTTAGGTTTATTTTTTTAAAAAAATGGTCATCTGGGCGGTTAGGTAGCACAATGAGTAGAGTGTCGGCCCTGGAGTCAGAAGGACCTGAGTACGGATCTGACCTCTGACACTTAATGCACACACAAACAATACCTAGCCGTGTAGCCTTGGGCAAGTTACTTAACTCCAATTGCCCTCCAAAAGGCAAAAAAAAATTAAAAATGGTCATCTTTGTTGATCCCTTCCCTCTTTCTTGAAGTTAATTGGTATAAAATTTCAATTTACATAATTGGGGGCAGCTAGATGGCACAGTGATTAGAGCACCTGCATTGGAGTCAGGAGAACCTGGGTTCAAATCCAGCCTCAGACACTTAACATTTACTAGCTATGTTATGTTGGGCAATTCACTTGAGTCCAATTGCCATGCCTTCCCCCTCCAAAAAAAAGTTTATAAAATGTTCAAGGCACTTAACTTTGTGGCAAATCTCTGGTCATATGTGTATAGCAATGTACCACTATTTTGTGCATGCCTCTAATTATCTGTTTGAAAACTGCTGATCCTATTGATCTCAATTGTTTATTAAGCATCTATATTAAAGAAAGATTAAAACTGAACCTCTACTAAAAGGGAATTCACTATTTTCCTGAGCAATGATCCTTGCAACTTAAAGACAGTGTTTTCATTTGTTGTAAGTGGCCTAAGATGTGGATTGTGTGCACTGCATTTTTCTAACTCAAAATCAGTCTGATTGCCCCCAAAGTCTATATTTTACAGTATAGGAAGTAAGCAATAATTGAAATTTTCATATGTTATAAAATATGTTAACTCAATCTGACAGTTTTTTTGGTTTTAATTAATTTCACAGATTCAAAAAACCTGACACAACAGTTATTTTGAAAGTTTTCTAAATAGTGGGAAGGAATAAAAGCAAGGAATATCTAAAATTAAATTTGAAATGAACTAGTACAAAGGGAAGGGGGATTTTTATAACAAATCCTATTGTTTTAGGATCTATAGAGAATTAAGTCACTAGTATTTGGGCTAACTGCTTGTACTGATAAAAATACATCTGATAATTGTTCTATTACCCCTTTTCTTCAAATTATGCATGCACAGCCTTAGCCTATCAATTTCAAAACTAAATTTACAAGTATATATGACTAAATATGGCCTATCTAATTCAGGTTTTACATATATCCTTCATCTTTCTCAGAGGTTGGATAGACTGCATCTTTTTCCTAGTGATCTCCTTAACACAATAGTTAAATAACTACTGATACTTTTCCAAATTGATATCAAATATAATATTCCTAAAGAATAAGAAATAAATGCTTTCCTTTGTATCTTCGAGTTCATAGATCAGTTTATACCCTTTGTATCCAACAAGCACTCTAGTCATCATTCTTAGGGCCACTGATAATCATGATTGGTGAGAATTCATTATACCAAGGCATCCACAGCTATACCACAGTATACTCCAACAATCATCATGCTATTCTTCCTCTTCCCCAAACCTACCACCATGATCCGTTACCATTTTCCTCCTCTTGCTCAGGGAATAGTAACTTTATCAGCATTACCATTTCTGAATAGGATTATCAATCTACTTCCCTGAATAAAACACTCCAGTCAACACTCTGCTTTATCTGCTGTTATCCACTATGAGAATTCCTTGGGAGAAGCTAATGTCTTATTTTTTATGGGTATCCCCAGTAATTATCACAGGGACTGACTCATATAAATGCATAAAGGCTTTTTCCTTCATAGATCTCTCTTCCTGTGGTAACTAACTCCAAAATAGTAAGAGGAAAATAATTTTGGACATTTTAAAATGCTACAAGGTCGGATAGACAAGGGGAGCTTTAAAATGCTAAAAGAAAAAATGGAATCTCTTCCTGAATCAAGTTTGGGAATACTCAAAATTTGTGCAATAGCCTTATTTCATCTATGAACATTGTCATATCTAAAGTGTAATGATTTTTAAAATAGGATATGCCCAGAATTAAATAAATGCCAAATAATCTAAAAATCAGAATTTGTAAATCAAAGAGATGTAGTGAAATGACAACTGAAAGTCAGTTCAGGAAAACAGGGTTCTAATCTAGCCTCTTATAAAAATCATCCATACAATCCTGACTTACTCATGCAGTCTTGCCTCTTGCTCAATGACTTCTGCTTACTAGAACTCATCAGAGTTTCCTTTGAGAACCAGTGTACCATCTCCCACAAGGAATCTATAATTTGTGTCTTTTATGACATAACATTTTTATTTATCATTGATGATTTCTAAGGTATCTAATCATGCAATTCTTTTTGCAGAATATATATCACATTATATATCTAAATAGTAATTTCACTAAATTAGACACTTCAAAGAAAAAATAATTGGTGATTGTATCTAAATAAACAATATAGAGAAAACTGGCTTTGGAGGAAAGAAGAATGTCTACAAGTCTTGTGCCTTTTTCATGCAGACTGTATGATGCTGGAAAAGCCACTTAACCTCTCAATGTCTCAGGCAATTCTCTTATATTGTAAGTAGTAGAATAATTATTTTCTCCATAGGTAGAAGTAATTCCAAAATTTACAATTCCTTACACATCAGTGGAATCTAGAAAAATAATAGAATGATTTTTGTAATATTCTATGGTCAAATTCATTTTAAATAATCATCTTTTTCAATGGCCCTGTGAGGTAGAGAGTGAAATTATTATTTTCTTGGAACAAAAGAGAATAATTAGTCTGAGAGAGGTTATATCTCCAAGGTAATAACAGAATACATTTTCAACAACTTCTTTTCTATGAAAGGTAATGTATATAGATGATCCTAGGTGATTATTTTAGTCTTGCTATCCAATTTCTGAGTGACTGAAATTACTATGTGTCTGTATATATGTATGTACCATTGTATGAATTCAGGAGCTATACCTTGACAGCTTTTAGCTTGTCAGTTTATTGGATATGAAATTATGTTAGTCTATAACTCCTATATTTAGTTCAGAAAGTGCTCAATAAACATTTATTATATAGCACCCAGAATTTTAAATTGAAACAAACTTCCCCTTCTTGTGTCTTATGAAAATTTGTGCCCCTCTTTTTATATTTGTTCATTATAATTTATGATATATTTATCAAAGTATATATCTCCTTATCACTCCTAACTTCTTTTGGACAGGGGCTATAATACTTTTATCTTTTTATCTGCCCTTTTTCCTATGACTGCACATATTGTTGTATATGGTAGACACTTAATAAATCATTGTTGCATACTACATGGTATATTTATGGTAAAAAACATTGCAAGGACAAACATTCTCATGAAATGATATTATGAAGTATTCTTTGTTCTTGCTATTTCTAAAACTCTTTTTCAATAACACTAAGTGTATTAAGCATTATACTGAAAAAGTCCAATTTCTATACTTTAAAGAATTAGTTATTTAAAGAAGTATTCTGATTCTGACATAAAAATTCCTGCAAAGAGTTATTAAGTACTTAATATTGGAGGTTGGAAGATAGTTGGAAGAAACTTAAAAGAAGACCAATTGTATACACGAATACACACGTTTACTTGTGTATATATACATTTTCACACACACATAAATATATGTACATGTGTGTATGTGTATGTATGTATGCATGCATGCATGCATGCATGTATGTAGGTAGGTAGGTATATATGTACAACCTTTCTATTCTAGTTCCAAGATGAAAAGATTATCCAACCTGTGGTTGAAGGTCTGAGGGGAGGAGGAACTAACTACCACTCAATGCAATCCATTACACTTTTGAAGTTAAGAAGTTTTTTTTTTCTCTTTACAAGCCTAATATTGTTTCTTTAAAACTTATGCCTATTTTTCCACGTTCTGCCTTCTGACAAAATAGAAAAAAATCTTATTTCTCTTTAATTGCCTAAAGAAAACTTTGATTCTTTAAGTCTTTTATTTTCCAAGTGAAACAATACAATTTCTGCTTGTCTTTATATGGCATCATGTCAATGATATACATTCACCATCCTGGGTACTCAAGACATCATTAAGCCTATGTCCTTCTCAAATTGTCCAGTATACTTTCTATACTGCAAAATGCATTTGATTAGGTCTAAACTATATCTGCCATCTCCCTTACCCTGGTAATTTTATTTCTCTAAATACAGACTAAAACTAGCTTTTTGATAGCAACATCATATCATTGACTAATCTTGAGTGCAGCACTCTAAGACCTTTTGATTCTTTTTTTTTTAAGCATGGCAATCTACCCATATCTCCCCAAATGTACTTAGGTAATTGATTCTTTAAACCCAATTATAACACTTTACACTTTACCACATAGAGGGAAATGAAATTATTTAGACTCTTTAGAAAAATAGGAGTCCATCAAGTTCTGAAGAAGAACTATCTAGAGGTAACATGGTTCTTGTATGTTTAATTATTCATTTTAATAGTCCTTACACTCACACTTCAAGACATACTGTAAGAATAATAATGTTGGATTATCATTAAAAATTATCAAAAGGGGCAGCAAAGTGGTGTAGTGAATAGAGCACTGGCCCTGGAATGAGGAGGACCTGAGTTCAAATCTGGCATCAGACAACCTAAAACTAGCCATGTCACCTTGGGCAAGTCACTTAACCCCAATTGCCCTACCTTCCCCCCTCTAAAAAAAGTAAAAAAAAAATTGTCCCAAAAGTTTTCCCCCAATGAACTAAAGAATTTTAGAAGTTAACTTACAGATTACTAAACATAGATTTTTATGTGATTAATATTATATAATACAACAGAAAGTCAGAATGATTTAATGAAAGGACACCTGGACTTGTAATTATTAAGATCTGAGTTCACAATTCGACCTCAGACATTTACTAGCTATATATATATATATATATATATATATATATGGTTCACCTAGAGAATCATTAAGTTAAGAGACACTCCCTCTATTTTCTTTTCTGTATAAAGGGTAGTTTGTTGTTTGTTTGTTTTTTCCTTTCCCTCGATGGCCTATAAGGTCTTTTTCATCAGTAAGTTTATACTCCTATGACCAAATAAAGCATTTTAAACAATAGTCCTGATAATTGCAAGCTAAAAGTAAATAAATTTTAAAAGAGGATTATTTTCTTCAGTGAGCTTTTGAATCTCCTATTCCATTTGGGCAATGCTACTTTATAGGGAGTTTTTTTTTCCTTTTTTTTTTTCCTTCAGTGAATTTTTTGTATATCTTTTTTTTCCATTTGACCATTTATGATTTTCAGGGCATTCTTCTCCCCAATGAATTTTTATACTTCTTTTACCATTGGCCTAGTCTGTTTTTTAAGGTATTGTTTTCTTATTTTTTCATATTTTTCTTATATTATTCTTACTTCCCTTTACAAATTTTCCTCTACCTCTCTTGCTTGATTTTCAAAATTCTTTTTGAGCTTTCATGTCAGAAGACCAATTCATATTTTTTTCTTGGAGGTTTTGGATGTTGGAACTTTGATTTTGTTATCTTCTTCTGACTGTGTCTCCCTATAATCATAATAATTTTCTATGGTCAGAATTTTTCCAGTCTATTCCTTGACTTAACTCTTTGTCAAAGTAGGACTTTTCTTCTAGGTAGAGGCCACACTATCCCAAGCTTCAGGGATCAGAGATATTTCTAAGGAACTATAAATTTTCAGTTCTTCCAAGGTGGTATGATCTAAGGAAAGGTGTGTTTACTATTCTCCTGACATGTTCTCTGCTCTATGAATGACAACAAGAACTCTTTTCTATCTTGGGAAAGTAACCAAAGCTCCTGTTCTTCCTCTGGTGTGTTAATGCTCCTCCTTGTGTTGGGACTGCCATCCAGACCTGCAACACAGATCCCAGTATGGGCAAAGCAACATAGTTCCGCCACCAGGGCCAGCAAAGAGACCCCTGTAAACTCCTTCTGATGAGTCATTTAACCCCCTTACCATTTGAGGTCTGATAGCTCTGGAAGCAGCCACTGCAGCTCCTGATTTAATTACTCCCAAGGTGTGTTCCTGGTTTACTGGGGCCAGGTTTGTACTGGCATAGGCTGTGTTGGACTGTGCTCCACTCTCTCCTAGTGTGACAGAACATTCCTCTGACCTTATATTTTGTCTTTGATTGGAAAATTATTTTACTCCATAATTTTTGTGGCTTCTTTCCACTGTTCCAAGAATAGTATTATGACATTATTTAAAGGTATTTGGAAGGGGTTGGGGGAGAACTCAGGTAAGATCCTGCCTATTTTCTTCCCTGTACATGTTATTTTTGACACTAAGTGAAAGACGTTCATTTGAATAAATAGATTTTTAAAAAATTACACATCATTATTCTAGCAAAAAAAAATAAATGGATTATATTATATTGGACTGAAATGAAATCAAATGAAGCAGTTTGAAAAATTAACTGTCAATGTCCCTGACTTGTAAGTATTTTGTTATCAAATATATTGGGATCAGAGCTTGCATTCTGTTGCAGAAATGTGACTTCTTGGGGGCAGAGTAGAAACAGCACTATCAAAGTGGTCTTCCCCCAGACCACTTCCAAACCATGTAAAAGGGGAATCTGAACAACTTCTGCAGCCCCAGCACCCACAGAACAACACAGAGAAACTAACCTCCCACTGGGGAAAGCCCAGCAGCACTGCAGGGAGAGGCCAGCCCAGTGCTCTGGGAACCAAACGCGCAGTGTGGGGAGCCGAGCCCAGGTGCACATGAGCCGCATTTTTAGCCACAGGGCGGCAGGGCCAGCAGCCAGGAGGGAGGGACCCCAGAACACCAGCAGCTGTGGCGAGTCTAGAACTATCAACACAGACATGCCTAGGACAAAGTGAGAAGTTAGTGCCCTATGGACTTTGGGACCAGTATTTGGGGAATGCATTGGCTTCCTACCCCGGGGGCTAGAAGCAACTGAGGAAATAAGGCACATTCACCATTTTGCAGCTTCAGTGGCAGCTTCAGCTCCTGACCTGTGAACTGTAGGGAGATCCAGCGATCAGTCTTGGGGGTTAATCACTCTTGCTTTAACCTGCTTGGATCTGGATTGTGATCTGGGGGGAAAGTCTGGGGTGGGTATCCAACTTGCCAGTGGTGAAGACCCCAACGTTCAGGAAGGAAGCTCCCCTGTCTGGTGGCAGAGTCCTACTGTGGCAACAACCCCAAAAGTCTAGTAATTAAGTGGCAACATGCCTAGGCAAAGGAAACAAAATAAACATAAAAATGCAACATTAGACTCTTATTTGGGGGGCAAAGAGGATCGAAGCATGGAACAGGAGGAGGACTGTGAGGTCATAAATCCTGCTCCAAAAGCCCCAAAGGAAAATATGAGTGGGTTACAGGCCATAGAGGACCTTAAGAAGGACTGTAAAAATCAAATAAGAAAAGTGGAGGAAAAATTGGGAAGAGAAATGAGAAGGATTCAGGAAAAGTATGAAATGAGGGTCAACAGCCTGACTAAAGAACATAACACCATAAAAAAATTGGACTAAATCAAATGGCAAAGGAGGCCCAAAAGGGCAATGAGGAGAAAAATGCCTTAAAAAGCCAAATTTGCCAGATGGAAAAAAGAATCTCAAAATCTCACTGAGGAGATTCATTCCTTCAGAGTTAGACTGGAACAAATGGAAGCTAATGACTTTATGAGAAATCAAGATGCTGTTAAGCAGATCCAAACAAATGAAAGATTAGAAGACAATGTGAAATATCTCATAGAAAAAGCCACTGACCTGGAAAATATATCCAGGAGAGACAATTTAAAATTTATTGGACTACCCAAAAGCCATGATCAAAGAAAGAACCTAGAAATCACCCTTCAAGAAATTCTCAAGAAAAATTGCCCTGATGTTTTAGACCCAGAAGGCAAAATAGGGGTTGAAAGAATCCACAGATCACCTCCTGAAAAAAGACCCCCCCCCAAAAAAATCCCAGAAATATTATAGCCAGGTTCCAGAATTCCTAGATCAAGGAGAAAATACTCCAAGCAGCCAGGAAGAAACAATTTCAATATTGTGGAAACACAATCAGAATAGCACAAGGCCTGGCAGCTTCTACACTGAGGGATCAATGGGCATGGAATATGATATTCCAGAGGGCAAAAGTGTTGGGATTGAAGCCAAGGGACACTTACCCAGCAAAACTGAGTATTTTGTTTCAGGGGAAAATAGGGTCATTCAGTGGAATAGAGGACTTTCAAGCATTCTTGAGGAAAAAAACAGAGTTGAATAGAAAATTTGACATCCAGACACAAGAAGCAAGAGATACCTGAGAAGGTAATCAGGGAAAAGAAATCAAAAGGAACTTAACAAAGTTGAACTATTTACATTCCTGCATGGAAAAACAATAACTGTATCTGATGAAAAATTTCTCAGTATGAAAATAATGGAAGAAGGGTACATGGGCATATGAATACATATGTGAATGTGTGTATATATGTTTACAGTTATACATAGATAGAGGATAGAGGTTGAATTTGGTGGGAAGGGATGATACTTAAGGGGTGAAGTTAGGAGGTGAGAGAGGAAAGGGGCAAGAGGAGATGGGGAGAGACAAGGTAGGGTAACCTATCTCATGTAGAAGAAGCAGGGGGTAGTGGTTACAGGGGAGGGGAAGAACAGGAAGGCAAAAAGGCAAAACCATATTGTCATTGAATTTGGTTCAGGGAGAGAATAGCATACATACTAAATGGGATATCTCACCCTACTGGAGAGTAGGGAGAAGGGAGAGGAGCAGGGGATGATGGAGGGGAGGATATTCTGGGGGGAGGGGAGGTTGGAAGTTCCCACTTTCCAAGAGGGACAGGATCAAAGTAGAGAATGGACCAGGTGGGGTGGTGGGATGGGTGTAAGCAGCCTTTTACAATATATCTACAACGGCAATGTTTTGCATAGCTATACATGTACAACTCATACTGAATTGCTTATCTTCCCAGAGGGAGTGGGTGACAAGGAGGAAGGGAATGGATCTGAAAATCGAAGTTTTAAAATTAAATGTTTCATAAGATGTCCAGGCAGTGGGGCTCAGAGATTCACCTCGCCCTAATGGCTAAAGTCGAAGGGGTTATGTGAGAAGATATGGGAGAGAGCAGATTGGATGAGGGGAGTCTTGTGGGACTGCTATTCTGGGGTGGTGGGTAGGGGAAAATGGGGAAAAAATTGTAACTCAAAATCTGGTGGAAATGAATGATGTAATCCAGAAGTTAATAAAGCATTTGTTAAAAAAAAAAAAAAGAAATGTGACTTCTTTATAACAAAATAAAATAGAATTGGGGATTATTTTCTATTTTAAAATAAGGTTATTGTTCATTTTAGCATATTTTAAAAAATTTTAAATGTACAATTCTGAATTCTCTCTCTTCCCTATCCATCAAGAAAGCAAGCAATGTGATATCAGTTATACATGTGAAATCATATGAAATATTGTCTTCATCAGAGTAGCTAAGTCTTTTGTGATCGATCATGATGACGATATTGCTGTTACTGGGAAGAATATTACCCCTGCTCTGCTAACTTCATTCTACATTATTTCATAAATGATTTCCCAGTACTTTTTTTTTCTGAAGCCATCCCACTCATCATTTCTTATAGCCCAATGATATTCCAACACAATTATATACCAAAACTTCTTTAACTATACCCTAACTTATAGACATCCACTCAATTTTCAATTGTTTGCCATCACAAAAAGAGCTACTATAAATGCTTTTGTGCGAATGGGTACATTTCATTTTTATTTACTAATTTCATAATAAAGACTGAGTAGTGGTAATTGCTGGCTCAAAATCTATGTACAATTTTACAGCCCTTCAAACACAGTTCCAAATTGTTCTACAGAAAGTTTCGATCAGTTCAAAACCCACCAATAGTGCGTTAGCATCCTAATTTTTCTACTTCTCCAGCATTTGTTATTTTTACCACCATGATATTAGCCATTCTGATAGATGTGATGTGGTATTTCTTAGATGTTTTAATTCACAGTACTTTATCAATAACAATTTAGAGAAGTTTTAATGTGATTATACTTTTGATTTCTTGCCCTAATAAATCTTTGTTAATATCCTTTTTCTATCAATTGTTAAATGATACTCATTTTTTTTCTAAATTTGACTCTCTCCTATATATTTAAGAAATGAGGCTTAAGTCAGATAAACTTTCTATAATCTTTCTCCCCCCACCCCAGTTACCTACTTTCATTCTAATCTTGGCTGTATTGGTTTCATTTGTGCAAACCCTTTTTAATTACATGCAATTGAAAGTATCCAATTTAATTTCTGTGATAGTCTCTATCTTGTTTAGTTATAAATTCTTCCTTTATCCATAAATCTGACATGTAAAATTTAACATACTGAAGTAATTTGCTTAGATTACTCATTATGTCTAAATCTCAAATCCATTTTGACCTCATATTTATACACAGTATGACAGGTTGGTCTATACCTAGTTTCAGACAGTTTTCCAGCAAATTTTGTCAAATAATGAGTTCTTGTTCCCAACCTTCTATCTTTGAGTTTATCAAATACTAGATTATTGTCATTAACTACTATATATTTTATATCTAATTTATTCCACTGATCCATTACTCTATTTCTTTGCCAGCACCCATTTTTTGCCATGATTATCACTTTGCAATAAAGTTTGAATTGTGGTAATACTAGGTCATATTCTTCCATTGATATTCTTGAACTTTGATTATTATAGATTAATTTGACATTCTTGAACTTTCATTATTATAGATTAATTTTGCTATTATATTATTATCCAGCTTGATACAATATTTTGGTAGTTTTGATTGATAAGGCACTGAATAAATTAATTGAGGTAAAATTGTCATTTGTGGTGTGTTAGTCCAGCCTATCCTTGAGAAATTATTATTTCTCCATTTATTTAGATCTATGTTTATTTGTGTTAGGAGAATTTTATAATTATGTTATTATATTCTCTGGTTTGTCTTGGCAGGTAGACTGCAAATTATTTTATATTATCTGCAGTTATTTTAAGTGAAAATTATTTAGCTCTTCCTGCTGGACTTTGTTGGTAATATATGGAAATGATGCGTTATGTGTGTTTATTTTATATTCTACAACTTTGCTAAAGTTGTTAATTTTTTCAGTAGATTTAGTCTTTTTCTAGTTTTCTCTCAGTATACCATTATCTAGTCTACAAAGAGTGATAATTTTAGTTCCACATTATCTATTTTATTCCTTCAACTTTTCTCTTGTTGCAAAGCTAATATTATAAGTACAAATATTAAATAGCACTGGTGATACTGGGGATCCTCACTTCAACTCTGATTTTATTGGGTGAGCTTCTAGCTTATCCACATTACAAATATTACTCACAGGTTGTTTTAGATAGACACTACTTATCATTTTAATGAAAGTTTCCTTTATTCCTATATTTATGACTATTATTTATATTATATTATATATACATATATATTGCATTTAGAGAGAGAATGTATTTTGTATTTTGTCAAAAACTTTTTTCTGAATCCCTTGAGATAATCTGATGATTTTTGTTTTTTATGTGTATAGTTTTTATGCTTATAGTTTTCCTAATATTTAATCAGACTGGAATTCATGATGAAGATCCAACCTCTGTATGTGAAATTTGTAATAAAATGTTTTAATCTCCTTGCTAGAATTTTATTTTTAAGTTCTGTATTAATATTCATCAGGGACATTGTTTTATAATTTTTCTTTTCAGTTTTTATTATTCATGATTTATACATCAAAAGTACATGTTTTTTAGAATATTAATTTCTTAGAAATCCTTTGCCTATTTTTTCAGAGTGCTTATAAAGTGTTGGGATTGATTGTTATTTAAATGTTAGTAGCATTCATCTATAAATCTGTCTAATTTTTGGAGAAAATACACAATTATTTCAAAGGATCAAAGGGCATTTGGTAGTTGAATAGCATAGTACTACTTGACAATATAATTGTGAATTAATATAAGAGGCAATAGCTAAATTTCCAAAAGATTAAATTCATAAAATTGAATATCAATTATTTTGAAACATTTATTTAAGTTTGTTATGGTAATTTTTATTCATCTTATTCATGATTTTTTCTTTGAAATGAAAGATTATTATTTCTTTAAAATTTAGTATTTTATTTCCCCCCACTTACACATAAAGTCAACTTTTAAAGCACTGAGTTCAAAATTCTCTCCCTTCCTACTTCCCTACCACCCTCTCATTGAGAAGGTAAGCAATTTGATATAAGTTATATGTGTATAGTCAGGGAAATATTTCCATAATAGCTACATTGTGAAAGAAAACAGATAAAAAAAAACACCTCGAGAAAAAATAAAGTTAAAAAAGTGTGCTTCAGTCTATATTCATATGCTTTAGCTCTTTCTCTGGGGATGGATAGCATTATTTCATCATAAGTCCTTCAGAGGGATCCTTGGATCCTTGTATTCCAGAGAATAGCTAAGTCATTCACAATTTATCATCTTACAATATTACTTTTACTTTGTATACAATATATTTCACTTTGCTTCAGCCCATACATGACTTTCTAAGTTTTTCTGAGAGCATTCTGCTTATCCTTTCTTATAGCACAACAGTATTTCATCATAATCACATACCACAACTCACTTAGCAATTCCCCAATTGATGAATTCCCCAATTGATGGGCATCACCTCAATTCCTAATTTTTGACTCCAGAAAAGAGCAGATGTAATTTTTTTTTAATATAGGTCTTTTTTCTTTTTAATTTCTTAATTCTCCTTTGGGATAGTGGTATTGCTAATAGTGGTATTGCTAGGTCAAAGGCTATGCATGGGTTTTTAGGCATACTTCCAAATTTCTCTAGAGAATGGTTGCATCAACTCACATCTCCACCAATAGTGCATTAATGTCTCAGCTTTCTCATGTCTCCTCCAACATTTGTCATTTAACTTTACTGCCCTTATTGGTCAATCTAATAAGTATGCAGTAGTACTTCAGAATTATTTTAAATTGTATTTCTCCAATTAATTAGAATATTTTTTCATATGGCTATTCATAACTTTGATTGCTTCATCTGAAAAATGATCATATCTTTTCATGATTTATCAGCTGGGAATGGTATCTTAATGTTTATAAATTTGACTCAATTCTCTCTACATTTGATAAATGGAGCCTTTATCAGAGAAACTTACTTCAATTTTCCCCCCACTGGAACTATTGATAACTTTATTTCCCTCCATCCTAACCTCACCTCCCATTTTAATCTATTCTCAATCTTCTTTCACCCTATGCCTCCTCAAAAGTGTTTTACTTTTGACTACCTCCTCTACTGATCTGCCTTCCCTTTTATCAAACTCTCCTTTTTTTATCCCCTTCCTTTACTTTCCTGTAGGATAAGATAGATCTCTTTTCCCACTTGCATGTGTGTGTTATTCCCTACTTGATCCAATTCAGGTTTACTCACTCCCTTCATGTCTCCCATCTTCCGTTGTAAAACCTTTATCTTGCCTATTTTATGTTGAGATAATTTTCTATTTTTTCCCAGTACATTCTTCTCTCACCCCTTAATTTTATTTTTTAGATATCATCTCTTCATATTCAAATCACACATATACCCTCTGTCTGTATATGTTCATAATTACCCTAATAATGAGAAAGGTCTTATGAGTTACAAATATCATTTTACCACATAGGAATGAAACAGTTTAACCTTTTTTTCTGAGCATTTGTTTCTGTTTTAAGCAGTTTTTTTCTGTTTATCTTTTTATGCTTCTCTTGAGTCCTGCATCTAGAGGTCAAATTTTTAACTCAGTTCTTGTCTTTTCGTCAAGAATGCTTGAAAGTACTCTGTTTTATTGAATATCCTTTTTTCCCTTTATGGATTATGCTCAGTTTTTCTGGGTAGGTGATTCGTGGTTGTAATCCTAGATCCTTTGCTCTCTAGAATATCCTATTTTAAGCCTTTAGAGCCTTTAATGTAGAAGCCACTAAATCTTGTGTTATCTTAACTGTCGCTCCACACCATTTGAGTTGTTTCTTGTTTGTTTTCTTCTGTTTTTTTTTTCTTCCTGGCTGCATTTAATATTTTCTCCTCAACCTGGAAGTGCTGGAATTTGACTATAATATTCCTGGAAGTTTACATTTTGTGATCCCTTTCCAGCAGGTGATCAGAGATTCTTTCAATTTCTATCTTAGGTTTTGGTTCTAGAATATCAAGGCAGTTTTCCCTGATAATTTCTTGAAAGACGATATCAACATTCTTTATTTTTTTTTTTCACCATGATCTTCAGGTAGTCCAATCATTGTTAAATGATCTCTCTTAGATCTATTTTCAAGGTCAATTCTTTCTTTGTTAGTTTTTCCAACAAGATATTTCACATTATCTTCTATTTTTCATTCTTTTCATTCTGTTTTATTGTTTCTTGATTCCTCATGAAGTCATTAGTTTCCATTCCCTCAATTCTATTTTTTAAGGAAATTTTCTTCAGTGAAGCTTTTATACCTCTTTTTCATTTGGCCAATTCTACCTTTTAAGGAATTCTTCTCCTCACTGTTTTTTGGTACCTATTTTATCATTTGGTCTAATGTGTTTTTAGGTGTTAATTTCTTTAATATATTTTTGTGTCTCCTTTACCAAGCTGTTGACTTATTTTTTCTTGATTTCCTTGCATAACTCTTATTTTTCTTCCCAATTTTTTCCTAATTATCTTATTTGATTTCCAAGATCCTTTTTGAGCTCTTCTATGACCTGAGACTAATTAAAAAAAATTTTAGAGCCTTTGGATGTAGGAGCTTTGACTTTTCTGGCCCTTTCTGAGTGAGTGTTTTGATCTTCCTTGTCACCATAGTAACTTTCTATCAGATGTTTTTTTGTTTATTTTTTTTGCTATTGTTTGCTAATTTTCTCAGTCTATTCCTTCACTTTTTGTCCTAGTTAAAATAGGACTATGCTTCCAGGTTTGAGGGAACACTTGTCCCAAGCTTCAGGGATTTTGTGTAGCTATTTTCTGAGATATTTCTAAGGATCTATAAATTTTCAGTTCTGCCAAGGTGCTGTGATCTACGGAGAGGTATTTACTACTCTCCTGGCCTGTACTCTGACTGTTAGTAGGCTGTAACACCAAGCACAAACAACTTCCATGTCCGGATTATGAGCATAGCAAACTCAGTTTATTCAGTGACAAATTAAGGCAAGACATTCACAGAAATCAAAATACAGCATTCCCCATGTGTAACTCAATAATTTAGTAAGTCGTCAATTCAATTCACAAAGTACTAATGTCAAAGTACTCTACCCCAAGGCAGTACATTCATTTAGTCAATCACAAAGTGTCTCTATTCAACTTGGAGATTAGTTTCCAGTCATAAATAAAATACATCATTTGCTCAGTCACAAAGCACAAAAATTAAAATACTCCACGCCTGGATCACAACTGAATTATAATTATCATCAGTTACCACCAAGTGCCTTCTCAAAGGGGCAGTGGAGAACACAAAGGCCATCTGGCCCTCAGCCACAACAAGGTTGTGATATCATCAAAGCATTAAATACTCAAGGAGAGGTCTTTTCTTCATCTTGACCCAAGGCAAGTCCTTAGCAATCCCTGTTTCTGGGAAGACAAAGCTTAACAATGGCACAATATACATTGTCAGAGTCCTCATCAATTTACTCTTTGCCTGCACAACAGTCTCAGAAACACCGAAAACATCAGCAAGACCTTCCTCCAGGATTTCTGTAAGCATACAGCAAGAAAATCCTCCTTCAGGGCTTCTGAACCAACAACAAGGTTTCAGGACCTCTGCAGCAACAGCACTGTCCTTTATCTACAGACAAATCTGGCAAAGTAACATCAAAACAGACAGAAAAAAATACTAGCACCACAGTCATGCCTCAGTTCTCAGCAGCTCTGGGTGGCAGTTTTCAAAAGTCCTTGGCAGCTCCAACTTGCCCCCAGAAATCCAGGAGGCTTTGGCTGGAAGTTTTCTCTCTTTCTTAGCAACTATGGTCCCCAGCAATTCTCTCTCTCTGTCCCATGATGTTGCTCCCAAAAGTTCTTCTGTCCTCTATTTCCTTGGGCCTCTCTGTAAATCTATGGCACCATTTATCCCAATTAAGCCCCATCTCTTTATATTAACAAGTCCATCAAACAAGTGGGATTCACAAGCTTTGGGTTTTAACAGTTAAACTGAAAACCAAGCCAATACAAGGGGATCTTTAAATCCCATTACCATTACAGAGGGTCCCCCCTCAAATGTGGCTTCAGACTCTACTATGCTAGGACTCCTCCTTGTCCTAGGACTGCAACCCAGGACTGAGACCCACATTCAAGTATGGGGAAAGTAACAGAGTTCTGCTTCAGTGCGAGCAAAAAGACCCCTGTCGTCTCCTTCTCTACAGTTTTTTGACCCCCTTACCATTTATGGGCTGAGAGTTCTGAAAGCTGTAGTAGCAACTGTTGCTACTGGCAATACTACTGCTGATTCAGTCACTTCCAAGGCCTTCTCCTAGTTTGCTAGGACCAGAAATGTGCTGGCACAGCCTGTGCTGGTCTGTGCTCACCCTTGTGTGAAGGACGTTTGCTGCTGATGTTCTAAGTTGTCTTTCACATCTGTTGCCTGAGAGATCTGGAAACTGCCACTGCTGCCACTGATTCAGGTGACCAGAGGCCTTCTCCAGGTTTGCTGGGGTCTAATCTTCCCTGGCATAGCTTTTGCTAGATTGTGATTCTAACTCATACTGGTGTTACAGACCTTTCTTGTTGACGTTCTAAGTTGTCTTTGGCTGGAAATTTGTTTCATTCCACCTTTTTGTGGGTTCTGCTGATATAGAATTTGTTTTGAGTCATTTTTAAAGGTATTTGGAGGGGTTTGGGGAAGAATTCAGGTGAGTCCTTGCCTTTACTCAGACTTCTTGGCTCAACCTTTGATGAATGTTTAAAGTGACTATTAAATTATTTCTGACTTAGAGCATTTTTATAGAAGGATTTTTATATGGCCTGAATTTACATTTACATTGAAAATGTGTAAATATATATGACAAACAATCTTAAATTTTGTGAAATAAAATATGTGAGTTAAAAGAAAAATGTTGAAGTTAAATAGAAGCAATATTCTCTAAATATATTTCTCATAATAATTTTAATTACTTATATTTTTAGGAACTTATTTGCTTTAGATTCACTCACCCTCTATACCATGACATTAATTTTAAAATAAATTATTCTTTTTTCAGCTCAAAATACACCATATTAGGAACATTGATATAATACTCTCAATATGCTGTCAATAAAGACATGCTTTGGTGTCTAAAAATAAACAATTCAAAATTATTTAATATTCTGTCCTAATTCCACCTACCATAGGTACAATCTAGAGTACCATGAATACATTAATACTGCACAGAAAATAAAAACTGATATATTGACAATGTTTTCACTTGATTGTGCTAAAAGAAACAAGATCCTAGAGATGAGGTAGAACAGACAATTATTTTAAAAAACATGAATCGAAACAACCTGAATGACAAAACATTTTTTATGGGCTGACATATTTTGGTGTGCATCTTGTCTCATTAAAAGTTATAACAAAGTTCTAGAATTGCCTATCTCAATTTTATTAGGACAGACTTAGTTAAAATTTTAGTCATTTATAATTGGCTTCTTATAGCACCTTTTGGATTGCATCACAGTATCATAATTTGCAGAATCTTAAAAATGTTAGAGGCTTCAGATATAACCTAGTTCTAACAGTACCCATTGCTCTTGTGCTGCCCCAATGGGCCAATCAGAACATTAATCTGCCTTATTCGTGACAGCTTTTCAGAAATCTATAATATCTCTCACCTCTTCCTCTATGACCATTTTGATGAATATAAATACATCAACATCAACCTGGAGGGAGGTCTCTATTTGGGTTCAACATGCTTTTCCCCTCTCTATTGTTTCTAAGTTTTTATTTTTTCAGTTATTTAAAATAATAGATAGAATATTTATCCAATTTGTAGATAATCCAAACCTGGAAAGAATATAAAGAATATATAAACATACATCCATATTTTTATCTCTATCTAAATTGTTCTGTCTCTAATCTAGCTCATCTTTCTATCTCATATGTATCTCTTAGACATGTGTATATATTTAATATATATGTGCGTGTATAATGAGCACACATGTATACACGCACAGACACTCCCACACATATTATAACTCTACAGAGCTAACTTTCATATTATTTAATGAATTTTAATTTAGCTGTCATTGCTAATAGATGACAATGTTTCAGTGTCCTCTTCCTATGTGAGGCTTAGGTTTTGCCATGGTGAGCAGATAAGATTTTCTATAGCATTATACAAGGTAATCTCTTATTTCATAATTCTATTAAATTATGTGTTGTATTCATTATCTATCAGTGTCTAGTATTTAACTAAAACACACACACACACACACACACACACACACACATATCTTCTGGCCTAACTCATTGAGTTGCTTATCTAATTTTGTGTCATCAATATATTTTCTTTTTTCCACATTCTTTCCCCTATCTAGATTGTTGAATCTATATTTTGGGTGCTGATTAGGTGGAAAAATTGAGAAAACACACTTCCATTTTAATTTTTAATTCATTGTACACTATTCACTTGTAGACTTTGCTCATTTATTCTCTTAACTAGACCTGAATCTTCCTAAATTTGACCTAACATGATGGCCAAAATTTAGTCTGTGCCTTTTGGAAGCAAGTTATCCTCATTGATTTTCACTTGAGACATAGAAGGACAAATTAGTTACAAAAAAAAAAAAACAAACAACCAAACAAAAAAATAACTATAAGTAACCTAGAATCTCTTGCTTTATTCTGATCATATGATGGCAGCCTTCCCTGATAACCTTGAATGGATCCAAATACTCATGGTATTTGGAGAGCTGCACTATGTTAAGCATATGATTGTCATTTTAAACTTGCTCCTAAATTCTCATTGAACTTATTAAGAGATTATCTTAGGGTAATCATGATTTGCAATAAATATCAAAAGGTACCTAGGCAATATTACCATAATAATGATGATGATTATGATAATGATATATTAATTATGTTGTTATTCAGTTTGATTTCAGTTGTGGCCAACTCTTTATGATGCCGTTTGCAGTTTTTTGGCAATGATACTGGAGTGCTTTGTCATTTCCTTCTCTACTCATTTTACAGATGAAAAAACTAGGGCAAACAGGATTAAGTGACTTGCCAAGGTTCACACAACTAATAAATGTGTGAGGTCAGATTTGAACTCTGGAAGATTAGTCTTTCTGACTCCAGAATCTATCCAATCCCTCCACTGCACCATCTAGCTGCCTAAAATAAAAAAATATCATTTATATAGTTTCTTTTTTTTCAGATTTGCAAAATGTTTTGCATATATTGTCTTATTTGGTACTTACAACAACCTTAGTTACTTTTATTATCCCCATTTTGCAGATTCAGAGAAATTAAATGACATCCATGTCTACACAGCTAATAAGCTTCTGAGAGAAGTTGTAAATTCAAATTTTCCTGCCTCAGATCAAACACTCTACCCATTATTCCCCCAGATGCCTCATATATTTAAATATGTACTTTTATAATAACCTTACTAGGTAAAGAACTTGAGAAAAAATGAATGATGTTTAAACTCATGCCTAGTACTACAGTATGCACTGTCAATTTTACAATAGAAGTAGGAGGGCATAGTCTTTCCCTCAACTCTTTACAATCTAAGCATAAAACATTTTAAAAGGCAGGATAGCATGTCCTCGAATGTACAATTATGCAGTACTGATAATATGAAATATGAAATAATAGACATAGAGATAGACAAGAACAATTATATGTTTCCATAAATGCCAAGATTTCACTCTTCCAAATCTTGAATACAATACTAATGGTGAGCAAAATTACGGAAAATCTCAAAATTATGATCAGGAATGGCAAGCTCTTCCTGTCCTGATCACTGGTTTAAATGTCCCTGCTAAGCTCATGAAGAAAATTCATTAACTTATGATAGCTGTCTGGTGTTTTCTGTAAAATGAGAGTGACCTCAGTTGATATCATAAAAAAGTACTCTTATAATTTCAATTACCTGGACACCTTTGCAACCAGTCTCCTTGGAGGCCAAGGATTAAAAGGGCATGAAAACAGCCGTGCTCACTTGCCTTGAAACCAGCCTCCTACAGCTGGTCTGAGGTTTTTAATGGGGTGATATGTAACTGGGAACCTGATGCTTGTACTACTCCCAGTGTAGTAATAAACATTAACCTGATCTGTATCCTATCGTTATTTTGTGTTTAAATTCCTTCTTGAATATCTACAGCCCAGTTTGATTAATAAAATGAAATGGAAGTTTTAGATATAATCACTAGGAACAGAGTATTTTAGAACTTCCCAAGACAGTTCTCCTGATAATCCATTTGATATCTTTTGCTACAGAATAGTTTTTGGATATTTTTATTCTTCAAATCTTATTTTTCACTGGAAGATAAACTTCTTGAGGGCAAATACTATTTCTTCGTGTTTGAAACCCAAGAGACTAGAAATGGGCCTTGCACACAGGTAAAACTTAAGACATGTATGTATCTACGTGTTTACATATGTATATACATATATGTACAGTTATATACATTAAATATATACAACTGCATGTATATATATGAATGGATTAGATTATTTGTTAGATTTAATTGATTTCAGAGCACTTGAGTTTGATTATCCATCAATAATTATATGGATTCTGCGAGAGGGTGGGCATGTTGTTGGGATGAAAATTGACATTTAAGGATTATTTTGGAGTGAAATAACATAGAATCTTTAGTTTTTTTTTGTTTTTTAGCTTCTGATTCAACAGGGTATCAAGTATGGCTTAGTTGGCAATGTTTTCAGAATAATTACATGAATGATGTTACTAATCTGATTTCCCACTATGTCCAGGAGAGCCTACCCCCTTACTATCTTCCTGAGGGCACTCATCAACATGTATCAAACTTACAATGTGATTATTCTCTGGGAATGAGTAATAAATAGGCCATGTGAATTCTTTCCCAAGTGCAAAACTGAAAATATCTGAAGTATCTAATCATGTTATGAAGCAAATATTCAAAGATTTTAGGCTTTCCCTTGTCCCCTACTGTGTCTTGGTAAACCTTTCCAACAGAAGAAATGAACATATATTTGGTTAAACTCTACACAGCAGAAAACAGATTATTATTCATAAAATAACTCAGGGTCTGACAGAACATTATTTGTAATAGGTAACAACAACAAAATGACATATAGTTTATAATACACAAAACTAATCCTGCTAGTTAAATTACTCAGCTAATTAGGTCTCCAATGAAAAGGTGTATAAACATACCCATTTTTAACTTTAAAAGTTATTTCCAACACTCATGGGTACTATTGCAACACATGCAACATGCACATACCAAAAATCATTAAAATGCTTAAACACAGAAAGAATAATGGAATTAATCAGAGATCCCTAAAGAATGCCTCAACACAAGCACATTGAAGTATATACGCTAACATGAAGATCTAATAATACCAATACATTTGGATCCTGAATGTACTGTTTTACCTTAATAATAGGCATATAATTCTTCAAACTATAGTTCATCAAAAATTACCCATATTAATCATAAGTCTTTATAAAAGAAATTATATTTATAAACAATACATCATAATTTTTTACCTCAAATCCAAGACTTACATTTTACTAAAAATGTGTGTAAATGGAAATTTTGTACTAAAATAAGTTGCATTTTGGATATCAAAGCTTTTGTTTAACAAGCCTTGGAATATTTGAAATATCTTTTGGCAAAGAAATACAAATAAAAGTAATAATTTGTTTCCAGAATTTATGATAAGTGCTTTTATGTGATATTCTCAGAGCCTCTTCCACAGGCTTTTATAATTATCTAGTGTAGTGTTTACAGAGTTCTCCATCCTCGACACACGTGTTCATGTAGGTTTGAAATAACTCAATCTGTTCATGAGAAAAATGACAAGAGAGGCTTCTGCCTTTTTCATAACTCCAGTTGATGCTTTAATATATGTGGTTACATAGAAACACAGCAGGAAAGTGGTTGAATAGACCAGTGAGGTGAGACTAAACAGGTAAATCTTAAGTCTGTAGTCTACAGTTTACAAAGTTCTCCTTCCCTGATGGAGACAATTAAATGTATTACATAGGATTAAGGATTAAAATAATTGACTAATAACAATCTTAATTCACAATAATTTGTGATTTTGTAAAGCATTTTAAAAATATAATCAAGTTGGATAATTTAAAAATCAATCAAATAAGCTTAATTTTGGTTGTCAGTAATGATAAATGTATAGCTATAGGCACTGTTTAGAGCTAAGTATTTCTCATTCTGATGACTGATTTGGAAGTTAATATTATGGCTTTTTATATGACTATAAGCATACCTCTTTTTCATGTTTAAAGATATGTATATATTTAACAATTTTTAAAAGTCCTTTGAATTTAGTAAATTTGACTTCTCTCATTTTCTTCAGTGTCTAGAAGAATGCTTTACTGATACTCAAAAGGATGATTGAGATCTTCATTTATGGCATTCCCTCCATGAATGCAGAAAATAACCAATCTTTTTTGTATAGATCTTATTAGACTTTTGTCCATCATTAACAGGTTGGGAATATTTGTTGCTTTCTCTGACACTGAAAGGATAAATGCAGAAAAAAAAATGGAGCATTAATGCTTATCTTTCATTCTGTCTACACGGAAAGTTTGTCTTTATTTTTCAGTCATACATTTTCCTGATGATATATTTTACTCAGTTATTTGTCAGTGTATCCTGTTTGTTATATGTTGTAGCCCACTCATACCTTACAACTTCCACTGCCTTTTGCTTGATACACATGTTTAATTCTTTGAAGGCTATGGTGTTCCATGATTCGCAGTCAGATAGAAATTCCAATAGACTATCAATAGTAAAAGTGGACATTTTTGGGGGGAGAAGGTTGGGGTTATTAAAGGAGCTTTGCATTTTTTTTGTAGTGAATCTGGACTTCTTTATGCCTTTTTTAAAACATTATGGACACAACTCGATATTTATACATTTTTGGTCTCAGTATCATATACATGGGTCAGCTATGTAGTACAGTAGATATAATTTCAGACCTGAAGTCAGGAAGACTCATCTTCTTGAGTTTAATCTGGTCTCAAACATGTAGCAACTGTGTGACCCTGGGCAAGTCACTTACTCTTATTTACCTCATTTTCCTCATATACAAAATAAGTTGGAGAAGGAAATTATAGCATCTTTGCCAAGATAACCTGAAACGGGGACACAGAGTCAGACATGACTGAAATAACCAAACAACAACCAAATTATATATGTTTCTATACATTTATTTATATAAATATATACTACGATATAATCTGGATAATTGGCATTAAATATATAGATATACATATACAGATATACATAAATATATAGATATAGATATAGATATATAGATATATATAGTGCTTCCTGCATGGGTGGTCTAAAAAAAATAGGTGGTAACAGGACTCTCTCAGAAGGCCCCATATTGTGTGTCAGGGCTAAACAAAATCACCATTGGGTCATCCATAAGCAGGAGTATAATATAACCCTTTCCTACTTGGAATCAGTACTAGATCTCTAGAATAGTGGTCTACACTAACAAGCATATGTCTCCTTGTTCATTCAGAATTCATCAGCTTATATTTGTAATCAGAGGGTTATTGAACAAGATTATTTATTTTTTGTATGAATCAAATAATTTTGATTTGTGGGTGTCAGACATCTTATTGGAGATGGGCCTTTTAAAATAATAGTTTTGGTCCACAAAACAAAATGTGTGTGTTTGCATGTAAATATACACATGCATAACAACATATAGATGAACAATATCAACATATATGTTATATATATTCTATATGAATATATGCATTCAACAATAAAATTTTATTTTTATACCTCTTGATCATTGTTTAAAGGAAAATATGTTATTTATTATTTCATTTCTCCCTCTCTCCTTTCCTTAATATTTTTTATCAAAGATGTCTTGGGTATTTGAGTAGATAATTCTTATTTTTTTCATTAATAATTTTACTTCACCATGGGAAAGCAGGTCAGTAATTGACATTCTTTTGGTCCCTTTTTTTCAGCATTAATAAATTCTGAATTTTTTTCTTACACTTTTGTCATCTTTCCTTATTTCACATATCTTCGGAATTGAGCCTTCCTTTTCCTCATAATTATCTTGAATCCAACATGAATCAATTCTACGTATGTTTGACCCAATATGTACACTTGACTTGCTTTTCTTATCTTTGTTTCCTTTAGTTTTTCTTTGTTTCGATGTTTTCATGTCATCTTGAGGTGAACATAGGCCTATGCTATTAGAGATCAAACATAGTATGGTAGGAAAATTTTTACTATCAACTTTTTGCAGACCTCCCCCTTCCTCTGATTATTCTTCTGTTTGTTGGCTCTTTATGTTTTTTATCTTCAAATATCCATGTGCAATGAATTGTTTAGTTAGGTCTCTCATCCAGTTTCTTTAATTTGCTCTTACCTACATCAAATTATCTCTGTTTTACTATGTGACAGTACTCAAGAACCTTTGCTATCCTTTTCAAAATTTTTTTTTAAATGAGTTTTTATTTTCAACTGTTGTTGCCCTTGGCTATCATGTGTCTAGGTTATAAAGAAGGTAAAGTGTTTCTTGTGATTCTTTTAGTCACCTTGGAAATGAATAAATTTAAATTAAATTCATGCATGACATTATTATAGACTGGTCTTTCTTCCAATTACATCTCATGTTCTTCATTAAATGCTTTATTGAATAAGTCAGGATTAAGTTGTTACATTTGCATTGCAGATCTTTTCTCTTATTTTTATTCTTTGTTGGTTCTAGATTTTTCTCTTTACTAATTTTCATCTGTGTTCTAACAAGTTAATGTTTCAACTATGCCCTGGTTTAGGAATGATTTCCACAGCTATAATGCAACATTCGTCATCATTTAATATAAACAATTTTAATTTTTTTATGTATTTGATGTTCTTGATGCCTCCCAAACCTTTCCTCAAAAAATTCTTTATATATTGGTGTAATAATATATATTAGAATGAAATGAGCAGAAGGAAAAGCATGCTGTATACAGTAACAGCAATATTGTTTCAAGCACAACTTTGAGGGGTAGCTGGGTGGCACAGTGAATAGAGCACTGGCCCTGCGATCAGGACTACCTTAAGACACTTGACACTTAACTAGCTGTGTGACCTTGAGCAAGTCACTTAATCCCAACTGCCTTTCCTTCCCCCTCCAAAAAAAAAACAAAAACAGCTTTGAGTGAGTCATTTTGACTCCTCTAAGTACTAAAATTAATTACAAAAGACATGGTAAGGAAGATACCATCTACTTCCAGAGAAAGAACTGATGAATAGACCTATGTATAGAAGGATTTTACACTCATAAACATACATACACACATACATACATCTATATTTGTGGCTAATGGTAGTCATCTCTAGGGCAGGGGTATGGGAAAAAAGGGAAAATATGTGTTAACTATATATTTAAAAGGAATGGTAAAATTGTACATAATAGATTTGTAGTTTCACATGCAATCATCTTATTTTTATTATGCTATATTACAGAAGTGTTGTTTTATTCCAAAAATTAAAAATAAAATATATTTTAAAATACATATATGTGTATAGTCTTTGTAGAGTCTAATAATATTTAATCATAATTCCTGAGTGAGATTTTGACTTATTTTTCTTTTCATCCTCACCCCCTTCTAGTATTGCATAGAAATGATCATCTAGGGCAGAGCCAAGATGGCAGAGTAGACACAGCTCCTCCAAGCCTCTCTGCCCCCAGATTCCCCCCAAACTATGTAAAAGGGGACTCTGAACAACGTCTGGAGCCCCAGCACCCACAGAATGACACAGAGAAGCTAACCTCCCACTGAGGACAGCCCAGCAGCCCTGCAGGAAGGACCAGCACAGCGGTATGGGAGCTGGCAGCTCGCAGCACGCAGAGCGCAGGAGCCGAGCCCAGGTCCGCATGAGCCGAGGTTTTAGCCCCAGGGTGGCAGGGCCAGTAGGTGGCTGGAGGAACCCCAGAACACCAGGAGCTGTGGTGACTCCAGAATTATCAACATAGACATGCCTAGGACAAAGTAAGAGGTTAGTGTCCTATGGACTTTGGGACCTGTATTTGGGGGAATTCGTCGGCTCCCTCCCCTGGGGGCTAGACGCCGCTGAGGACACCCGCCATTTTGTAGTTTTCAGAGGCAGCTCTGGCTCCTGGCCTGCTGAACTGTAGGGAGATCCAGCGATCAGTCTTGGGGGGTAATCGCTCTTGCGTTAACCTCCCTGGATCTGGATTGTGATCTAGGGTGGAAGTTGTGGGTGGGTTTACAGCTTGCCAGAAACGGAAGTTGCTCCCCACACGTTTGGGACGAAAATTCCTCCATCTGGCCTTAAAGCCATAGTGTGGCAACAAGCCCAAAAGTCAGGTAATCAAGTGGCAACATGCCAAGGCAAAGGAAACAGAAAAATGCAACCCTAGACTCCTATTTTGGGGGCATAGAGCGGGAAAAGGACTGTGAGGTCAGAAGTCCTGCTCCAAAAGCCCCAGGGGAAAACATGAGCGGGTTGTAGGCCATAGCGGAACTTAAGAAGGACTTTAAAAATCAAATAAGAGAAGTGGAGGAAAAACTGGAAAGAGAAATGAGAAGGATGCAGGAAAAGTATGAAATAAGGATCAACAGCCTGACTGAGGAAAACAACACCTTAAGAAATAGACTAACTCAAATGGCAAAGGAGGCCCAGAAGGGCAATGAGGAGAAGAATGCCTTAAAAAGTCGAATTTGCCAGATGGAAAAAGAATCTCAAAAGTTCACTGAGGAGATTCATTCCTTCAAAGTTAGACTGGAGCAAATGGAAGCTAATGACTTTATGAGAAATCAAGATGCTGTTAAGCAGATCCAAACAAATGAAAGATTAGAAGGCAATGTGAAATATCTCATGGGAAAAACCACTGACCTGGAAAATAGATCCAGGAGAGACAATTTAAAAATTATTGGACTACCTGAAAGCCATGATCAAGGAAAGAACCTAGAAATCACCCTTCAAGAAATTCTCAAGGAAAACTGCCCTGATGTTTCAGATCCAGAGGGCAAAATAGAGGTTGAAAGAATCCACCAATCACCTCCTGAAAAAGATCCCAAAAAGAAAACTCCCAGGAATATTATAGCCAGGTTCCAGAATCCCCAGATCAAGGAGAAAATACTACAAGTAGCCAGGAAGAAACAATTTCAATATTGTGGAAACACAATCAGAATAGCCCAGGACCTGGCAGCTTCTACACTGAGGGATCGAAGGGCATGGAATATGATATTCCAGAGGGCAAAAGAACTGGGAATGAACCCAAGGGTCACCTACCCAGCAAAACTGAGTATTTTATTTCAGGGGAAAATATGGTCATTCAGTGGAATAGAGGACTTTCAAGCATTCTTGAGGAAAAAACCAGAATTGAATAGAAAATTTGACATCTAGACACAAGAAGGAAGAGATGCCTGAGAAGGTAATCAGGGAAAAGAAATCAAAAGGAACTTATCAAAGTTGAACTATTTACATTCCTATATGGAAAAGCAATAACTGTCACTGATGATATCTTTCTCACTATGAAAATAATGGAAGAAGGGGTTGTGGTCATATGAGTACCTATGTGAATGTGTGTGTATATGGTTACAATTATATATGGATAGAGGACATAGGTTGAATTTGTTGGGAAGGGAGAATACTCAAGGGATGAAATTTTGAGGTGAGAGAGGAAAGTGGCAAGAGGAGATGGGGAGAGAGAGGGTAGGGTAAACTATCCCATGTAGAAGAAGCAAGGGGAAGTGGTTGCAAAAGAGGGGGAGAATAAGGAAGGCTAAAAAGGCAAAACCACATTCACATTGAATTTGGTTCAGGGAGAAAATGACATACATACTAAATGGGATATCTCAACCTGCAGCAGGATAGGGGGAAGGGGGATGAGAGGAGGGGTGATGGATGGGAGGGCACCCTTGGGGGAGGGGAGGTTGGAAGTACCTACTATAGAAGAGGGACAGGATCATGTAGGGAATGGACCAGGTGGGGGGTGGGATGAGTGGGAGGGAATTATAAGCAGCCTTGTACAATATATCTACTATAATAATGTTTTGCATAGCTAGACATGTACAACATATACTGAATTACTTATCTCCCAAGAGGGAATGGGTGACAAGGGAGGACGGAAATGGATCTGAAATTCGAGGTCATAACATTAAATGTTTCAAATATACATAAATACTATTTTAATACTCTTTTGCTTGTAATAGGGAGATAAGATGTGCAGGCATTGGGACACAAAGACTCACCTTCCTCTAATGGAAAAGTCGATGGGGGTATGGGAGAAGGTATGGGAGAGAGCAGATTGGAGGAAGCGATATCTTGTGGGACTACTATTCTGGGAGGTTGGGTAGGGGAATAATGGGGGGAAAATGATTGTAACTCAAAATCTGGGGGAAATGAATGATGTAAAACAGAAGTTAATAAAGCATTTGTTTTAAAAAAAAAAGAAATGATCATCTAGTATCACCATGTATTCTGATTTAATTTGAAAGGTTATATAGATGTCCTCATAGAATGTATATGCTTCTTTGTTCTCTGCAAGTCTGAAGTAGCTAGGTGGCATAACAGTCCTGGGACTGAAGTCAAGAAGAGTTCAAAGCTAGCCACATTTATTTCCTAACTCTGGGCAAGTCACACACAGCCTTTCTCTGCCTCAGTTTTTCAATTGCAAGTAAGGGACAATGATAACACCTACTTTCCAAACTTGTTATAAGGATCAAATGAGACAATATGTATCAAGCACTTAGCACAGTGCCTGGTAAACAGTCAGTATTTAATAAATACTTATTTTTTTGCTACTTAACTTACTGTCTGCCTTCCTACAACTGATATTTTTGAATAAAATGCAATTATTTTCTTTATTGTCCATTTACATATAGGAATAACAATCCCTGTCAAATAGAGTAAGAAAAATTCTGTATAATATAATTTCCTATTTTCTATGGGGACATGATAAACTGAATTTCATCTACTCCTTTACTTGTCTCTTCAAGGAAAACCTATAAAATGTCATTCAATTAGGCAGGAATATCTTTCGCCTGCCCCTGGTTTTATATACAAGAGTACCAAGATGGTTGCAACTCAGTTCCTCTAAAAGAATGTCCATTGAGTAGTCATCGGAGAAGGATGTTACATTCAGAGGATAAACAGCTAATTTTTTAAATAAAAATTTATAAAACATACAAAAACTCCTACATTCTTTGAAACCTCAGTTCCCCTTTCTAAAACTGTCTTTGACTACAGAGGCAGAATGGTTGTCTCAGGAAAAGAGCCATTTATAATTTTCTCTTTTTTTCCCTATGGATTCCCATGTTTGAAAGGATTTAAATTTGCTTATGATAAGCCTCTTTGTTTCTAGCTGTTTTGATTTTCAGAAAGGGAAGGCAAAGGAATAAATATTTATTGAGTATCTGCTATTTTCCATGCAATATTATAATGATTTTTTTACAAATATTATCTCATTTTGGCCTCAAAACAACCTTGGAAGGTCAGTGTACTGTTCCCACTTTATGGGTGAGGAAACTGAGGCAAATAGATGTTAGGTGATTGCCCATGTTCACACAACTAGGAACTAAGATAGGATTTGAACTCAAGGCTAGTTCCAGAAGTTATTCACTGTGCCACCAGATGTCTCTAAACAGAAAGAAATCTGTTTCTAAGCCCAGCCTGTTAGAACCTGCTTGATACATATTAAATCCTTAATACATGCTTGAAATCATCCTCTCCTTTAAAGAACTAGGTTATGTTCCGCATTTAATTATGATACAGTCCTTGGTCTACCCTTTCCAATTCAAGGACATTTTCAAAATTTCCCCTTCCTCCAATCTTCCTAAGGCACTTTGGCTGATCAAATTCTAGTGTGTGTTATTCTTGTTTGAGCATATGCCATAGTCCCTCTAATAAATTTAACAAAATTTAAGGTCATGATCAAAAACTAGCTTAAATAAAATTATTTTGCTCTCACTTGGACCTACACATAACAAATAATAGATATGTATGTGTGTGTATATGTGTCTGTGCCTTTCTGTGTATCCATACACACATACAGACATACTCATAAACACATATGTGTATATGACAGAATCAAATATTAAAATTTTAGCAGTGTACAACTTAATTGCCATGATGTTCAAAGTACTAGTTTGGATTGCATCACATGTTCTCCTAAACTAAAAATATTCTAATGCATTAAATCTTATATATTAGAGTTGTTTTCTTTGTGTGTTTTTTTCATTTAAATTCTAGCCTGATGGAATATTTTTTGTAAACCTGCTACATCTGCAATTTTAGGTGTAAAATATTAATGCAACTGAAAATGAAACACATATTGTTTATTAATAAACCTACAAGTGTAGGCAATATTTGCATAAAATTATTAAACTAAAGTACTGTCATCTAATTGATATTCTTAATAAATAAATGGTTGAGAAAATAATCTAGAAGTCAATATCAAGTTTGGAGAAAATATAAAATAATTGGTATAAAATCATTAACTTCAGTCAATAAACATATATTCATATGCTGAAAGAGAATGTACTGAACTTACATTGAGATTTTAACCATAAGTATATGTTTCTATCTGCATGGGCAGGGGTGAGGAAGCTGCAGCCTTGAGGCCACATGTGGCCTCCAAACTGCAAGTTCCCCACCTCTAGACCAACCTTTCTTTTAAGGAGAAGCTATTTTTCATTTTTCCAAAGCTTTAGGGTAACCATTTGTGGAGAGAGGAGGTTGACACTCAAGACACAAACAGGGAAAGGGACATAGATAAGAAAAAAAAAAGAAATTGATATTGATGACTTTGTTACCATTCCTCTTTTGAACTCTAATAAACTTGAAATGGAGAAAGGTCAGTGTCATGGCAGGGAGATTGTTCAGATGAAAACAGCATCAATATTAACTGATGAGAGAGAGAGAGAGAGAGAGAGAGAGAGAGAGAGAGAGAGAGAGAGAGGGAGAGAGAGAGAGAGAGAGAGAAACTGAATGAATAATATCTCTAAATCTATTTAATCACATTCTCTATGTCCATTTAAATTTAACAAATGACTATCTATTATTTACTATGTGTAGTTCCAAGTGAGGGCAAAATAATTTTCAAAAAGCCAATTTCTGATTATGACCTTAAAATTTATTAAAAAGAGTATGGCATGTGCTCAAATATAAGTATAATACACAATAGAATTTGATGGGGAAAAATGCCTTAAGATTGGAGGAAGGGAAGATTTTGAACATTTCCTTGGAGTGGGAAGAGTAGATCAAGGACTGGATCATAATTAAAGGTGGAGCATAACCCATTCTTTAAAGGAAAGGATGATTTCAAAAAAGGAGAAATGAGAAGGGAGAAGGCCATTACAAGGAGATGGCCTTTGTGAATGAAGGTAATAAAGGTATATGTAAAATTCCTTCCAAGGAAAACATTTTATCACTGGGTTAAAGGGAGAGGAAATGCAGCAACAATAAATATCACTTTTCTTATGTCTGGCCCCAGAACCACCAGCTATAGTTTCAGAGAAAATTTCTATTAGGGAAAAAGTGTTAGTTATCACCCTAACACATAATTGGTGTGTTGTAGGGTTTCATTATTTGTTTAGGTGGTGAAGTGGATTGAGTGCAAGGGCTTCAATCAGGAAGACTTATCTTCCTTAGTTCAAGTCTGGACTCAGATACTAGTTCTGTGTCCCTAAGCTAGGAATTTAATCCCATTTGCCTGTTACTTCACCTATAAAATAATGTGGGAAACAGAATGGCAAATCACTCCAGTAGTTTGGTTAAGAAGATCCCAAAAGGGGCCACAAAGAATTGGACACTTCCAAAGCAACTAAATAAGAATTTATTTATTTTAAAGAAGTCCTGTGAACTACAGATACAGTATGGCCCAATGGATAGAGAACTATGTTTGGAACTGGAAAGAACTTGATTTGAGTCTTATTTATTATATACACTGGTTGCCTGACCGAGAATGTCACTCCTCTCAGTACACTTGAAAACTCACCTAACATTGTAAGTATAAGTAGCACAGCAGGTACAAATCTATAGTAGGAAAAGAAATTTCCTCATTAGGTGTTCCCAATGCCAATGCAATTATAAATACAATCCCTTCCTCATAATAAAGTCATCACATCATAGGTATATAGTTAGTACTGATAATGTACTTACAAAGGGATACTCCAAATATATGACATACATAAAACAGTTTATAATATTTCTTAATAATTTATTAGATGAAAAATAGAAATACTTGATGTGGGCTAAGTAATGACTTATTACATTTACATTCTTTACATACTTAACATTAAAAAAAAAAAACCCTAGGTCAAGTTTGCTAAGGATGTGGAAATAAATATGATGCTTTTGTTGGACTGCAGGAAATGAAAGCTTTATAAAACATCTTTATTTTTATCTCTGCAGATCAAGGATGAGGAGATGCCTGAATACTTTTAACAATATGGTGAAATATATAATAAGTAGTGTGGTTTCAATATAAGAGTAATAGAATACCCATTTGGGGGACCTTCACAAAGTTTATTGTCTTCATGTCCATGAAATTTTGTTTTCTTATCTAATTACCTTTCAAGAAAGAATTACAGTAACGAGGGGAAGTAACAGCATCATTAAATTACCTAAGTTGCTCACATACTTTCAAAGCATCCTATCCAAGCTGGAAATACCACCAGCCAAATACCAACCAAGTTCTCACCAAACACTGATGATATGGTTTACTCTAAGTACACAGAATCTTTAAAATATAACTCTGTCCAGTACACATTTCACAAGGTTTTAAAAATTTCTTACTGAACAAAATTAATTTGGTTGAATGAGCAAAGGTTTCTCGAGATCCCATGATTCTATAGAAGTGACAATTGCGAGATGCTCATGAAGCATTTAATATGTATAAAACATTAAGTACTAGATGCATTTTGATGCCATAAAATACTAACAAACAAAAACTGTTCCCAAGAGCTTTCCTTATGTGTGTGTATATATATATATACACATATATATATGGATAGTAAGTACTATCAACTTCATTTGAGAATAGTACTAAATCAAGGTGTATGTGTGGTGCTGGTTAGGAGGGTCAGGGAAGGAATCAGCCACATGGTACATGATGGAAGATGTGAAGGAACAATAGTAATCTGAAAGGCAAAGATAAAGAGAGCAAGCACTCCAGGCATGTAACTTTGTTAAGTCAATGACTAGGAAACAACGCGATATTATGGACAAATGAGTAATTAAATGAATGAAACAATTCTTACTATGTGCCAGGTACTTGTAGCGGCAAGCACCCCAATATCCCCAGGGTGACTGCCAACACAGGTTCTTAGATCTGCTTTTCAAAAGGAAAGCAACTCAAAATGGGTTAACAAGCTTACTTTAATCAAACAAACATACATTACCTAGTTCAGGGGAAAAAGGTCAGCACCCCGAACCTCAGAGTTACAGAACTTACAGATCAAACAGACAGGCTTCCAAACTGTCCAACCATTATATCAATACCAAATCACAGTTACCAGAGAGGGAAGCATCAACATCTGGGTTTTCAAAGCCGGGGGGCTCTCAACAACGGCTTCCCAGAGTCTCATCTGGTCAAATCACACAACACTTCTCAAAGTGAGCCCCAAAGCAAAGCCCCTCATCAGAGTTTATATAGCCTTCTCCTGGCTCAAAGATTGTAACAACCTCCTTGACCCACTGCCCAATCATACAGCATCAAGGTGTGGTCATTCCTGAAAACCAAGCCTCCCACCACAGGCTCCATGTGACCACATTCAGCCTATTAGGAGGCAGAGCATATTTTCAAGTCAAGGAAGTATTTCAGAGTCTCTTAAAGCCAATCAAAGTCTCTTAAGCCAATCAAAGGGCCTAGGGGCAGGGAAGATCTTTAAATCTGCATTTCCATTACATTCGGCCCCAAGATCTTTCATGCCCATAGCATACGCAATTTACATTTGAATTAGCACTAAAACATCTCTTAGGTCACATTTTCAAGGTACATATAAAGTTACCAAAGTGGCCACTGGGTCTTAAACAAAGTACATTGCATTTTCACATCAATTCACAAAATACAAAGCATTATCACATAAAGTACTCTTGGGAGGGGGCGGTGTCCTTCCCATAACACTGCTCCAGCCCCTGCTTCCAAATCCAGAGAGGGAACTAGGCAACAAAACCAAAGTGGGGTCCTTGGGGTCCATGGCACTTCACCCCACCCACCATAGTCACAAGTCCATCCTCCCCCTGGGTCCCAAACTGTGGGATGCAGCAAGGAAACACATTCAGTGCCCCAGCTTTGCCACACAGTCCTTATCTTGTCCTGTGGCTGAACTCCAAACTCCTGGGTTCCTTCTCCTCCAGCAGAAGGCAGCGGCTCCAGGCTTCTCCACAGATCTCCATGCAGGCAGCTTAAAAGTAAGAGTACCTGCCCTCAAAGTACTTTCATTCAGATAGGAGAAGTAGTGACTATAGTCAAGAAAGCCTTGGGGGTTGTGAATAGAGCCATAAGGCAGTAGATTGTCCTGCTGTTAAAGGCAGGAAGGATAATGTTGATTTCATTATTGCTCCTAGGAAAAAAAAGAGGGGGGTAAACATGGGATGAAAAGGAGCCCCCTAACCACTGTATCCCATCTAGAATGGCCCAGGAGAAAGTAGATGAGAACAGAAGCATCTTGGTGTAGCAGATAAAATATTGCACTTTGATGTCAGGAAATTCTGGATTTTAATTTTGCCTCAGGCACTTTCTGCTTATATGACCCTGGTTGAATCACAATATCTTTCAGCCTTTTCACTTCAGTGTTATCATATGTGAAATGTGAATAATAGCACTAACCTACCCTGATTGTTATGAGAATCAACTGAGATAATTTATATAAATTTTGTCAACCTAAGAGCATTAGATACATATTAGCTGTTGTCATCATCATCATCATCATCACTGTGCTGTAGTAGTAGTAGTAGTAGTAGTAGTAGTAGTAGTAGTAGTAGTAGTAGTAATAGTAGTAGTAGTAGTAGTAGTAGTAGTAGTAGTAGTGGTGGTGGTGGTGGTAGTGGTAGTAGCACTAGTAATAACTGATGAGCTCAAAGAAAGCCAATGTGACCAACAGATGCTTGCCCTGCATATACTCTAAATGAAAATCTCTTAGACGAACTTTGGGGGAGGTTAGGTCTTTGGGGCCTAAGACGTGATAATTTTTTTTTTTTTCTGTTTCTGGTATGTATATGTGTTCTGCCTGTGCCCTTAGGAAATTCCATTATTCTTCCTTTGAATTTGGGTTGGTCTTTTACTACTTCCCTTGTTTCCAATTTTAAACCATATCTACATTTTATCTTCATTATCCTTATTCAAACAGTCAATAAGTGAGCTAAACTTTCTTGCTGAAAAGTATACTGGATAATGTGCTTAATGATTTCATAGCAGAAATCAGCTAGGCTCTTCTTACATTTAAAAGATAAAACAATAACAGCAGCAGTTCAATATGCAAAGATCCTACAATTCTGCATACTCAAAATGTATTTGCTTTGATGATTTATTTAATGCTTCAGAGACATTTCATTAAATACCTCAGTCCTTTTTAACTTCTATTGTCTGTGGTTGGCTATTTAGCAATTTTAAAATGTTTTCTCCTCCATAAAATTTTGTGCCTAAGGAATAGCTATTTATTAGGTTAACAGTGATCCCTTGATTTTTCAACTCTTTATTTTATTTCTTTCCATAAAAAGCAGGTCAATAAATTTTGTTATGCTGAAACACAGAGACAAAAAATGATACCCTCTGCTTACTTTATAATAATGAAAATTTACCTAATTTTAATGTTCTACTTACATAATTTTAACTCTGTCACCTGTGGCCTTGCAAAGGAAAGAGGAAGCACTATTTTGGGGAGGGGTGCTGGAAATCTAAGTAAAATAGGAAAGGAGAACAGATGATCATAAAACCACAGGAATTTGGATTTCATCTTATATGAAAGAAGGAGGAGTCTTAGACTCTAGTATTGCTATGCTCCAAAGACCTAGAACTCATTTATGTTACATGGTCACATACCACTACAAGGGTACTTTGACAATGTAGGTTAGGGGAAGTCAGACTCTATGTATAATCTTTCTACTCTGGAAGAAGGTGTTGCTCTATTTTCTACTGTGACTTCTGAGGTATTGCTTCCCCTCCAGTGGTTGTTTTTAACAGCAAAAATTAGCCTATCTCCCCACCCAGTGGGGGTTATTTCTCATCCTAATATTGAAATGTTCCAAAATTTAGCTATTGTTGCCTTTATTACTACCCTGCTCATAATATGGTTTATTCCCTCTCTGTCCCTATTCTAAGAATCTGGGGCTATATTGAGGAAAAATCAAATATTAAATAGGCCTGGGTAGCTAAAGTATAAAGGTCAAGAAGAAGTATAGTATAGGGTTACCATACTCAAAAAGGTTGCAGTCAGACCATGGAGAGCCTTGAATGCCAGATAGAAAAATTATACCACATTTGCTAAACAACTGTGAATATAGATGAATAATTAAAAAAGTGAAGATGTGATTAAATTAAGATTGTGTGTATACAAGTAAAAATAAATAAGGCAATTAAGTAAGCTAGATAGAGGTTTCCACTCTGTAGCCTAATTAATACCAGCCAACAATACCAAACTCTATGCTCCAAAGTCAGACCCATGGGTCTTATACCATTCTGATCACTAGGCTCCTGGAACACTGGTACAGTACAATTTTCATTCAAGAGGGATCAAGGACACAGAAGTACAGTATTTTTTGATATCCCAAGGGAACAGATGCCTTAAGGAGTAGTATCACCTCCAGTATCAATGGAACAGGGGAACTGAAAAGCAGTATTACTTCCAGTCCCAAGGAGCATGAGGAACCGTATTGGCTGCAATAACAAGAAATCACAGTCCTTTCCTGGATAAGGACCAGAGTGAGACCAGGAGAGCAGTGATGACAATGCTACCCAGATCATACTACCTTGGCAGCACTGAAAAATCCTAAGATCCCAGAACTAACTCAGAAAAAAAAGTGCAAAATAGACTGAAGCTTGAGATAGTCCCTCTTCATCACCCTACACCAGGAACAAAAGACACTTTTTACTATAAACTCAAAGTAAAGAAATAGAAAGGTGAAAAAAGCAAACAACAGCAAAAAAAAAAGGGATGGTAATAAAAAAAAAAAAACTACTACAGTGACAGAATAGAACATGATAAAAATTCAGAAGAAGACAATGAAGTAAAAATAATTTCAAGCAAAGCCTTAAAAGGAAAAACATGGACGGGACATAAGCACATAGAGCTAAATTAACTGACTTTCAAAACCAAATTAAGCGTCATAAAGAAAAAAAATAGGCAAAGGAATGAGATCAAGAAAAGAAAATTATGAAAAGATAATTAAAATCTTAGTAAAAGAGCCAGAAAATACTGAAGAAAATAATATTTTTAATAAAAGACTTTATCTAATGGAAAGAAGAGGTAAAGATTTCACTAATAAAATTAGCTCCTCAGAAAGAAGAATTATCAAGATTAGGGAAAGATAGAAAAGCTTATTGAAGAAAATACTTCCTTAATAATTGGAATGGTAAGGGGGTGGAGCCAAGATGGTGTAGTAGAAACAGCACTTCCATGGTGCTCCAGGCCACAGCACTTCAAAATTATGTAAAAGGAGGACTCTGAACAACCACTGGTGCTCCAGAACCCACAGAACGAAACAGAAACAGAGAAGCTAACCTCCCACTGAGGACAGCCCAGGAGCCCAGCACGGAGCAGGCAGAGCAGCACTCTGGGAGCTGAGCCCAGGACCATATGAGTCAGAGGTTTTAGTCCCAGGGTGACCATACCAGGAGCCCACTGGAGGGACCCCAGAACACCAGCAGCTGTGGGGTCCCCAGAATTACCAACACATAGATGCCTAGGACAAAGTGAGAAGTTAGTGCCCTATGGACTTTGGGACCAGTATTTGAGAGCACTTCAGCTTCTTCCCCTGGGGTGAGGAACCAGTGAGGAGCCACTGCACAGCTGCCATTTTGCAGCTTCAGTTGCAGCTTCAGTTTCTGGCCTGCAAACTGTAGGGGGATCCAGCAATCAGTCTGGGAAGTAATCATTCTTGCTTTAACCTCCCTGGATCTGGATTGTGGTCTGGGGTGGAGGTTTGGGGTATGTGACCAGCTTGCCAGAGTATGTGGGGGGTTCAGGGAGGGCACCCAAATAATACCTCCAGCAGTTGAGAGGACCCCAACATTTGGGATGAAAGCTCCCCTGTCTGGTGGCAGACTCCTACTGTGGCAACAAGCCCAAAAGTCAAGTAATTAAGTGGAAACATGCCTAGGCACAGGAAACAAAATAAACAGAAAAATTCAGCATTAGACTCCTATTTTGAGGGCAAAGAGGATCAAATCATTGAACAGGAGGAGGACTGTGAGATCAGAAATCCTGCACCAAAGGCCCCAAATGAAAATATGAGAGGGTTACAGGCCATAGAGGACCTTAAGAAGGATTTAAAAAAACAAATAAGAGAAGTGGAGTAAAAATTGAAAAGACAAATGAAAAGGATGCAGGAAAAGTATGAAATGAGAGTCAACAGCCTGACTGAGGAAAATAACACCTTAAAAATAGACTAACTCAAATTGCAAAGGAGGCTCAAAAGGGCAATGAGGAGAAGAATGCCTTAAAAACCCAAATTTGCCAGATGGAAAAAGAATCTCAAAAGCTCACTGTGGAGATTCATTCCTTCAGAATTAGACTGGAGCAAATGGAAGTTAGTGACTTTATGAGAAATCAAGATGATGTTAAACAGATCCAAGCAATTGAAAGAATAGCAGGCAATGTGAAATATCTCATGGGAAAAACCACTGACCTGGAAAATAGATCCAGGAGAAATAATCAAAAAATTATTGGACTACATGAAAGCCATGATCAAAGAACCCAGAAATCATCCTTCAAGAAATTCTCAAGGAAAATTGCCCTGCTGTTTTAGACCCAGAGGGGGAAATAGAGGTTGAAAGAATCCACATATCACCTCCTGAAAAAGATCCCAAAAAGAAAACTCCTAGGAATATTATAGCTAGGTTCCAGAAATACCAGATTAAGGAGAAAATATTACAAGCAGCCAGGAAGAAACAATTTCAATATTGTGGAAACACAATCAGAATAGCCCAGGACCTGGCAGCTTCTACATTGAGGGATCAAAGGGCATGGAATATGATATTCTGGATGGCAAAGGACCTGGGATTAAAACTAAGAATCACCTACTCAGCAAAACTGAGTATCTTTTTTCAGGTGAAAATGGTCATTCAGTGGAATAGAGGACTTTCAAGCACTCTTGAGGAAAAAGACAGAGTTGAATAGAAAATTTGACATTCAGACACAAGAAACAAGAGGTACTTGAGAAGGTAAACAGGGAAAAGAAATCAAAAGGAACTTATCAAAGTTGAACTATTTACATTCCTACATTGAAAAACAATAACTGTGCCTGATGAAACCTTTCTCAGGATGAAAATAATTGAAGAAGGCTATATGGGTATATGAATACATATGTGAATGTGTGTATATATGTTTACAGGTACACATGGATAGAGGGCACAGGTGGAATTTGGTTGGAAGGAATGATACTTAAGGGGTGAAGTTAAGAGGAGAGAGAGCAATGTGGCAAGAGGAGATGGGGAGAAATGGTGGCCGGGGTAAACTAACTCCTGTAGATTAGGCAAGGGGAAGTAGTTGCAGGTGAGGGGAAGAAAAGGAAGGCAAAAAGGCAAAACCATATTCTCACTGAATTTTGCTCATGGAGCGAATGACATACATACTAAATGGGATATCTCACCTTGCAGAATAATGGGGGGAGAGGATGAGAGGGAGGGTCATGGAGGGGAGGGCATGCTGGGAGGAAGGGAGGTTGGAGGCACCAATGGATCAGGTGGGGGTTGGGATGGGTGGTAGGGAAATATAGCCAGTCTTTTACAATATATTTAATATAGTAATGTTTTGCATAGCTATACATGTACAACATATATTGAATTGCTTATCTTCCCAGCGGGAGTGGGTGACAAGGGACAAAGGGAATGGATCTGAGATTTGAAGTTTTAAAATTAAATATTTCAAATATATATAAATACTATGATTAATACTTTTTTGCATGTAACTTGGAGATAAGATGTGCAGGCATTCCTTGTCCCAATGGATAAGTTGAAGGAGGTTATGGGAGAAGATATGGGAGAGAGCAGATTGGAAGAGTGGATATCCTGTGGGATTCCTATTTAATAAAGCATTTGGGAAAAAATGGATTGGGGCAGTGGCTAGGTGGTGCAGTGAAAATAGCACTAGCCCTGATGTAAGGAGGACTTGAGTTCAAATCCAGCCTCAGACACTTAACACATAAACTAGCCATGTGACCTTGGGCATGTCACTTAAGTCCAATTGTCCTACATCCTCCCCTAAAAAAAAGGGGGAAAAAAGCATTCAAAAATTGGAATTGGGTAAATAGAAGCCAATGGCTCCAAGAGACATCAAGAAACAATGAAACAAAATCAAAAGAATGAAAAATACAAGAAAATATGAGATATCATATAGAAAAAAAAAAGAAAGGAACTGGAGAAAAAGATCAAAAAGAGAAAATTTAAGTATTACTGGGTTACATAAAAACTATGATTAAAGAAAGAACCTGGATATCATATTTCAAGAAATTATAAAGGAAAATACTGTTGATAGCCTAGGACTACAGGATGAAAAAGAAATTAAAATAATCCATGGATATGCCTAAATAAAATCTCCTATAAATATTAAAGGCAAATTCTAGAACTCTCAGACCAAAGATAAAATATTTCAAGGAGTCAGAAAGAAACCATTCAAATATCATGGAACCACATTTAGGATCACACAGGCTTTAGCAGCTACCAAGTAAAAGAAGTAGAGAAAGAATAATGTGATATTATGAATGTTAGAAGAACTAGGATTGAAACCAAGAATGATCTAATCAACAAAAATTAGTATGTTTCAAGAAGAAAAAAAAATTCAAGATATAAAGGACTTCCAGATTTCTGAAAAGACCAGTGCTGAATAGAACATGTGACTTTCAAATATAAGACTCAAGAGAAGGATAAACATGTAAACATGAACTAGTAATCATAGAGGACTCATTAAGAGTAAACCATGGACATTCCTATATGGGGATACTAAACATTTAAAATCTGAGAATTTTATCATAATTATGGAGTTAGAAAGATTCTACACAGAAGGTGAGGGAGTGTTGATGATAGTGGTATGGTACAAAAAAAAACAAAAACATATGGGTGAGAAAGAGGGATGTTTTAGGAGAGGATGGACAGGAAAAATTATTTGACATAAAAGATGTACACTAGGAATAGCTTTTTAAGTGGAGAGGAAAACTGGGGGGACAAACAATGTTTTAACATCACTTTGATCTAAATTGGTTCAAAGAGGGGAACACACACACACACACACACACACACACACATCTTTTCTCCACTATTTGCAAAGGCTTATCAAACAGTTATTTTGCTTTCTTGTTCTTTATCTTTGGATTTTGTTGTTGCTACTGCCTCCTGTAAAATATGGTGAACTTACAAAAAATACTTTATAGAGCTAGAAAAAATAGGGGCGGCTAGGTGGCGCAGTGAATAGAGCGCCGGCCCTGGAATCAGAAGGACCTGAGTTCGGAGCCGGTCTCCGACACTTAATCCATACAAACAAAAACCTAGCCATGTAACCTTGGGCAAGTTACTTAACCCCAATTGCCCTAAAGGGGCGGCTAGGCGGCGCAGTGAGTAAGAGCGCCGGCCTCAGAGTTTGGATGACCCGAGATCAGATCCGGCCTCAGAAAATGAGCACCCACGCATAAATAATAATGACTAGCCGTGTAACCTTGAGCAAGTTACTTAACCCCAATTGCTTTAAAAAAAAAATAACAACAAAATTCATCTAGCAAAGGTCCTGAATATGAATAGAATAAATGAAAAGTAATGCTATGGAAGGAGACTTTGCCATACCAGATGATAAATTGTATTACAAAGCAACAATCATCAAAACTAGGCAGTAGTGCCTAAAAATAGAGTGGCAGATCAGTGGTATAAATTAGGTCCACAGGTCAATGAATATAGTAATGTACTGTTTAATAAACCCAAAGACTCCAGTTTCTGGGATAAGAACTAACTATTTTACAAAATCTGCTGGGGAAAATGGAAAATAATATGGCAGAAACTGAGCATAGACCAATCTCTTATACCACATACCAAAATAAAGTCCAAATGGGTAAACAATTTAGATATAAAAGCTGATACTATAAGCAAACAGAGTAAAAGAAATAGTTTATGTGTCAGATTTGTAGAGAATGGAAGAATTTATTACCAAACAAGAGATAAAGAATTTTATGAAATGCAAAATGAATAATTTTTATTACATTAAATTAAAAAGTGTTGAATAAACAAAGCCAATGCAATCAAGATTAGGAGAGAAACAGAAAACTGGGAAAGACTTTTTATAACAAATGCCTCTGATAAAGGTCTCATTTCTAAAATATTTAGAGAATGATATCAAATTTATAAGAATACAAGTCATTCCTCAATTGATAAATGGTCAAAGGATATGAACAGGCAGTTTTTAGAGGGATAATTAGAGATATGTATTGTCATATGAAGAAAAAAATCCTCTAAATCACTTTTGATTAGAGATGCAAATCAAAACGGTTCTTAGGTACCACATCACACTGTCAGATTTGCTAACATGACAAAACAGGAAAATGATAAATACTAGAGAAGATGTGGGAAAATGGGAACATTGATGCATTATTGGTTGAGTTGTGAACTGATCCAATCATTCTGGAGAACAATTTGGAACTATGTCCAAATGGCTAAAAATATATGCATACCCTTTGACCCAGCAATACCTCTTCTAGGTCTGTATTCCAAAGAGATCATGAAAATGGGAAAAGGACTCACATGTACAAAAATATTTATAGCAGCTCTTTTTGTTATGTCAAACAATTGGACTTTGAGGGTATTTCCATCAATTGGATGATGGCTGATCAGGTCACGGTATATGAATGTAATAGAATACCATTGTGCTATAATAAATTATGAGCAGGTAGACTTTAGAAAAATCTGGAAAGACTTACATGAATTGATGGTGAATGAGGGGAGCAAAACCAGGGGAACATTGTACACAATTACAACCACACTGTGTGATGACTAACTCTAATAGACTTGGCTCTTCTGAGTAATGCAAGGTGCTAAAACAACTCTGAAAGACGTATGATAGAAAATGCTATCCACATCCAGATGAAGGATTGCAGAGTCTGAATGCAAACTGACACATACCATTTGCTCTCTCTTATGTTTTTGTGCGTGCATGTGTGTGTGTTTGTGTGTGTGTGTGTGTGTGTGTATCTTCTTTCTCATGATTTGTTCCATTGGCTAAAATTATTCTCTACAACATGACTATCAGACTATATACTGTCTTTGAGAAGGTGGAGAGTAGGGAGGTGGTGAAACTTTAAACTTCAAAAGCTCGTGGAAATGAATATTATAAACTAAAAACAAATAAATCATAAAAAATGTTCTGAACCTCTTTGCATAGCTCTTCAGACATTATCTCTACCAGATCTAATACACTAAATCTATTTATCATTTCCACTTCAAATTCTTAAGATAAATTATTTAGGTCCTGCCTATGAAGTCTAATAGGTTTCCCTACTTTCTTCAACTTTTGAGTATGAATCTTCTGTGAGGTAGGGGAAGAAAAAGTTTGTTTTTAGGAGGAAGAGAGAGAGAGAGAGAGAGAGAGAGAGAGAGAGAGAGAGAGAGAGAGAGAGAGAGAGAGAGAGAGAGAGAGAGAGAGAGAGATTTTTCCCACAGAAGAGAAATTCCCTCTCTTAGCCTTAGATCTAAATCTTCTTGCATCTACTTAAAACCCCCAGAGGTATGATTAGCTTAAATGGCTAACTAATTAGTTGCTCTTCTCAATCAAAAAGATTCAGATTCCAAATACAGATCACAGGATATATCCCATCTTATTTACAAATGTAAAAAGTAATTAAAATGGTTTGTTGCTTAATTAATTGAGTCAATTGAAGTACCTTTTTCTGTAATTAGAGTTATTAAGATGGAGAGAGGTAGGAAGTCACACTTTGTATTTCTTACCCATAGGATGATAAGGCATTGGTCTAGAAGCAGAAAGAACTTCAGAACTGATACCCTAGACCATAACTAACTCATGACATAATTTGGGTTATGATGTGTATGGAGAGTGCCCAATAACTAAAAGAACAAGAATGTATTATCTAATAAGTTTAAAAGTAAGTAAATATAAGCATTAAGGATCCATTTTATGAAGTACATGATTTTTTTAAGGTAAGGGATGGAGTTTACTAATGAAAGGTACATTTGTTTTTATATAATTGAAGAGATTCATATGGTTGAGTAATATATTTCATATTATAGATATATATTTTGTTCTCTAATAGGAGTAGAAGAGGGCTGAGTCAAGATAGCAGAGTAGAAACAGGACTTTCACACAGCTCTAGCACCCACTTTCACCAATTTATATAAAAGGGGACTATGAACAAACTTTGGAGCTACAGAAACCACAAAATGACAGAAAGAAGCTAACCTCCCACTGAAGACAGCCTGGCAGCCCAGCAGGAATTAGCAAGCACAGTGCTCTAGGAGCCAACCACAACTCTGTATGAGCCACAGTTTTAGCCCCAGACAGGCCTGACCAGCAGCTGAGATGGAGGGACTTCAGAACACCAGAAGCTGTGGCTGTTTCCAGAATTATCAACACATATATGCTAAGGACAAAGTAAGAGGTCAGTGAAGTATAGACTTTGGGCCCACTAGTGGGTAGTGTGTTGGCCTATTCCCCCTGGGGAGAGAAGCCACTGAGATGCCTTGGCACAGCCAGCACAATGTTACAGCTTCACCTCCTCACCTGCAGACTGTAGGGGGATTAAGCAAACACTCCAGGGGGTAAGCACTCTTGCTTTAGCCTTCTTGGATTTGGATTGTGGTCTAGGGTGGAGGTCTTGGGGTGTATGACCAGCTGGCCAGAATGTGTGGAGGCTTCAAAGAGGACAACCAACTAATACCTCCTGCAGTTGAGAAAACCGCCGCATTTGGGACAGAAGCTCCCCTGTCTGGTGGCAGAGTCCTACTGTGGCAACAAGCCCAAAATTCAAATAATTGAGTGGCAATAAGCCCAGGCAAAGGAACTAAAACAAACAGAAGAATCCAATATTGGACTCCTATTTGGGGGACAAAAAAGATCAAAGCATGCAACAGGGGGAAGACAGTGAAGTCAGAAATCCTGCACTAAAAGCTTCAAAAGTACATACTATCTGGTTACAGTCCATAGAGGACCTTAAGAAGCAAATAAGAGAAGCGGAGGAAAAATTGGTAAGAGAAATGAGAACGATGCAAGAAACTTATGAAATGAGCGTCAACAGCCTGACTGAGGAAAATAACACCTTAAAAAATAGACTAACTCAAATGACAAAAGAGGCTCAAAAAGGTAATGAGTACAAGAATGCCTTAAAAAGCCGAATTTGCGGGGGAGGGGATGGGACGCAAGATGGCAAAGTAGAAACAGCATTTCCGCACAGCTCTAGCTCACACCACTTCCAATTTATGTAAAATGAGACTCTGAACAAACTCTGGAGCTACAGAACCCACAAAATGACACAGAGAAGCTAACATCCTACTGAGGACAGACTGGCAGCCTGTTAGGGAGCAGCCAGTGCTGTGCTCTTGGAGCCAATACCAGCCCTGTGTGAGTCAGAGGTTTTAGCCCTAGGGTGGGCCTGACCAGCAGCCGGCTGGAGGGAATCTAGAACATCAGCAGATGTGGCATTTCCCAAATTATCAACACTTAGATGCCAAGGACAAAGTAAGATATCAATGCAGTATGGACTTTAGGACTTATTATTTGGGGAAGTGCACAGGCCTCTTACATCCAGAGCAAGAAGCCACTGAGGTGCCATGGCACAGCCAGCACCATGTTGCAGCCTCAGCTCCTGGTCTGCAGACTGTAGGGGGACCAAGCGACCAGTCTGAGGGGTAATCACTCTTGCTTTAATCTTCTTGGATATGGATTGCTGTCTGGGGTGGAGGTCTTGGGTTGTGTGACCAGCTTGCCAGCATTTGTGGAAGCTTCATAGAGGCCACACAACTAATACCTCCAGCAGATGAGAAAATACCAGCTTTTGGGATGGAAGCTCCACTGTCTGGTGGCAGGGTCCTATTGTGGCAACAAGCCCAAAAGTCAAGTAATTGAGTGGCAACATGCCTAGGCAAAGGAAATAAAATGAACAGAAAAAATCAACATTAGACTCCTATTTTGGGGGCAAAGAGGATCAAAGCACGGAATAGGAGGAGAACTGGGAAGTCAAAACTCCTACTCCAGAAGCCCTACATAAAAATACAAACTGGTTACAGTATATAGAGGACCTTAAGACGCAGATAAGAGTAGTGGAGGAAAAATTAGGAAGAGAAATGTGAAAGATGCAAGAAAAGTATGAAATTAGCATCAACACCCTGACTGAGGTAAATAATACCTTAAAAAATAGAATAACTGAAATGGCAAAAGAGGCTCAAAAAAGGCAATAAGGAGAGGAATGTCTTAAAAATAAAAATTTGCCAGATGGAAAATGAATCTCAAAAGCTCACTGAGGAGATTCATTCCTTCAGAATTAGACTGGAGCAAAGGGAAGCTGGTGACTTTATGAGAAATCAAGGTGCTGTTAAGGAGATCCAAACAAATGAAAGAATAGAAGGCAATCTGATATATCTCATGGGAAAAACCACTGACCTGGAAAATAGATCCAGGAGTAATAATTTAAAAATAATTGGACTACCTGAAATCCATGATCAAAGAAAGAACCTAGAAAACATCCTTCAAGAAATTCTCAAGGAAAACTGCCCTGATGTTTTAGAACCAGTTTTTAAATGAAATGTTTAAAAATAGATAAATACTATTATTAACACTATTTTACATATAATTGTGGAATAAGATATAGAGGCATTGTGACACAGAGACTCTCCTTGCCCTACTGAAAAAGTCAAAGGGGGTAAGGAGAAAATATGGGAGAAAGCAGATTAGATGAGGGGATATCCTGTGGAACTGCTTTTGTGGGGTGGTGGGTAGGGGGAAAATGGGGAAAAAACTGTAACTCAAAATGATGTTGAAATGAAAACCAGAAATTAATCAAGCATTTTGAAAAAAATTATTGGACAATCTGAAAGCCATGATCATAGAAAGAACCTAAAAATCATCTTTCAAGAAATTCTCAAGGAAAATTGCCATGATGTTTTAGAACCAGAGGGCAAAATAGAGGTTGAAAGAATCCACCAATCAACTTCTGAAAAAAGATCCCAAAAAGAAAATTCCTAGGAATATTATAGCCAGGTTCCAAAATTCCCAGATCAAGGGGAGAATATTACAAGCAGCCAGGAAGAAACAATTTGAATATTGTGGAAAGACAATCAGGATAACACAAGACCTGGCAGCTTCAAAAGTGAGGGATCTAAGGGCCTGGAATATGATATTCCAGAGGACAAAGTAGCTGGTATTAACACCAAGAATCACCTACCCAGCAAAACTGAGTATCATATTTCAGGGGAAAATATGGTCATTGATGCAATAAAGGACTTTCAAGTATTCTTTTATTTTTCAAATGCTTTGTTAACTTCTGATTTACATCATTTATTTCCATCAAATTTTGAGTCACACTTTGTTTGCCAATTTCCCCTGCCCATCACACCAGAATAGCAGTCCCACAGGATATCCCCTCATCCAATCTGCTGTCTCCCATCTCTTCTCCCATAACCCCTATAACTTTTCCAGTAGGGCAAGGTGAATCCTTGTGCCCCAAAGCCTGCATATTTTATCTCCTAATTATATGCAAAACAGTATTAATCATAGTATTTATATATTTTTTAAAAATTTGATTTTAAAAGGAAGATAAGAAACTCAGTATATACTGTACATGTGTAGCTATGCAAAACATTACCATAGTAGATATATTGTAAAAGATTGACTATATTTCCCTCCCTCCTATCCCACCTGCTACCTGGTCCACTCCCCATGTTGGTCCTGTACCTTTTCAAAAGTGGGTGCTTTCAACTCCCCCCCAAGACTGCTCCACCTTCCATTGTCCCCCCTCTCATGCCCATCTCCCCTACTCTGCTGTAGGGTGAGAAACTCTATTTATTATGTATGTCATTCTCTCACTGATCTAAATTCAATGAGAATAAGGTTTTGCCTTTTTGCCTTCCTGTTCTTCCCCTCCCTTGTATCCATTTTCCCTTGCTACTTCTACGTGAGATAGTTCACCCCATTCTGTCTCTCACCATCTCGTCTCATTATATTCCTCTCTCACATTTTAATTTCACCTGTTAAGTATCATCCCTTAATATTAAATTCGACCTGTGCCTTCTATCTATGTATACTTGAAAACATATATACACACATTCACATATGTATTCATATGGCCATTTACCCTTCTTCAACTATTTTCATACTGAGAAAAATTTCATTGGTTATAGCTATCATTTTCCCCTGTAGGAATGTAAATAGTTCAACTTTGATAAGTTCATAATGATTTCTTTTCCCTGTTTACCTTCTCAAGTATCTCTTGCTTCTTCTATCTGAATGTCAAATTTTCGGTTCAACTCTGGCCTTTTCCTCAAGAATGCTTAAAAGTCCTCTATTCCACTGAATGACCATATGTTCCCCTGAAACATGATACTCAGTTTCGCTGGGTAGGTGATTCTTGGTTTTAATCCCAGATCCTTGGCCCTCTGGAATATCATATTCCAAGCCCTTAGATCCCTCACTTTTGAAGCTGCCAGATCCTGTGCTATCCTGATTGTGTTTCCACAATATCCAAATTGTTTCTTTCTGGCTGCTTATAATGTTCTCTCCTTGATCTGGGAATTCTGGATCCTAGCTACAATATTCATAGGATTTTTCTTTTTGGGATCTTTTTCAGGAGGTGATCTGTGGATTCTTTCAATCTCTATTTTGCCCTCTGGTTCTAAAACATCACAGAATGTTCCTTGAGAATTTCTTGAAGGATGATTTCTAGGTTCTTTCTTTGGTCATGGTTTTCAGGTAGTCTAATAATTTTTAGATTGTCTCTCCTGGATCTATTTTCCAAGTTAGTGGTTTTTCCCATGAGAAGTTTCATGTTGCCTTCTATTCTTTCATTTGTTTGGATCTGTTTAACAGCATCTTGATTTCAAATAAAATCACTAGCTTCCATTTGCTCCAGTCTAATTCTGATGGAATGATTCTCCTCAGTGAGCTTTTGAGATTATTTTGCCATCTAGCAAATTCAGCTTTTTAAGGCATCATTCTCCACATTGCCTTTTTGAGCCTCTTTTGCCATTTGACTTATTCTATTTCTTAAGGTGTTATTTACCTCAGTCAGGCTGTTGATTCTTATTTCATACTTTTCTTTCATCTTTCTCATTTCTCTACCCAATTTCCCCCACTTCCCTTATCTGCTTCTAAAGGTCCTCTATGGTCTGTAACCAGCTTGTATTTTCATTTGGGACTTTTGGTGCAGGAATTCTGACATCACAGTCCTCCTCCTGTTCCATGCTTTGATCCTCTTTGCCCCCAAAATAGGAGTCTAATGTTGAATTTTTCTGTGTATTTTGTTTCCTTTGCCTAGGCATGTTGCCACTCAATTACATGACTTTTGGGCTTATTGCCACAGTAGGACTCTGCCACCAGCCAGGGGAGTTTCCGTCCCAAATACTGGGGTTTTCTAAACTTCTGGAGGTATTAGTTGTGTGGCCTCTGTGAAGCCTCCACACACTCTGGCAAGCTGGTCACACACCCCAAGACCTCCACCCCACCCCACAATCCAGATCCAAAAAGGGTATAGCAAGAGCAATTACCCCCAATCCTGATTGCAGGATGCCCCTACAGTTCACAGGCCAGGAGATGAAGCTGCAGGGTGGCAATATGTTGCAACCTACACTGGCTCCTCAGGGGATTCTCGCCCCCAGGGGAAAAAGGCCACTTGCTCTCCCAAACAGTCTCAAATTCCATAGGGCACTGACCTCTCACTTTGTCCTAGGCATCTATGTGTTGATGATTCTGGAAATGCCACAGCTGCTGGTGTTCTGGGGTCCCTCCAGCTGGCTGCTGGTCTGGCCACCCTAGGGCTAAAGACTCCAACTCATGGGGACCTGGGATTGGCTTCCAGAGCACTGTGCTGGCTGCTCCCTGCCGGGCTGCCAGGCTGTCTTCAGTGGGAAGTTAGCTTCCCTATTTCATTTTGTGGGTTGTGGAGTTCCAGAGGTGGTTCAAAGTCTCCCTTTTATATAATTTTGAAGTCGTGTGCTGGAGAGCTCTGTGGAAGAGCTGTTTCTATTCTGCTATCTTGACTCTGCCCTGACTTTCAAGTATTCTTGAAGAAAAAAACAAGAGTTGAATAGAAAATTTGACATTCAGATACAAGAAGCAAGAGAAACATGAAAAAGTAAATGGGGAAAGGAAATCATAAGCAACTTATCAAAGTTGAACTATATACATTCCTACATGGAAAAACAATAATTGTAACTGATGAAACTTTTCTCACTATGAAAATAGTTGAATGTAATAGAAGGTGTATGCATACATATGTGAATGTGTGTGTATATATATACATATATATATATATATGTATATATATATATATATATATTCACAGGTATACATAGATAGATGGAAGAGGACCAATTTAATAGGAAGGGATGATACTTAAAAGGTGAAATTAAGAGGTGCGAGATTAATATAATGAGAGGAGATGTGGAGAGACAAAATGGGGTAAACCATCTCATATAAAAGAAGCAAGGGAAAATGGTTACAATGGAGGGAAAGAGCAGGAAGGCAAAAGGGAATGGGTCAACCTTATTGGTATCAAATTTGTCTCAGGGAGGGAATGACATACACACTAAATAGGGTATCTCATGGTACAGGAGAGTGGGGGGAAGGCAATGAGAGTGGGGATGATGGAAGGGAAGGAATGCTGGATGGGAGGGAATTTGGAAACACCCACTTTTTAAAAGGGACAGGACTGAAATAGAGAATAGATCAAGTGGGAGGTAGGATAGAGGGAGGGAAATATAATCCATATTTTATAATATATCTACTATGGTAATGTTTTGCATTAGCTACACATGTAAAACCTATATTGAATTGCTTATATTCCCAGTAAGGGTGGGTGACAAGGGAGGAAGGGAATGAATCTGAATTCTAATAGGAGTAGAAAAGTAACTTTAAATACAGTGTATATATATATATATATATATATATATATATATATATATATATATACACATACATATATATATACATATATATATATATATATCTGTGTGTGTGTGTATTCATGCATACATGTATACACACGGATTTGGACCACTTTGACGAGACAATAATCTGTACAATTGGTATGAGGACTTTGATCTCTTTTTCTTCAATATGAAGTGATGCCTCATTTTATATGTCAGTAATTTAATATAAAGAAGCAGAGCAAATATTTTATTTATTTACATCTAGATGAATCTAAACATAAAGAAGCAAAGTTTCAATGGTACGAAACAGTTAGAGGACCATCCTGAGGCTTTCATAGTTGTAATTTGCACATACTATTTTTGTTAAGAGGTCAGGAAAACCTTTAAAAACAGAGAAATCATGTTAAAAATTGCATAGTGAGATATATTTTTCCAAAGGGCTATCATTACCATGGGCAGATCCTTCACAGTTATGACATTTTAAGTGAGAGCTGAGTCACTGAAAGTCCAGCATCTCTCATTTAAACAATGGAATCTAAAAAGGGAACGGGATAGTAACTGGGTATATGAGGTACTTGTGGAAAAGGGAAGCATAGAAAAAAGGCAGAAGAAGCTGTTCTCTAGCAACTGTTCCAGATAGAATCAGTCAGTTTATAGAAGGCTTCAGTGCATGATTCTCGAATATTCAAAGAGGATTAATTTCATTGTCCAATAGGTACTTTGCTAGCTCTTGCCCTTCATCAATACCCAGAAAGGTAAAACTTCTCTAAGGGCTTTGTTGCTCTTTACCTATGAGTGTTGTTCCTCCTTCTACCTTTGACTTGAGAAAGAAATCAGAGGAGTAGCTTTACGTTTTAGTATCCTGGTTTGCTGACTTAAAGAGTCTATTTGAACTGTGCGGGTTCCATTCAGATTGGACAACACAGTATCCAGGCAGTTGAATAAGAGGCTGATCTTGTCAGTATAACTGAAGGAGAGCCAATGTAAAGAGCTTTTGCAGTTTTTCAGCTTAAAAACAATTGCTATTGGGGAGGCTAGGTGGCTCAGTGAGTAGAGTGTCGGCCCTGGAGTTAGAAGGACCTGAGTTCAGATCCGGCCTCAGCCACTTAATACACACACACACACACACACACACACACACACACACACACACACCCCTAGCCGTGTGACCTTGGGCAAGTTACTTAACCCCAATTGCCCTCCAAAAAGCAAAAAAAACAAAACAAAAAAACAAACAAACAAAAAAACAATTGCTATTCACAGTAAGAGCTGACTCTTTCTAAAAGGCATTTTTAAGGGTGATGGTTAACTGGAAGAAATTTATGTAAAGGCTAAGTTCAAATAGAGAGAAGAGAATCTCCTTAATTGAAATGGGAGTGAGAGTGAAGCAAGGAGTCAATCAATAGTCAAGTAACAATTATTAAGTGCCTCCTATGTGCCAGGCATTATGTGACTCAATAAGCAGAGAAGCAGATTTATGTGGTGCAGAAGCTCCTAAATTGACCAATAATAAAGAAACCTATAGTACAAAGTTATGAATTAGCCTAAGCATATGTGTTTTCCCTCCCTCTTACACTGCTTTGTCAGGTTCCTGCAAATGTTTGCCTGCTTTTCATTATAGACATTGAGTGCATTTGGTGGAAGTATAGGATTTAGGTTCATATTTGTGTCATAATGCATTTTACTATTTATTTATTAGTTCACTAAATTAATATCTATAAATTATCATCTCATTTGCTTTATTGTTAGTTAAAAGATTATGTTAGGTGTTTGTTTTAAGTGACTGTATAAAAAGCATATTTTCTGAATATTTTAACTTTTGAGTGACTAATAGAAAATAGATTGGCTAAAGACTTGGAATAGTGAGTTAGGAGAACTGTATTTCCTCCCAACACAATTACATTAGAACCCTGAATTAGTTTGAATGCAATAAGTTAGGGATGCAATAAGATAGTTATTTCTTTGAAGCTAGATCTGCCAGGGAAAAAGACAGGTTTGTGTGTACAATCGAAAACCAAAAAAAGAAAGAAGTATTGAAATACTTTATTAGAGGATTGATGCAGATGCATCTTGTGTAGTATTTGGGGGTGTTTATGCTTCACTTTAGTTGTAATCCCATTGTAGTAAAGTCATACATAAAGTTGTAAAACTAAGAGCCAAGTATTATGCTGAAGCTCAGTCAAGGAATACATTATAATTGTGGATTGCTGATACTCAATATATGACAATTCAATCTAGACTGCAACCACAAGAAAGTGGAGAACTCCATGCCAATCAAGCTGACCCCAAGGTGAACAAATATTATACAGTTATTTAAATTCATTCTACTGCCCCAAACATGCTGGTGGCTCCCTATTGTCTTTTGAATCAAATATATATTCTTGTGATTGACATTTAAATCAGTTTTCTACCTGACTCCAATTTATCTCCTGTGCCATCTTTGCACACTCTTCAGTACTGACAACATGATCTTCTTTTTCTTATCTACACCTGAAATTTCATCACCATCACTTTTTACACTGTATTCCATATTTTAAGTTATACTTCTTTACCTCTGCCTCCTAGAATTCCTAGTTTATATTAAAATTCAGCTAAAATATCTGTGACTTCAGGCTTTTCCTGATATCCCCAACTCTTAATAACTCTTCCCTCAGCCATTGCAAATGTTTGAAATTTATTCTGTACATATTTTTCAATATATTTGTTTTGGAAATACTGTCACATGGTGCCCAATGTCTCCTCTGATTGAAGGTAATCTTCCTGAGAGCAGAGACTTTTATATCTGTACTCATATTCATAGCATCCAGCATAGTTCTTAGCAAATTATAGGCATTTAATAATTATTTGATTGATTGACTCAAACTCACATACTCAAATTCACCTTGGATCAGCTAGTTGGTCTTTCTTTTAAGGGGATATGAGATACAATAATCAAATTCTTGTATTTCTTATTTTAAACTATTCCATTCAATCATTTAAATGCATTGTCGGTTGACATGAAGAGACTACAAATCTACAACACAGTATATTAAACATGTTAGCCTATAAATAAATCCATATTGAGTAAGTAAATAAATACCGCGAATAATCATGGAGGAGAGCTATAAGAGACCTTAGGAATAATTTTTTTTTTCCAACACCTTTATTCTTTTGGATAAGGAAACTTGGTCCCAAACAATTTAATGATTTGAACCAAGTCATTTTGTACCTATTGACCAATTGTACCACAGAATTACTACAGTGAGTTTTCAGCAATGAAATTGGCCATTTGGGTTCCCTTAGAATCTGGAAAATTATTCTGAAGCTCCATCTCTGGGGATCATCTATGCTATCTGACCTTCTCAGGGACTCTCTCTGCAACAAAGTATTCCCTTTTTATCTGCTACCACTGACCCATTTCTTTTTCACATAACAACATAAGAAGTTTCTGCATAAGTCCCATTTTACTGAGTACCAACTATCTTTAAGATGTGACTTCATATCTCTTCTTCCAAACAATTTTAACATAGGAAAAATGTACAAATTATAGGAACTAGGAATATATACACTTTTTAAAATCATCAATATTATTTATGCTATTGGGAATTTAGCTTTTTATATCCCTGACTACAAATGATGCTTGATGAAATATATCAAAACTTAGTCATTGGTATATAAGCCCTGTAGTTATTTTCTTAGCTATTTAAATGACTAGACTAGTTCAAAGATAATTTATGTGAATTAGAAATGGTTCTGAGGCTAAGTGACCCTGCAGAGATCCTTAGATTTTTTATCAAAGTCTTTTCTTTTTCCTATTAGCTTTGGCATTTTCCTGTGTACTTACTTGTAGGAGTGAGCTTTATCCTTGTCTACTTGTCAATTTTAGAGTCTATTCATAGAATTGTAAGTGAAGATGAAAGCCAATGCATTTAATAATGTTCTTGGTGTTCATGATTTCAAATGGGGAGAAATGTGCTAGAGGGAAAACAAAAAGAGAGAGGGGAAAGGCTGAAAATTCATTAAAGCTAAAGAGAGCATTCAAGCTGAGAGTTTAATTATTCCAAATCATAGTAACCAAATTATTCTTTAAAGTGTTTTCTGTCAAATCACAACATTTTTTTTAGTTAAAGCACATATCACATCTAAATAAAAAAATTCTCTTTTTGGTCTTGTGTAATCATCCAGAGAACATTATCACTAAAATTAACGCTATTTCACCTGGAAAAAGGAATTTTCTGGGACTTCAAGGGGGAAAATTGGGGTTCAAATGAACAAGAAGAAAAGGATTTCAGGATAAAGACCCCTTCTTAGTGATATTTGAATGAGGAGGGCAAAGCACAAGTAAAGCTGTAAAAGAGCTAAAGTTAGTCCAGTCTCTTTTTTCCCATAGATCTTCTACCCAATTAAATTCCTCATTTTCCAGGAACTTTCACTGTATTTTCTTTAGGCATGACTTTGTGCTCAGATGACTTTGATTTGAAATCAATCGGATAAGCTTAATTTGCCCATCATGGCTCATTTTACATACACACAAACATAATATTCCCCTAAATGTTTTGTATTACTTTTAGAGGCAGTTGGGTGGTAAAGTCCTTAGAGTCCTAGATTGAGAGTCAGGAAGAACTGAGTACAAATATGACCTTCAACACTAATTAGGAAGCAGTTTCAGTTTCCTCACCTAGAAATTAGGGATAATAATAACACATCTTTCATAAAAGTCTTGTGAAGATGAAATAATATTTTTGAACAGTAGGCACCTGATTTATTTTGTTCCCCTTCCCTTAGTAGCCAGGGCATATTTCTTTTTCTTTTTTTTGCTTTTTGGAGGACAGTTGGGATTAAGTAACTTGCCCAAGCTCATATGGCTAGTTTTTGTGTCAAGTGTCTAAGGCCAGATTTGAACTCAGGTCCTCCTGACAACAGGGTCAGTGATGTATTCATTGTTGTATCTAGCCACCCCTGCCAGACTCTATTTCTTTTCAGAGTCAACTAACATTAGATCTAGAAGGTTTGTTAAAGATCATCCCTCAAGAGGGTGGAGCCAAGATGGCAGAGAGGAGCCAAGAAGTTGCCTGAAATTTCCCCAGTTTCCCTCAGAAACAACATTAAATCAAGCCTTTAAGCAGATTCTGAATTGGTAGGACCCACAAAAAACATGCAGAAAGAAAAAAAAATTCTAACTTAAGATGACTCAGAAGGACTTGAGGAAAGGCCTGTCTCACTTGGGTAAAAGGCGTGCACAGCCCAACTCAAACAGTGTGCAATAAAACAAAAATGCCTCTGAAAAGAAAATTACTTTCCTAGGAGGTTCTATTGGTTCCTTCATGCTGAACAAGGTTTTATTGACATTATTATTCAAACAGAATGTACAAAAATCATTGGATTTCTAGGGAGAAGATAGAGGGAGGGAGGAAGGGAAAGGAAAAAGAGAGACATGGAGGGGCTAAGACACAGGGAAGGTGACAGGGTAGAGGGGGGTGCTCTTCTGACTTCTTGATTGTCTGAATAAAACTCAAGTTACTTTGTCTGACAAGAGAAGTTTCCACATAAAAGGGGGTGTATCTAGAAAACCAAGGGTGACAGTATCTTTGTTGCTTATTCTTCTCTTTCTTAGGATGAAGCAAAACTTTTTTGTTAGTTGTCCAATTACTTAAGAGGGTCTTGTTTCATCCCAACATCTGCCCTGAACTAACAGAGTGCTGGTACTAAGCCTACCTGGCCTTTACCACCAACCCATTGGAAGATATAATAGTAATGAAATTTGAAGATCTTCCATGCTTTTAATTGGCAAGTACACAAGTACTTAGCACTTAGTTTCAAGTTAATTATGTCAAGCCTCTGTTAAGAAACAGAAAGTATGAACCCCTGTTACTGACATAACAAGAAGGGGCTGAACAGGGAGGAGTTAATACTGTATATAAGGAAAAGCCCTAGTTGAGAGATACAGAACTTTTCTCAGTGAGTATCTGGAGGCTCGGCTGGTACTGCTTGACTGAGGACTGAACTGAGAATTGAGAAGAACTGAGAAGAGAAATGAGAACTGTGAACTGAGAACAGAACTTCTAGGAGAAAGCAGCTGGAGACTGGGGAGGAGAGGCCCCACTGGAGAAAATGATTTTGATTTTGAGAATGGAGCTGGAAAAAGTGACTTTGATTTTGAGAACAGAGCTGGAATCTAGTGAAAAGAAAAAGAATAGAAAAGAAAGAAAAAACAAGGAGTGGTGTGAGGGTTATGGGATTTAAAGATCTTCCATGCTCCATTGGACTTGCTGACATAGCAGGAAGGGGTAGGGCAAGAGGAAGCAGAAGAAAAGCTGGAGTTCCGGTGGGGACTGGTGGCGGCGGCAGCAGCAACAGCAGCAATAGTGGGGAGGTAGAGGTGGAGGCGCAAAACCCTTTTTGAGCCAGCCAGAATTTCTGCTAAGCACTCTTGTTGGGGAACACCAGGGACTGGAACTGCAGGGGGCTGGAGCTGTTGGGAGCATGCTTCCTAGACTCTGAGCAGTTGCTGTGAGTGGGGAGAGAAGGACCTTTCCCTCAGGTAGCCTGTTCTGTATTGAAGGCTTGAGAATGTGGTTGTTTACTACGTTAACTACATGTGCCAATTTCATAACTACTCTGATGGCTTTGACTTTCTGGTTTTGGGACTCCGTTATTTGGTGTTTTAGTAAATGTTCTAGCTTTATCCCCCATATAGAAAGCCTAGTATATTTTGTGATTAATAACCACATAAGGCTATTTATAATTGGCCATAGGCATTGTGAATATTGCATTGTGAATATAGGTGGCTAGGTGGTGCATTGAATAGAGCACTGGCCCCAGAGTCAGGAGGACCTGAGTTCAAATCCAGCCTCAGACACAACACAAATAAACTAGCTGTGTGATCTTGGGCAAGTCACTTAACTTTCCCTCTTCAAAAAGAACAAAAAATGAAAAAGAAAGTAAGAAAGAAAAAGAAAAGAGAATGGAGCTGGAGAAAGTAATTGAGAACAGAAATTATGGTGGTGGAGCTTCTTCTGAGAGGCCAAACTTCTGCTGAAAGCTGCCAAAGACTTCTGAGGGTCAGCTGGAGCTGCCAGCAGAAGCATGACTGTGGTGTCTGTACTTTATCTTTATGTGGCTTTGTTAAGCTTTTTCTTCACAGGAACAGAGAATGTGAGAGATTTGAGGTAGATTGGACATTGTGAGCTTAAATATAGAGCAGGAACTGCAGGGAGAGTTGGACAAGGAACTGGGAGCTCTCTGCCTTTGAACTCAGGTGGCAGTTGGTTAGATTTGGGTTGTAGGTGGGACCATGTAAGAGAAACCATGAAAACTAAGAGCTTGCCTCAAATCAAGTTGAAAAGATCTGTCTGTGGGTACTGAGTAGTGACTAATGAAATTGTAACTATTTTAGTGATAGGCTGTAACATTGTGAATGCTGTATTTTGCTTAATTTGAATGTGTCATCTTAGTTTCTTACTGAATAAATAGAGAGTTCACTATACTGTATAATCAGAACCTTGAAAAGCTGTTCATTAGCTTTACATTACCATAAGCTCTGTTCTCAGCCAAGCAAGCACAAGCAGTTTCACAGAAGACTGCTGCTGTGAACATCTCTCAAGGTTCTGTTTACACAGTATAATATACTCCCTATTCAGTAACAAACTAAGAAAAAACATTCAAAGAAAATCAAGGTACAATATTCACAATGTTCCAAATTATCACTAATATAGCCACATAATCTTCACCAAAATGGTCACATAGTTTTAAGTAAAGTAGATTCATTTAGTCAATCACAAAGTCCTTAATTCAATCACAAAGTACAAAAGTCAAAGTCCTTCACCCATGGGTTGTGATTAAGTTACAATATCATCAGTCACTACTCTGTACCATCTTAAGGGGTAGTGGAAAGCACAAAAGCCATCCACTCCTAAGTCACAAGTAAGTTACAATTTCATCAGGCAATATTAAATACCCAAGGAAAGGTCTTTTCATATTGACTCAAGGCAGGCTCTCAGCTTCCATGCTTCTTCTTCCATGGTCCTAGCTACTGTCCAAATCTAATCAACTGCCACCTGAGTTCAAAGGCAGATAGCTCCTACATCCTTGCCCAGCTCTCCATGCAGTTCCTGTTCCACATTGAAGCTCACAGTGTCCAGTCCATCTCAAGTCCTTCACAGCTTCTGTTTCTGGGAAGAGAAAACTTAACAGAGCCAAAACAATTTCTACACACATCAGGTTTAGCAGAATTACAATATTATTCACACATATGGTCAGCAATATCATCTTAATTCACTTTCTGCCTGTGAAATCAATATAGACCCCAAACAGACTATGTACTGAAACCACAATCATGCTTCCTCTGGCAGCTCTGGCCATCCCTTAGAAGTCTTTGGCAGCTCTGGCTGGTTCACAGAAGAAGCTCTACCACCACAAGTTATGTTCTCAAAATCAAAATCACTTTCTCCAGCTTTTTCTCAAAATCAAAATCACTTTCTTCAGTGTGGGCCTCTCCTCCCCAGCCTCCAGCTTTTTTCTCTAAGAAAGTTCGGTTTTCCATTCTCAGTTCTCTTCTCAGTTCTCAGTTAAGGCCTCAGTCCAGCAAGTGTAGCTGAGCTTCCAGATGCTCACTGAGAGAAGTTCTATATCTCTCAGCTAGGGCTTTTCCTTATATACACGGTATTAGCTCTTCCCTGTTCAGCCCCTTCCTGTTACATCAGCAACAGGGGTAAATACCTTCTGTTTCTTAACAGAAGCTTAATATAATTAACTTGAAACTAAGTGCTAAGTACCTGTTTACTTACCAATCAAGGGAATGGGAGATCTTCAAATTCCATTACTATTATAGAAGAAAACCATAAGTTAATTATAATGCCTCATCATCATCTTTGTCATAGCATCACATATATAATCTATTTCCCTTCCAACACAACCATTTTAAAAATGTGACCTTTGATATTTCATCAGTATTACTAATTCCCTTTTCCCCATCAATCCCTCTATCTGAGATTACTTGTCATTTGCTCTGCACATAACTTGTATGTACATCATTTTTTGCATATTATCTTTCTCATTAGTATATGTGGTCCTCTAGTTTAGGGATCATGTATTTCCCTTTCTTTGTATGCCCAGATCTTAGCACAGCATTTTGCACTTTGCATGCCCTGCATTTAGTAAGTGTTTCATGCAGAATAAAAACACTTTCAACTGACGAACTCCAACCTTCAGTCATGAAAATTCTTGTGTCTAAATTTTCATCCTAAACACCATAATGAAATTAATCCAAACTAATTTGGTTGACTGAATGGTGCACTTGTTTTAAGATTCATTTGGACCTGATCATAAGTGGTTTGACCACAACATGAATATCAAGGATCAATTGAGCCAAAGTAAATGATTTGCTATTTTTTGACTGCCTGACTAGTAAACCCAGGTAAAGTTGGCAAGGACATTGTGTACATGGAAACCTTCCCCTAAAATATGCAATGTTTTAGCAGTTTCAGATGGGGAGGGTAGATCAAATTACCCTTGACTCCCAATTTATCCACTGTTTCTGAAATCTTAATGAAAATTGTCACCCTAATATTTAATCTTAATGATTTCATTAAGACAACACAGAATCTGTGTTCATTGTAATACAAACACCTGCTACTTATATTAAGTGATTGAAGATTTATATTTTAAACTCACATTTTTCATTGATAGGTATAGATCATTTTAATTTTCCTAGCAGGGGTCAGTATTTCATTATTTAACTGTCAAATGTGGACAATTATGTAGCAGGATGATAAAACTAAATGAAAGAGCAACATCTGAAATGAGGTCCAAATGATATGTCTTAATGAATTAATATAGTCTTTTTTAAATATAAAAATAGATGCCCCATTTCATAGTCATTTTATTTTCTCTAATACATTCATAGATCTAGAACAGGAAAATATGTTAAAAGTCCATCTTGTCCAATCTTCTCATTTTGCAGATGAGGAAACTGAGGTCCAGAGATGCTTAGTGATTTGCTCAAGGCTAAACAAGAAGTGTCAGAGGCATTATTTTATACACAGATGTGGTGATTTCAGTGCCAGAGCTCAAATAATTCTCATGTGTTACTTACAGTAAACAATGGTTATGTGGGAATTTTTTTTTGCACGTAGACAATGATAATTTTTTCTTGACTCTGCACATGTTAGTTTTCTGTTTTTTGTTTGTTTTTAACAATAACAACAACATTTATGTAGTACTTCATACATGGCAGTTATGGTCTAAGCTGTACAAAATTATTATTTTATTTGATTTTCACATTCCCTTGGGAAGAAGATGTGATTATTATTCTCATTTTATAGATGAGGAAATTTAGGAAACAATGGTTAAATAACTTGCTGAGGGTCACACAACTAGTAAATGATAAAGGCCAGTTTTGGACGTAGATCTTCTTGACACCAGTCTCCATAATATGTATTGTACCACCAACCTGCCCAATGGGAAGAAATACATTTTAATTGGGAAAAACAACAACAACATGAAATTCATTTTAAAAAATTGCTGTGTCCCTAACAGTTTCACCTAAAAGTTCTTTGTCACATTTTTCATTTGCTCTATCCTCATTGTCCCTTTAGCTCTATTCATTTGGGTAAAGTAAAAATACTAAAAAAAACAAAAACAAAAACAAAACAAAACAAAACAAGCATCACAGATAGTTAAAATATCCTTAGGGCAGCTTACAACTCAGTGAATAGAGAACTTGGCCTGAAGTCAGGAATACTTCAGTTCAAATCCAGCCTCAGAAACTTTCCAGCTGTTGTGACTCTGGGCAAGTCACTTAACCTCTCATTGCCTGACAAAATAATTTACTGGAGAAGGAAACAGAAAATCATTATAATATCTTTGACAAGAAAGCCCTATGGAAAGTTGGTCCAAGGGGCCATAAAGAATTATATGTAACTGATCAACTTAACAACAACTATCCTCAGAGATCAGTGAATTCAAATAGCCATGCAAGGAAACCTATACTCAGATTAAATGATTTGCTTAAAGTCACACTTGAGCTGATATTCAAATTCAAACACAGGGACTCTCCAAAGGTCACTTCTCACTGATCCATGTCATTATTTGCATTTTGTCCTGGGTTCTATTCATGAAACAGATAATATGGGACTCTTTTCTTATTTGGTACATTTATCTATTCAATTAATTTGATAAACTTTAAGAACAAAACAAAACACCAACTACTGTATAAAAGATGTCATGCTAGAAACTAGGAAGAGATTTTAAAAGTTAGAAAATTTAATTCCTTAATTGAGCTTATGTAATGCCAAGCACAAGCAGCTTCTCAGAGGACTGCTGTTGTGAACAACCTTTAAGCTTCTGATTACAAGCATAGTGAACTCTCCATTAATCTGGTAACAAATTAAGGCAAAACCTTCAAAGAAAATCAAAATACAGAATTTACCATGTCACCACTCAACAACCTCATACTAAAATGGCCATGTAGTTTTCACCAAAGAGGTTACATAGTTTTAAACAAATTATATTCATTTAGTAAATCAATCATTTAGTAAGTCCAATTCAGAGTACAAATGTTAAAGTTCTCTTTTATTTTTTTTTTATTAAGTGCCTATTATGTACTAGGCATTGTGTTAGATATTGAGTTTACAAAGTCAAATGGACCAGTCCCAGTCTTCAAGGAGGCATAGAACCCTCCATTTTTACAAATGAGTCTGGTCAAACAAAACAAATCAACTCATTGACCATGTCTGGAAATGTATGTGCCACTAGACACCCATAGTTCACCACACCTTGCCTAAGAGGCAGAGGCCTCCTTCTCCATCACTACTCCCATTGGTCCACTATATTGATCAGAAAGTTCTGGTGTTTTTCAGTGTTGTTCTCCTTTAGGAAACCGTGGCCATCATGTTTCATAATTCAGGTTCTGCTTCTTCCATCTGCATCCTCCCTAGAGAGTTTCCATCAAAATCTTCAAGGTCAGGTGCAAATTGGACTGAATGGCCCCCAGAAGCCCTTTCCTCATCGGAGGCGCTGAGGTATCTAATGGATCCCATTCCCCATCTCACCACCCCGAGAAGGCAGCAGTGAAAAGGGTTCTGGATTTGGAGATGGCGGGGAGTGGTCCAAGCGACCTTGGGCCAATCACATCCTGCTCTTCCTCTCTATTTCTTTAACCACACAGTGAGGTGTTTGGACTAGCTAGGTGGCAGGGCAGAGAGAGGGCTGGCCTTTCAGTAGGGAGGATCTGGGTTTGAATCCTTCTTCAGACACTTCTTAGCTGAGCTATTCTGGGCAAGTCACCAAAGCATCAGAGTAGTAGGTCTACTGACCACTCCATGGTGAGGTCGGTGGTTCACATATTTCTGTAGAAGCTATGCTCAGGTCTTCTCATGGCCACCCACAGGGGGACTAGAATATGAAGGCTGGATAACAGACAGGGGCAGGAGTGCCGGACCAGTGTACTGGGGCCACCTACCACTGGCTCAGGTGAGTTTGCAGACGGCAGAGGATAAGGCCAGTGAGCAAGCCACCTCCCCTCTGGTCGGGACCCTCTTCCACCCGCAGGTGGCCATAGCTTGACTGCTTGTAGTGCTCTCTTCAGGGGCTGTCCCAGCTTCTTAGGGGACAGCTCTGGCAGTCTGGGTGCCTCGGGCTCCTCTCCCAGTGTGGATTCCGCTTTCTTGTGAGCTTTTTTTTTTAACCTTTAAGGTTCCTTCCAACTCTGTAACTGCTTAGTGAAGGGATGCAGCCCTAGAGGCTTCTTTCGGTCCATGGTTACCTGCATAATTTTTCATTTTGTTTGCTCGTGGGAGCCACCTTGTCTGGAGCCCACAAATAGCGCTCGTGCCTGTCTGGGGCTGCCTTGTCCCACCCAAACGTGCTGGACACACCCTGGTTGGCCTAGAGTTTTCTTTTAAACGAGGTGCATTCATTTAGTAAATCACAGAATCCACCCCTAGTTCACCCTGTCTTAATCTCTTCAATCAAAAAGTCTTCCTTCTTAAACAAAGTACATTCATTTAGTCAATTACAAAGCACAAAGGCCATCTACCTCTGCATCATAACTAAGTTACAATATCATTAGTCAGCATTAAGTACCCAAAGGGAGGTCTTTCCATCTTGACCCAAGGCAGATTCTCAGCTTCCATGGTTCCTCTTTCCATAGTTTCTGTTCCTGGGAAGGCAAAGCTTAACAAAGCCACAATAACATTCATCCACATTGCCAGCATCCTCATCGATTCACTTTCTGCCTGTGAAATCAGTCTAGCCCAAACAGCAAGGTTTGAGGCCTCTATCAACAAACAAATCCAACAAAGTAACATTAAAAGAGACTGACAAAATACCAGCACTACAATCATGCCTCCTCAGTTCTTGGCAGCTCTGGGTGCCCCTAAGAAGTCCTGGGCAGCTCTGGCTGGCAGTTCTTTCTTTCAGCAACTCTGGCTCCCTGTAGTTCTCTCTCTCTGCCTCCACAATGCTGCTCCCAGAAGTTCTTCTGGCCTCTCTCAGCTTGGGCTTTTCCTATACATGGCATCAGCTTCTCCCTGTTCAGTCCCCTCCTGTCACATCAGCAAGGCCATCCCACTGTGGGATTCACAAGCTCTGGGTTAGCTTGCCAATACAAAAGGATCTTCAAATTCCATTACCATTACCACTTATAATTTAGTGTTATTGGCATATGTACTATACATATCTCTCTGTGCCTAATGACAGCACAGAGTATTAGCAGCTCTATTGCTTACTATTACTTAACTATGGTAATAATGAACATTTCTATTTAAGAAACAAAAAGGAAATGATATTATTTTCACCTTAATACTGACGATGAATGAACAAGATTCTACTGTGCCTTGATATTCTGATACTGCCTTGGATCTATGATTCCGTAATGTAAGTTCTTCTTCCAATGGTGTAGCTAAGAGGTGTCAACCTCCTGAACAGGCCTAAACCAAATTAAATGTAAGGGGGAGAATTTTAAATAATAAACAATAATTCAATGCAATGTAAAAATTGTAATTTGTAATTTTCTAAATCAATATGCTAGCATCAAGGATTTGTTTCTCTTTGACTTGGACACTACTGGTGTAGACTGTAATCTATCTACTCCTAACTCTACAGATATCATGTCCACATACTCCAGTAAATAGGGGAGTGGTACAACTGGAAAAAAAAGAAGTGTCAATGTGGAGGTAAAGGACTTGGATTCAAATTCTGACATAGTCATTAGCTACTTGTGTGAACTCGTACAATCAATTTAACGTCTCTAGTACTCAATAAGGTGGCTGCACTGAATGACTTTAAATGTGCCTTCCAGCACTAAATCTATGATCCTATAAACCTTAATCCTCACCATGGTTACAAAATAATAGAGGAAATCTTTTAGATCTTTCAATATTGAAGAGATACTAGTAGAGAATGAGAGCTGTCTATCACTTATTCTTTTCTCTTGATACATGACTGAGTAGTCCTCTTTTCTTGGTATTCAACTCTTTGATGATATCATTGATATAACTTCTACAGTGTACTCTGAATTGATGATCTCTTCCAGTCTACTCCTACCCACCTTCTTCATTGCCCTTTAGGTGGCCCTCAATATTAATTCTTCATTGACTGGTAATCCATAATTTTGAGGCATATAGGATCACAAGGAGAATATTGATCTTTAAAAATATGAACCTTTGTTTAAGGAAAAACTTGGGTTTATTAAAATTTCAGTGTAATTTTTCAAAATAAATCTAATCTAACTTTTCTCATTCTGCTAAATTTTGAGCCAATTTTTGAAAAAGATGTGATTTCAGTGTTGCCAAATTTTTTAGGGGGAGAGAAGGAAAGGAAGATGAAAGCATGCAATTATTAGACTTAATTATACCATATTGGCACCCACAACTCCATTCCTTTTATTTTATGCACTCATAGGATCATAAATTTAGACCTTGAAGAGACTGTAGGACCATGAAGCACAAAACCAGTTTATCTTGAGGCAGGATAAAACAAAGGATTTTCTGATTCTAATCCAGCACTCTATTCATTATACTACATAGTGGTAATAACTCCAGTAGGTAAAAAGTTCATTTGCCTAAATAATGAAATGTATCTGAGCAAAAGTCCTACCTATTTCAATTTAAAAACTATTTCTTGGGATATAGGGGTGTGAATGGGGAATTCACACACTTTTTTTGTTGTTTTAATGTTCATGTTGCTAGTTCATCATAAATACCTGGCCACAATTGGAGTTAAATAAAGTCAGCTCTATTTCAATGTTCTACCACATCTTGGATCACAAATCACTTCCATGTAATTGGCATTCTTCCCTCCACTCCCACTAGCTGTCACCACATCAAGGTCTCTTGCTTTTATTTCACCCCCAAAAAAATATTCATTGCCAGATTTTCTTATCCCATTTGATCTCCTATCCAAACAAAATCAGTGGTAGTCAGGCTTTAGAATCTATGCCAGGGATTTTATGACATGTTTGTAGATTAAAAGGCACAGTATCCTTTTCATTTCTTTTTCTTCTTTTTTATTATGAGATGTTTGGTACTCCCCTAGCTTGATTATACACTTCATTTCAAAGCTCTCATAGTAATTACTGTTAAAGGCTATTCAAAGATACAGCTATGCTTTGATTTCTTCTCCCTGGCCAACATTACACTATGGCCACGGTGGTTTCAAGTTTTGTCACCATTCAATTAAATAGACGTGGGGAAATCAATAAGAGAGATAAAGGTCAAAAGAATTTGAACTAGCTTAATGATTCATAGGAGTTTTCCCCTAGTAAAAGTTAGTAGATAAAGCACATTGTGGTTTCTACAAAAGGCAAAATATTTTCTGTTTATTTTTCATCTATTGGAACATTGGTTAGGAGAAATGAATCTTTATTTTTAATGTCATCTGGGTAAATTGCAATGACATAGATCAGTGATATTTAGTTTTTACTGATCAGAGTCTACAAAAAATCAATTATTGAGCCAATTTAGCTGTCTAAGAAGCAGCAAATGTGAATTTAGGAATTCTTTTATTAAGTACAGGCTGCACAGAAACTGATGAAATGTCTTTAAATACATACATACATACATACATACACACAATATATCTCATTTTCTTAGCAAAACTTTTGGCATAATGAAATACTCATTTACCTAAGAGTTTCAAAATCCTCATTCATGAAAAAGGAAAGGTCTAACTTCTTTTCTAGCTCAAAAATCAAGGGGAAATGTAATTTTAATTCCAAGAAACTGGTTATACATTTAGAAATCACCTAAGGTATTTAATAAAGGATATGTTCAGTGTGGTATTTGTGTGTGGTGGTTGCTGTTGACATTTAAAAGATTTAATTAAATACATCTCAGGGTTTTATTTTTTCACCCTAAGTACTATTAAATAATTGGTTTATCTATCTCACTCTCCATTAAAAAAAAACCTGGTAGTTTTGGCATTGTGTAGCCCACAGTATTCTAGTTGGAAAGAGCAGAAAAACTGATTACTTTAATCCTTGCAAACTACATATGTAACATATATTTAAAATGTTTCATTACCCCAAAAGTAAATGAAGCTAAAATATTCTGAGACTAGTAAATGGAAAGTTCATTTATTGTGGCATCCCTTCAATACAACACTAATTGAGTTCCTAATTTTATATAGAACATGATGCTAGAAAATATAAGTAAAGACATAGTCCTTTTCATCATTTAGTTTGTAATCTGGGAGATGAATAAATAAAAAACCCAGAGAGATATAATATTTAACAACATCATTCAAGAATTGTTCGTTCAATTCAGTAAACACTTATTAAATGCCTACTATTGCTAGGTTCTGTGCTAATCACCAGAAGGGTAATGTGATATCCAATGGATTAGGTTTTTACCCATGGGATAGAAGAATTCAAAAAAGTTTATTTAATTACAGAATAGAGAATTATTTGACAGGTAAAGAGAGTGACTGGCAGCAGGGAGCATTCCAGACATTGGGAATAATGTGAGTAGAGGCATGGAAACAGGAAAGCACAGAGTATGTCACTTCACTTTGACTAGAATTTGTAGTGTAAGCAATGATATGAAATAAGACTGCAAAGATAGACTACTGTCATGTCATAGACACCCTTGAATGACAAAGAAGTCTGCATCACAAGCTGCAGAATAGACTAGGAGGATCAAGGCTGAAAAAAGGCCATTGATCATGGATACCCTTTAATAGAGATCTTCCAAAAGAAAAATGAAAAACAATCTCCCTTGCCAAGAGGAAAGGAGAGAGAGAGAAGAGAAGAGAGAGCCGTAGTGAATTAAGACAGTATAGTCATGAGTTATATTAATAGCTTTTCAAGAATTTTAATACTGAATAGACTGATAGGACAGTCTGACAAGAGTCTTTAGCATCTGAGTCAAAGGAAGGTGTTATTATTTTTTGTTTCTTTTTTTTAGAAAGGATCCATTCAAGAAGAAGGGATTTAAAATAAAGGAGAAAGAGAAAATGGTTGCTACAATTAAGAACTAGAAGAGGCAAAAGGTAATAGGATTGAGAGCATACAAGGAGAAGTAGGATTAGCCTTAGTGAGAAGTAAGAACACCTTTCATGTTACCAGCTGGAAAGAAAAAGTATTTAATTATGTTGAGAATTTTTCAGTAGTAGAGAACAGGGATCCAGAGAAATTATTTTGGATGGATTAAGTAGGTTGCGGCTGGTTATACAGTTTTAAAATATGGGTGTTGAAGTAGACATGAGGTTAAATAAAAATCAAAAATAAAATACATTGAACTATAGGTATTAAGACAGGGAGTCACCATGAGTATAGAAGAATATCTATTAATAATAATGACACAGGTGAGGCTATAAAATAAAGTTTAATCAAAGGTATAATCTTTGTTTTACAATTTTCTTATTTTGAGGCTCATAGAAGTTTGCCGCAGAGGAAAGAGAAAATTTATCTGTTTGAGACATTTCTATATGTACTAAGTTCCAGCTCAGTAGAGGATTAAAAGGCTTCTGATCACTATGCAGGAAGCCAAGACAACACAGTATTATCTGAGCATCATTTAAAGGTGAGTTGGTCAAGTGAAATGGCCCCTCTATCATGAATTTTCATGTGAATGTGGTGCATACACTAAAGATTGGACCCTTGGAGAGGAATTGTATGAGATGCTTATTTCGTTTATAGCAAAAAGTGCATAATAAATTCCATGTGACCTCTTAGGCTACCCCCTGTGTCTATGACTAAGCCAAGTGATGTGGGACCTTAAGTCTTCTTAGGTGTATTTTTGAAAGTTTCAATTCTGTGAGGAATGGGTCAGTAATAAAAAATGCCAGGACACCTGAGGGGTGTATATTTTAAGACAAACATTTGTTAAAAGAGAGCAACAAGGAGAAAAGGTGATATCGCTGGCCTTATATGATAACATTGCTAAATTTCTGGTATCACAGAAGTAGCACTAATGAGTAAGGAGACTTTCCACTGCCCTTTCTGGTTCCTATATTCTAGAAATGTATGTGTCTGAATGTGAAGGTGTTGTCCTCTCATATGGAGAAAGTTGTAAGGAATGTTTGAATCCTCAGGACTGAGCCAGAGTTTTATCACAATTAGTAGGCAGAAGAAATGTTTCTTAAAAAGTATTAAGAGGTAGGGGAGTTTGTTGAGAGAGTTGAGGCAAAGGCCTAGGATATAAGCAAATCAGATTAGAAGAGAAGAGGAAGCCTGGAGAAAACTTGAGGAGATTAGAAATGGGATTATTTTGGGGAGCAGTTTCAGATCTGAAATGGCTCTTTATTTACTTAAGTCCCAAGTACCTCGGAAGCAATATAAGCCACCTTGCTAATTTCTTTCTTTGCTATTTATTTTCAGTCTTACTCCTATAGCAAGTATACCCTATTCTCTTAAGATCTCCTTACTTACGGCCTCTCCTGGGCTGTTATGGAAAGTCTGGACTACTACTACTACTGCTGAAGTGGAAGAAGAGTTTATAGGGTCTTGACAAAAATGACTATCTACCTAGGGAAGGGAATAAGCATTTACATAGAAGCTACCTTGTCCAGAGCACTGTGCTAAGTGCTTTGTAAATATCTCATTTGATCCTAATAACAATCCCTGGATGTAGGTGTTATTATTAACTATTTTTAATAGTTAGGGAAACTGAAGCAAATAGAGAGTAAGTAGCTTTTCTAAGGTCACATGTCTAGTAACTATCTGAGGTCAAATTTGAACTCAGGTCTTCCTGACTCTATGCCCAGTGCCTATTCACTGCGCTGACTTGCTGCCTTTTAGGTACAGGTTTGTACTGCCAATTTTCAAGGCCAGACTTCATCACAGGCAGTCAAAGGAAAGGAAAGCAGCAGAAGCAATGACTCTAGGCCATCAGACAACTGTGCTGCTGTCCTCAGTTGTAATATTTTCTTTGTGAAGCCCCTAAGATAATCTTAAATAGCCTGAGGGATGCATGTACCCCCCTCTAGAGACCACTGATATGGGCTCTTGGAAATTAGTTCTTGGATTCATTTCCAGCTCTTTTATCAATCGCATCTTTCTTTTTCTTACCCTAATTCCCTATCATTTTATGCTTTCTAATTAATATTCCTGTACCATTCATTATTTCTGGAATATCTGGGAAATAAGCAACAATTAAACATCTCATTTTCTGTATCTTAATTCTTCAAACATTCCACATCTATCAAACATCATTAAAATAATGACTAGGCACTGTCTTTTGTTTCAGTAGCCTCACAAAACTTCCCAGGTTAAAAAATGTTTTAACTGCCTTCAAGACTTACTTGTATTGTCCAATTTGGAATGAAAATGTAGATTTTATCTGTTTTTATCCTTTCCTTTGTAGCTCTCTTTAACCTTCTATGTTTTATTCTAAAGTTAAAAATATCTTATTCACATAGTACTGGACATTATCAAAGTGCCTATTCATATTACTTATATGCCTATTTAAATAATGAAAGAAAATAATAAAAGAAAGAAAAGTAATTAATCTCTGTGTCTTATGCTACTGAATTTTAAAAACTGAAGGGAGTTTTTAATATTATTTTCAAATAAAGAGTACAGATTAGGTCATTCTTGAATCATGCAATAACTCTTCTAACATGATAGTAATAAAAAGCAGGAAACTATAATTGGAAATAAATTTGTGATGGGAAAGAAGGAAGGCATAGCATTTGAATCATTTACAAAATGTGCAGATGCATAACAACTAAATGTTTAAAATCTAAGAGTAGAGTTCACTTGTCAAATTTAATTCTAAACTTAAGGCTACTCCAAAAATGCTAAATGAATAGTTATCTTTCAATCCTTTATTTAGGCATGTTGGTGTCTATCAAGGCATGCTAAAATGTAAGATGAGAGACAGCATTACAGTGTATGCACTGTAGCCAGGATGACATGGGATCAAACTCCCTACCCTTGATACATACTTATTATGGAACCTATTATTTTTTTGGTATAGGGAAATCCTGGATGAAGAATCTTCGCAATCTGTAATCTTAGAAAGTTACCTAGAACACTGAGAGGTTAACAGATTTGTTCTGGGTCTAAAAGATAGTCTGTGTCGAGAGGCAGTGCATAAACATAGGACTTATTGGCTTTAAAATTGACTTTCTATCCAATATCTCACACTGCATTTTTTATAGTGAGAAAGCTAGGAGGGTGTGCTAAAATCCAGCTTCCTCAGTAACCTGTGCTATTTCCTGGACTACTGAGTTCTCTTTCATATTGTAGTTTTTGTACTTTGAAAGCAGATGAGAGAATTGAAGGACACAATCCAGGAAAGAAATAAAGCAGGGGTGGGGGGACACATTGTTTTCCTATGATTTTTACCACACAAAAATAAAATACAATTCTGACCTTTCCCTTTTAATAAACAGACTTCTGAAAGAGATAGTTCTTCAGTTGTGTTTTTTTTTCCATTTTTCAATGAGAAGTATTTGGAAAAAAAAAAGTTCTGGGCTTTAAGCCCAAAGACATGAGCTCTAATCCCAGTTTTGCCACAAACTAGAGAATGACTTAAAACAAGTCAATGTCCGTTTATGGGATTTGAGTTTCTTTATTATTATTTTTATTATCATTTCCATTAAGGGATTAGTAAAGGTCTATGCTAGTTTCAAAAGCAAATGATAGAGTGATTCTACATGTAGGATTCTTTCAGAAAAAAGCAACATAAATTAGAAAGTAGAAGTAATAGTCTGATTTTCAGTTGATCACTTGGTTTATGTGGTTTGGGTTTTTTGTTCGTTTATTTTCTTTTGTTTCTTTTTCACCAAGACAGAAATTAAGAATGGAAAATAGAGGGGGAAATGTGTTTGGGCAAATGTAATGGTAATGAAATGTGAAGATGCCTTTGTATTGCTAAGCTAAGAGGTACTTAGCACCTAGTTTTAAGTTAAGCTTCTGTTAAAGAAATAGAAGGTATGAACCCCTGTTGCTGATGTAACAGGAAGAGGCTGAACAGGGAGAATTTATACCATATTTAAGGAAGAGCACAAGCTGGACAGTCAGAGCTTCTTGGGATAAGCTTTGTGGAGGCAGAGCAGGTCCTGCTGGAGAGAGAGAGACAGAGAGACAGAGAGACAGAGAGACAGAGAGACAGACAGAGAGAGAGAGAGAGAGAGAGAGAGAGAGAGAGAGAGAGGAGAATTTCTCTCAGCAAGCATCTGAAGGCTGTTGCTGCTGCTGGACTGGAATTTCCATGGATAACATGATTTTGATTTTGAGAATGGGAGAAAGTGATTTTGATTTTTAGAATGGAGCTGCTGAAGACTTCTGAGGGCTAGCTGAAGCTGCTGAGGACTCCCAAGGGCCAGCTGGAGCTGCCAGAGGAAGCATGACTGATATGTTGGTAATTTGTTTGTCTATGGCTCTAAATTTTCTCTTCCTAGGAACAGAAACTGTGAAGGACTTGAGGTGTACTGAATAGTGTGAACTTCAATACAAAGCAGGAACTGAACAGCAAGCTGGACAAGGAACTGGGAGCTGTCTGCCTTTAAACTCAGGTGGCAGTTGATTAGATTTGGATGGGAGCTAGGACCATGGAAAAAGAGCCATGGAAGCTGAAAACTTGCCCTGAGTCAAGATGAAAAAACCTCCCCATGGGTACTGAGTAGTGACTGATTAAATTGGCTTAAGGAAGCAAGCCTCCTTAAGGATTATTGAATGATTGAGTTACTAAATGATTGCACTTTGTTCAAAACTATGTGACCACTTTGGTGAAAACCACATGGCCATTTTAGTGATAAGTTGTTGAGTTGTGACATAGTGAATGCTGTATTTTGATTTTCTCTGATAAGTTGTAACATTGTGAATGTTGTACCTTGATTTTCTATGAATGTTTTGCTCTGATTTGCTGTTGAATAGAGAGTTTGCTATAATATGTAATCGGGATCTTGAAAGCTGTTCACAGCAGCAGATCTCTGGAAAGCTGTTCGTGCTTAGCTTTACAGCAAAGGAGCTGATAGGAAAAGTTCATTAGAAAAAGTTCATTTGAGAGCATATAATGATCTTATTAGGATTCCCAGAGGGGGAGGAGAACTTAATTCCTACAATAGCACATAGCTCTCCTTTAAGAAAGGTTCCCTGACACATGAAATGGGATCAACAAAGACAATTGACTTCTTGGGGTTGTGGTCCACATTGGTTTTATGTAATTGACATTAGCAAACCTTCCAGACCTGATAGTTTGTCAAATTTTGCTGTTTGAAAAACAGCTGACTGGATTTTGAGTCATTATTTTTCTGTGCACAATATGGCACACTCCTTATATTTTTTTGGTGTACAATATGGCACACTCCTTATATTTCTAACCTCAAGATCTTTGGATCAGGTTTTCAAGTTAGAAGACATGGGATACACTAGTAAGAGTGTACCCCTTTGTAGTCAGACAACATGAGTCCAGTTGTCCCTTCTGACACACATTGTTGACTTTGGGTAATCCACTTGAACTTTTTGAGCCCAAGTTTCCCCTGAAATATGAGTGGGTTGGACTACATGGCCTATGAAGGCCTTTTAGCTAAAGTTAATCATACCAGAGTTCATATAGTCTAAGCCTTTCATTTCAGAGATGTTGAAACTTGGCTTGCTAATCATCATAGATTAAATAAATAGCAAAGTCTCAAATCAAATGTAGGTATTTAGATGCTATATCCAGTCTCTTTCAACTACCATAGTACAAAATGTTCCTTCCAGTCCTAAGTCATTTATCCTCAGTTATAGTGCTAGGATTCAAACATATGTCCTCTGGCTCTAAAATGCCCTGTTCTTACCTGCATATAACACTGCTTTGATGGTGGGTACAATATTTAACCTCTCTGCACTATCATCCATGTGCTTAGAATTGGAGATGGCAGGGGCGGCTATGTGGCGCAGTGAATAGAGCACCAGCCCTGGAGTCAGAAGGACCTGAGTTCGAAGCCGGCCTCAGACACTTAATACACACACACACACACACACACACACACACACACAAATAAAACCTAGCCGTGTAACCTTGGGCAAGTTACTTAACCCCAATTGCCCTAAAGGGGCGGCTAGGTGGCGCAGTGAGTAAGAGCACCGGCCTCGGAGTTGGGATGACCCGAGATCAAATCCGGCCTCAGAAAATGAGCACCCACACATAAATAATGACTAGCCGTGTAACCTTGAGCAAGTTACTTAACCCCAATTGCTTTAAAAAAAAAAAAAAAGAAATGCAGATGGCAGGGAGGTTCAACATTTACCCTAACAAGCAGTCAGGGATCAAAGAAGATATTTAGCCAATGTCCTTAAGGATGAAAGAAAGGCTTTTTCTTTGGCAAACAGCAGGCAAGTTTGTAGATCACCCAGAAAAAATGAAGAATCAAGCAGGGCTTATGTTAATTAATATGTTTCTCCTTAATTGAAAGTCTTCTTTCTTTCTTTTTTTTTTTTGTTGTCATTGAGTCCTGTGGACTCTTCATGACCTCAATTGTTATTTTCTTAGCAAAGATGTTAGAGTTGTTTGCCATTTCCTTCTTCAGCTCATTTTACAGATGAGAAATTAAGTCAAACATGGTTAAGTGACTTGCCCAGGGTCACACAGCTAGTAAATGTGTGAGGCCACATTTGAACTACTGAAGATGAGCCTTCCTCACTCCTCGTCAAGCACTCTATCCACTGAACAATCTAGGTGACCAGAAGTCTCCTAGTAAGGTTTAAATGATCATTTGCTAGGTTCACTCTCAGGTAGGGATGTTTTCTTGCTTTGCTTGTTATAATAGAAGGTTGCTCTCTCTTCCAACTCTGAATTCTGTGATTTTATAAATTAAACTCTATGTATAAACTTAAACAAAATACTCTCAAAGGTCAGTGTTTAATTACTGAAGTCAATTTCTGTAGAAAATATGCCTCATTCAACCTTTGCCTCATGAACTACCCTTTGATTGGCCAGGTTGTGTCACTAGACATGCCTTCCCTAAAACCCCATTTAGCTTGAGAAATCTCTGCTGCTATGGCAGGGAACAATGCACAATCAAACTATTCTATTTACTGTCTTTGCCGTTTGCCTTTAATCACCTCAAACTCCATGTTCTTACCAGTTTTCCCTTTAGCTAAGGTCTCTTGCTTTCTTCAAAACCCAGCTCAAGATTACCATTAATCTCTCTTACTGCACTTGGACTTGACAAGGTTCTCTCTTTGCTCAGCCATTTTTTTCTCCCATCCCCCTGGGGCAGTTGCTAGTAATTCTCCAATATCTGCATCAAGGAATCAGCACTGCTCTCTAGTCTATGCAAACTTGTTCAAGTCTCAAGTGCAGGTACACAGGAAATAGGAGTCAGTCCTGATGCGATTTAGGAACAGGCTATCATGGGGATTTTGGATTTCATTTTATTCAATTTTATAATTTAGCCCTCAGGGCCATTCCTTCAGTATATTTTGGTTAAATAAAAGCCTGTCTTATTTTAATATTAAGTTTATCTGACAAAAGTCTGACTCATGAAATAAAGAAACACTATTTGATATTCCTCAGATAGAAGCCAAATGCAAGGCAAAGTGTTTTAATTACTTGCTAGCTAACAGTTTTAAGTAAAGATATTCTTGATGTCAAATCTCCTTGGTTATTCTAGTGACATGTATATCTTCTCCCTCAATCAATTGATTTGTGAATCTGAAACGAGGTAACTCAGTTATTAGAGCACTGGAATTAGAGTCGGGAAGACCTGACTTTAAATTTGACCTCAGATATTTTATAGACTCATGACACTAGACAAACCACTTAACCTCTTTTTTTCTTTTTTTCTTAATCCACTGGAGAAGGAAATGGCAAATCACTCCATTATCTTTGTGAAAGAAAACTTCCTGGACAGTGTTGGCATATTCTCACCCATAGAATGCTGAAGAGTAAAACAGAATTGAACAACTACCCAATAACAATAACAAACCTTACTTTATTTATAAAATCTGCTAAACTAGGTTTTCTCCTGTAAAAGACTGATTCTTTGAATTTGTTTGACTTTTAGGACATCGAAGAAGCATAGGATTATATTTCTTTTTTCTAACTATTATGGCCTAAGAGAAATGCACAAGATTGTAATGTGTAAAATAATTATTTCTTTGTTATTTGGATTAAATCTTGCCTATAAGTGGTCTTCTTAGAATCTAAATTATTGTCCAGGTTTGGCTTCTGTGATGTCTGAACCTATGCTTGAACGTAATGATAAAACATTTTTCTTAAATCTCCATAATTTTGCATTGTGGTAAACATTTATTTACCATTACCTACCATAAAACTCAATATGGAGATATTTCTACCATTGTGAAACTGATGGTTAGGATCTCGGGCGGGGGGGTGGTGTTTTCTATTTTTAGCTAAAATTCAGTGCCACATAATTGGATTATAATTTCCTTCAAAATTACTGATAAAATTGTAGATAATTATTTATTGGTTGTCTTAACAGAGGATCTTACATTTATCTATTGTTTATATGTATGTGACTTATTACATCATGCAGGCGTTTTTCTCATTAACGATAAACAAGTTACTGAAATATTTAAAACATAAAATGGTGGCTTAAAATAAAATGAACTCAACTTTACTAAGTTTACAAAATATATTTTATTTGTGTAAATTAATTCTTACTATATTGTCAGTCATACTAAATTGATAAGCTATTTTATTAAGATCAGAGGACTTATTCTCTTCAAATTACTAATAATACTAAATCAATACACTAATACTTTACTAAGGTACTAAAACTTGTTTTCACTACATCTACCATACCCTCTCACCTACTTTCCAATTCTCTTTTTATGCTTTGTCTTCCCCTAGTAGAAAATAAGCTCCATGAAGACAAGGATTGCCTTTCTTTTTGCTTGGATTACTATCCCTTGCTCTTACAAGGGGTCTGATTCATAGTAAGTATATATTAATGCTTGCTACCTTATGACCATACTATGTCAATAGTTCCACTTGTCTGGCTTCTGAATCTCTCTCACTCATGGTCAATGGATTCTTCAGGTCAATTGAGGCAATCATCTTATGCTATTTTACTCTTTGTCCCCAGCTCTCTTACCCTACCCCACCCCCCCCACACACCACACACAGACCGAGGTGCATATAAAGAGGACTTCCTCTTTTCTGCTTCTGTGATGTTTTTCAAACTGTAGTCTGCTTCCATCTTATTTTAAGCAATGTACCCCCAACAATTGACTTTATTCATCTTTTTGTAACTTTATGTTGGAGTTCTATAGACTGGATTTCATGAGAGATGAGGGAGAATCTCATAAGACAAGAATAGGAGTCAAGACATGATTAGTCACATTGAAAATAAAATAAATTAATACCTTAAGGAAGATTGGTTAAGAGTCACTCCAGCTTTTTAGGATATAGCTTGGATTTATTTTATTTTAGGTCTCCATGTAGTACACAGTCAGTCATCAGCATTTCAGGGCAGAATGGAAATTAGAGAAGTCAGCAAGTCTTAGAGTCACTAGATATGCTAAAATTCAGGTTCATTTATATGGAAAATGTATTGCTTTATGGTTGGTCTTATCCAAATTACCCACATTGGCAGATAATCCCTAAAATGGTAGGCCTTTAAAAATAAAATCATACTTGCTTAACCTACCTGCCAATAGGTACAAAAATAAATATCAAACCCCAAAATTCTACTACCTTGTTCTTAGAAGTTACTTTGTTTGAAGATGAAGTGTTTCTCTAAACTGTACAGTGCGCAGTTTAATCTATCTCCTCCATAATTTCTATTATTGAAAAATTTAAAGTGATCTAATATTAGATATTGAATGAGAGTGTCAGGTGCTGGACTTGAATTCAGGAAGACTTGATTTCAAATTCAGTCTCAGATATGTAATAGTTATCTAAATTTGGCAAGTCACAAAACCTCTGTCTCAGATTCCTGATTTGTAAAATGTGAATAATAAGAGCATTGACTTTCCATCGTTTATTTGGGGATAAACATAGATAATACTTATAAAGCATTATGCAAATCTTAAAACATGATATAATTTCCAGTTAATACTATTGGTATAACTGTTAGTATTGTTGTTCTTGTTATAAGATTCCATAATATGAATAATATGGAGTGCCACATTCAGCAGACCAATCAGGGAACTGCTACACAGATATGAAAAAAAATGAGAGAAAATAGAAGAATGCAGAGAACTGGAAGAGTTCAGGGTTTGATGTTTGACATGGAAGGAAAATAAGGAGGAAGGATTTACAAGATCAAGTATGATCTGAGATTAAGTTTTAATTATAGCTTAACATGCTATTAAGACATTCTGCAGATAACTTGGACTAATCAGCAGATTTGAAGACCACTGGTTTTTGAGATGCTGATTATGTCTGTAGTATGTATGGCCTTTTCCTGAATTGGAAACTGATTCACACTCTTTTCTATATTTATTTTTCAAGCATTTTTAAATCAAAGTTTATTTTTCCATAGAATCCTGAATACCCTAAATATTGGAAGAAATGACCATGTGTTTAAAATTTTTTCTTGTGGAACCTTAGAGGCATTAGACAATTTACTGGCTCTGTCTAATGTTCTCTTTGGAATTCCACGCTTTTCTGTTTGCAAAATCTTATTTTTAAAATTAGGTTAATCTCCTTTCAGAAAGCTTGAAAGCTACTCTAAAACTAGTATTCATTTCCTTATTTGAATAATTGCTTATGGTTTATTATCTTTTATTTATTTATTTAAGTTAAAGACATTTCCCCTCCAGCTTCCTCTTCCCTGCTTCACACAATTCAGTTACATTTTATTTGGAATAATAGCTAATGGGAATGGAAAATGACTTGGTAGGGAGTGAAGAGATGAATTTATCTATAATCCCCATGTTTGTTTGTTTACTAATGAATTCATGGGTTTAAATTTTTCTCTAGATCTTTGTGCTTTCAGACCTTCAAGTGTGTGAATGAGATTTCTGTGACTTGTAAAATGTGGTGGCAATGTGATGAGATAAATCCTCATATATATCACTGTTCTTTATTTGAAAAAAAGTTATCCATTACTGAAAAATATATCTAGGAGTAGATTAAATCAGTCAATAAGCATTTTTAAAAGGCAGAAGAAAACCAAATAAATAGCAATACTAAGTTAGGAAAGAATGTTTTCCCCTTTATAATATTCCTCTATAAAGGATTCAGTCATGAAGAAGCTATATAACCCATTCCTGAAATGTAGAATATAATCAGGTGCTAAAGTATGACCTATCATGTTACTTCCCAAAGTCCAATAGGATTTCAGAGAGGGAAAGGATATTCTGAGTGGAGGTAATCTGAATAAATAACATAGAGGAGGTATGATATGAATTAAACATTGACCTATGTTACTATGCTGAAGGCATATTTGTGAGAGATTGCAGTTGTAGAAACATCATAGAGGCAGGAATGAGTGAGATACACACACACATATTTGTGGAAAAGTGGATAGGGAGGGGTAGAAGCCAAGATGGAAGAGAAAAGGCAGCAACTTGCCTGAGTTCTCCCCCAAACTCCTATGAACACCTTTAAATAATGTTATAAAGCAATTCTTAGAGCAGCAGATGCCACAAAAAGTTGAGGTGAAATAATTTTCCATCCAAAGACAACTTAGAATATCAGTAGGAAAGGTCTGTTGCTCCTTCATAAGACTGGTACACAGTCCAGCTCAGGACTCAACCAGCACAAACTTAGCTTCAGAAGCAGAAGCAGGTCTTTGAATCAGTAGTGGCTGCTTCCTAAACTTTCAGCCCACAGATAGTAAGAGGGTCGAAGAGGGTCAGGAGATTATAGGAGTCTCTTTTCTGGTACTGGAGGAAGGCTGTGTTGCTTTGCTTAAATGTGGATAAGGGTGACATTCCCGGGTGAAAGTCCAAGGGTAAAGAGGAGCACTAATATACCAGAACCACAGTGGAACACAGATACTCCTAATATTTCCAGGGCAGAAAATAGTGCTTGTGGTTGCCCATAAACCAGAGCACAGGCCAGGACTCTAAATGCCTGTCTTTAGCTACTTTGAAGAACTGAAAACTTAAAGGTTCCTAGAGGTATCTCTGCAAACAGCTGCACAAAACTCCTGAAGCTTGGGACAGTGCACTCTCCACCCTGGAAGCAGAACCCTACTTTAACAAAGACTTCAAAGTCAAGAAATAGGTTGGGAAAATGAGCAAACAATAGAAAAAAATTCTAACCACAAAAAATTGCTATGGTTAGAAGGAACACTAAAACACACACAGAAGAAGATAACAAAGTAAATGTTCCTACATCTAAAGGATCGAAGAAAATTACGAATTGGTCTCAGGTAATGGAATAACTAAAAAAGAATTTTGAAAATTAAGAAATGTACAGGTAAAATTGGGAAGAGAAATGAGAATAATGAAAGGAAATCATGAAAAATTAGTCAAGTAAAGGATGTAAAATAGATTCTAAAAAGGGCGAGAGATGACAAGAAGGTTGTCTTAATTTGAGCAAAGAGTCCTGTGGTGGGAAGTGAGGGATTAAATTATGTAGACAAAAAAGGGACAATGTTTTGTGGGCATATATTTCATGTTTGCATGTTTGAATTTGTTTTAAAAGGGTGGTAATGTTGAAATTGAGAATTAGGTAGATTAGTACCCTTGTAATAGCTACTAAAAGCTTTCAATTCTAGTCCTCAAGGTGTACATAGTAGCTCTGTAATCCTGGGCAAGCTGCTTAAACCCTCAGTTCCCTAGGAATCTTTATAATGCAGATGAGTTATAAATTTGGTGTTTCCACTTTAGTGGAACTTTAGTTTGCACTTCCACTCTACACTTTTGAAATTATGCTACCAGCAATGATAATTTGGTAACAATATGAAAAAGTATAATAATAAAATACATATATAAAGATAAAAATGATAATAAGTAATAAAATATAAAATATAGAAACAGGGAGAATAATAACTAGTATTTACCACACCATGCATATTTACCATGCTAACACATTTTATTTACACAAAATGCAGAGTATTTGATTTATATTTAACTTAAATTTTACAGTTATAATAGCTTTAGTAATATACATACACATGGATACATACATGTATATATGTATATATGAAATATATGTATAAGTGTATAAAAATAAGAAATTTTACTTTCTTCGTGCTTTATGCACATTACTTCACTTTAGTCTTTCCATTTCTGAAATTCTATTGCATTTTAGGAAGGATACATAACTGATTGGCTTCTATTTTTCAAGTAAGAAGTATTATACTATACACCCACCCTTATATATATACACATACACACATACATACATATATGCATATATTGTTATGTATACTTACATATGTGATTTAGTGTGTATGTGTGCATACACATATATGCATACATACACACAAACACACAGAAATAATGTCTGTGGTACCTGAGACACAGCAATATTGTGGGTTTTAAAGGAGACAATATGTATATGAATGCTTTAAAAACTAAAGTGCTAACTATATCAGCATAATTGACTTTAATAATCATTTTTGTTTATAAAGTAGAATATTAAGTCATTGGACTTAGGTGTTAGAATAAAACATCTCTGAGAGATACCTGATTGTATACTAGAAGAAAAGAGATGAAGAACTTAAAATAGCTCCATGCTTTTAAATCTAGGAGCTAAAATTGCTTGGAAAAAATATGAAAATTACCTTCTCAATACTTCTACCTCACAAGAGAGTTTCTAAATTCTGGGTTCCCACATTTGAATTATGTGGTGATTATCTATGCTTAAATTTATCTATATATATTTTTTCTTGGCATACTGACATTTCATATTAAAAAATTCTGGAAATTAAATATAATCCAATTTGGAATTTTTACTTATTTAAAAGAGAAATTAGATTTTCCTCCTTTGCATAATTGCTTTATTCAAATAGTTTATTTTTCTATTTCTGTCAAAAAGCAAATAGCATATTATTAAAATTCTTAATAGAGTATTGTTTTCATTTTTTGAAATATATTTAAATTGTTCTTAGCAGATTCAATTATATAAAGCAACAAGTATTTTTAAAGAATGTCACCAATAAAAAAACAAAAACAAGCAAACAAAAAAACCTGCCATATGGTACACTGAAGAATCACAACTTTTTTCTTTAATAATATATGAAAAAAAAAAAACTTTTCAGGCCATCCCACACAATTTCTGTTTAATTTTAACTGCTACAGTATATGTAATACAATACTATATTACTGTTTCTAAATTAATCACATATACATTATCTACTGTAGGTTTTTATTGTTCCTGTAATTTGGATGACATTTTTACATTTTGTTTAAATAAAAATATGGGGTTTCTACTCTAAAATTATTGAACGTATATAATGTATGAGAAGTAAAATAATACAACAGACATGGGGCTAGCACTGGCATCAGGAAGATCCAAGTTCATGTCTGAAATCTGATGTATACTACATATTAACATGCAAACTGATGTGACCTCTTACTATCAAGGCAACTCAATGAGACTAGATTACAGAGGAGCTCTTCTGCATCAGTGTATGGAACTGTCTTACTCTGAGTTCTCCACACTAATGATTGAAGTGGCAGTTATATTCCCATAGACCTAGCTCCTACACAAGGCCCCTCAGGGGGCCCCAAGAACCTAGCTTAAAGGTATCACCATTGTGAAACCTCTCCCTTCACCTGCCTTGTAACCAAGATGTAACTAAAACAAAGAACTGCCCCCATGAGCTTGCAGTCCCCCCTTAGTTTACATCCCTATGCAGCAACAGTTGCCTTGCTGACCACTCTTTGTTTCAGGAAGCACTTTTTACTGTATATAAGCTTGCGGGACAGACTTCTCAAAGCTGCCTCCCCTTTTGGGGACTTTATTAGCCACTGGCTAATAAAAGTACCCCCCAAAATATTAACTGGCTATGCCATCTTGTATTTGGACTAATTGTCCATTACAACCTGAGTTGGAGGTTTTAGCCCCAGTGTGGCCAGACCAGCAGCCGGTGGAGGGACTCCAGAACACCAGCAGCTGTGGTGTTTCCAGAATTACTGACATAGATGTGAATAATAAAGTGAGAGGTCAGTGTAGTATGGACTGTGGGACTGGTTAGGAGAGCCTATCAGCCTCTTACCCTGGGGGTTAGAAGCCACTGAGTAGATGCAGTGCAGCCACCATGTTGCAGCTTCAGTTCCTGCCCTGTGGACAGTAGGGGGACCAGCAATCAGTGTTGTGGGGAGTAATCACTCTTGCTTTAAGCTTCTTAGATCTGGATTGTGGTCTGGGGTGGAGGTCTTTTGGTGTGTGACCAGCTTGCCAGAGCATGTGGGGGCTTCAGAGAGGGCAATCAACTAATAGCTCCAGTAGCTGAGAAAACCCCAGTGCTTAAGACTGAAGCTCCCCTGGCTGGTGGCAGAGTCCTACTGTGGCAACAAGCCCAAAAGTCAAGTAATTGAGTGGCAACAGGCCTAGGAAAAGGAAACAAAATAAACAGAAAATGCAACATTAGACTACTATTTGGGGGGCAAAGAGGACCAAAGCATGGAACAGGAGGAGGATTTGGAAGTCAGAACTCCTGCACCAAAAGTCCCAAATGAAAATAAGAGCTGGTGATAGGCCATAGAGGACCTTAAGACGGATTTTAAAAATTAAATAAGAGAAGTAGAGGAAAAATTGGAAAGAGATATGAGAAAGATGCAAGAAAAGTATGAAATGAGAGTCAACTGCCTGACTGAGGAAAATAACACCTTAAAAAATAGACAAACTCAAATGGCAAAAGAGGCTCCAAAAAGCAAAGAGGAGAAGAATTCCTTAAAAAGCCAAATTTGCCAGATGGACAAAGAATCTCAAAAGCTCTCTGAGGAGAATCATTCCTTCAGAATTACACTAGAGCAAATGGAAGCTCGTGACTTTCTTTGAAATCAAGATGCTGTTAAGCAGATCCAAACAAGTGAAAGAATAGAAGCCAATGTGAAATATCTCATGGGAAAAAATCACTGACCTGAAAAATAGATCCAGGAGAGATAATCAAAAAATTATTGGACTACCTGAATACCATGATCAAAGAAAGAACCTAGAAATCATCCTTCAAGAAATTCTGCAGACTGTTGCTGCTACTACCTCCACTGTGAGCAGCAGCCAGAAACATGGTGGGCTGGTGTGGTTCTATCTCCGCCGGCGTGTGCAGGGCCCTCTTCTTCGGCTTCTGTATTTACTTCGACCACATGAGACGGAGTGACCCCAACTTCAAGAACAGGCTCCGAGAGAGAAGAAAGAAACAGAAGCTTGCTAAAGAGAGAGGTGGGCTTTCCAAGTTACCTGATCTTAAAGATGCAGAAGCTGTTCAGAAGTTCTTTCTTGAAGAAATACAACTTGGTGAGGAATTACTAGCCCAAGGTGAATATGAAAGGGGTGTTGACCACTTGACAAATGCCATTGCTGTCTGTGGGCAGCCACAGCAATTGTTGCAAGTTTTACAGCAAACTCTTCCATCACCAGTGTTCCAGATGCTTCTGACTAAGCTGCCAATAATTAGCCAGAGAATTGTGAGTGTACAGAGCTTGGCCGAAGATGATGTGGAATGAGAAACATGTCAACATAATAAAATATTAATAAAAAAAATTCTCCAGGAAAATTTCCCCGATGTTTTAGGACCAGAGGGCAAAATAGAGATTGAAAGAATCCATCAATCACCTCGTGAAAAAGATCCCCAAAAGAAAACTCCTAGGAATATTATAGCCAGGTTCCAGAATTCCCAGATCAAGGAGAAAATATTACAAGCAGCCAGGAAGAAACAATTTCAATATTGTGGAAATACAATCAGGATAGCACAGGATCTGGCAGCTTCTACACTGAGGGATCAAAGGGCTTTGAATATGATACTCTAGAGGGCAAAGCAGCTGGGATTAAAACCAAGGATCACCTCCCCAGAAAAACTAAGTATCATGTATCAGGGGAAAATATGGTCATTCAGTTCAGTAGAGGACTTCCAAGCATTCTGAAGAGAAAATCAGAGTTGAATAGAAAATTTGACATTGAGATACAAGAAGCAAGAGATGCTTGAAAAGGTAAACAGGGAAAAGAAATCATAAGGTACTTATCAAAGTTGAACTATTTACATTCCTACATGGAAAAATGATAACTGTAACTGATGAAACCTTTCTTAGTGTGAAAATAGTTGAAGAAGGGTATATGGGCATACGAATACATATGTGAATGTGTGTATATATGTGTATTGATGTACATAGAGGGCAAAGGTCGAATTTACTAGGAAGGGATGATACTTAAAAGGTGAAATCAAGAGGTGAGAGAGGGGTATAACAAGAGGTGGACTATCTCATATAGAAGAGGCAAGGAAAAATGGTCACAAGAGAGGGGAAGAACAGGAAGGCAAAAAGTAAAACCTTGTTCTCATTAAATTTGGTTTAGGGAGAGAATGACATACATTACTAAATAGGATATCTCACCCTACAGGAGAATAACAGACAAGGGGATGAGAGGGGGTATGATGGAAGGAGGATAGGAGCGAAGGGGGCGGGGGGGAGTTGGAGGCACCCACTTTCCAAAAGTGGCAGGATCAAAGTAGGGAATAGACCAAGTGGGAGGTGGGATAAGAGGGAGTGAATTATAGTCAGTCTTTTACAATTTATCTACTATGGTGGTGTTTTGCATAGCTACACACGTACAACATAAACTGAATTGTTTGTCCTCCCAATTAGGGTGGGTGACAAGGGAGGAAGGGAATGAATCTGGAAATTGAAGTTTAAAATCAAATGTTTCAAAAATGTATAAATACTATTATTAATACTATTTTACCTATAATTGGGAAATAAGATATACAGGCGTTGGGGCACAGAGATTCACCTTGCCCTACTGGAAAATTCGAAGGGGGTATGGGAGAAGATATGGGAGAGAGCAGATTGGATGAGGGTACATCCTGTGGACTGCTATTCTGCGGTGGTGGGTAGGGGAAAAATGGGGAAAAACTTGCAACTCAAAATCTGGCGGAAATGAATGATGGAAACCAGAAGTTAGTAAAGCATTTGGAAAAAAAAAAAAGAACCTTACCAGCAATGACTAAGAGAGAAATTACCCAGTGATTTTCACAGGACAACCTATTTCCTTTTCCTTTATAGAGATGGGCCATGGAGACATTCTTGCTCTCCTGAGGGATAACCTCCCTTTGCCATATAATCTAAAAGATTTCCATCAGTTTTTATATGAGCAGTGAACCCCCTGCCTTGCAAATGTTAGGTGGAATGACAACCAGAACCTTTCAATTAGAAGTTTGGCTAGAGAGTGATTGACTTCAACTTGAAGTGTCTTGTCAATGACTTCAACATTGTTTGAATACAGTCTATTGAGAAAACTATGGAGTTGTTCAGCCTAGCTTTCTAGGATCATGTCCTTATCACTGATCACTGTGGCTCTATCAGTGCTGAATAATTCTGAATCACCATAGGTCTTTGGACCATAAATAGCCATCTAAAGGCTAAGAAGCAAACAAACAAACAAACAAAAGCAAAAACAAACAAACAAAAAAACAACCCTGAATTTCATCTGCCTACTTGCTGACCCAAGAATCCTATATCTCCTAAGTTTCATTTACACTTTACTTTTGATGAAGTTAAATGCTGCCTTAGAAAGAAATGAACTCTTCTGCTAGTAAACCCTATGGAGTTCAAGTAGTTTGATGAAAGGAATATCTCTTCAGTATACAGAAACCAAATCATAGAGACCAGGGGAGCAAGAGTTGGGAGTTTACTACCTATAATATGGGATAACAGTCAGATGCTTGGGGATGTTGCCATCCTGGTCTGATTGAGAACAGTATCACTGAGTAATTGGGGAAATAGGTGTCATTTGGTTCAGTAAATATCTAGTGATTCAATCCCTTAGGCTAGACTTAGTTTCACTTTCTAATCCTTAGACCATGATAGTTAAGGGGCTGAGGCATACTCAGGAGATAATTTAAACATGGAGCAAGTACATTTCAAATCTCTTAAACATCAGAAGTATTGGCTCCCTAATGTCCTTGCTCTATAGAGCCTTGGAATGTCTAACTGATGTAAATCCTTTTTGGCACAGAAGATGATGAAAGATAATGAAACAATTAACTAAACTAGAAATAATTTTTGAATACAAGTAGCCTGTAATAAGGCATTTAATAATGTAAATGAATTATCTGTGATTTTTTTTTCATTGTGAGGAGCTCTGACTCTACCAACTAGTTCTCCCAAGTTCTTACCTTATATGAGTCTAAAGCCTTTTCCAACTGCAAATTCCTAAGTTTAAATCCAATCTTTTTATTTTAAACATGAAGAAAAGAGACTGAAATGAATTAATGCAGTTAGTAAGTAGCAGATCTGGTATTTGAATGAAGATACTTTGAATAAAGCTACTACTACTACTAATATTCTCTCTACTCCTTCATAGGGAAAGTCATCCTAAAATATTCAATGTTTTAAAATATTTTTCACCTTTTCAGCAACACTATGCTATGTTACTTACTAAAGGTCCTACTTTTATGAATAGATAATCATTTGTAATTGGTTGATTAGAATGCCATTTTAAGCAGCATTAGATCTTCTACATATTTTAATTCCCTTGTAAATAGGTATTCCTGAAGCATTTATTCCATTACATTAACAAACGTTTTGTTTTTTTGTTTGTTTGTTTGTTTGTTTCTGGAAACAATCCTTGAACTATTAATTGATTTACCAAACCATTTAATTATAGATAGTTCAGGGAATTACTGCAAATTCCAAATTAGTGAAGTCTGACTCTCTTCAGTTTAACTGAATTTGCACTGTTCAGATGCATTTGCATTGTTCAGAAGTGAAATTCAAGAAGGGCACAACCACAAACACTTGACACATTGCTATAATAAGGGAAGCAGTAAGCCAAGACCTAATCTTTTTCTCAAAGATAACAATATTTAAATTATACCATTGCTTAGTGAATTCTAATGAGCATTTAATAGTGTATCTCCAGCAACTTCTAGCCAACAAGTTTTATTCCACAAGGCAGACACTACATACATATTTGCTCTCTAAAGTTGGAGGGCAGTGAATCTATATCAGAACAGTTTTCTCAAGGCAAGATGGAGACATCATGGAAAGAGGGAGCTTTAATATGCTAGGACAAAAGTTTAACAGAGACCCAAAGTATACTGAAAAGTAACAGCTACTAGAATCTACTCACCAGAAAAATGAACTTGTGAGTTCATTCCTCAATGAGACCTACTTTTTTACTTTGAAGAGGTAGTATTCTGTCTTTCAGTAGGAAGAGTTTCAGGAATTAGATGAATTAAAAATCTGAGGTCTCCTGACATAGAACAAGAGTGGCAGCATGAAAACTGAATTTGGAGGCTAGACAATAGGTATAAATTCTTGATCACAGCTCATCAAACAATCTATCAACATTTATTAAGCACAGTGTGCCAGGCACCATGCTAAGGATACAAAAAAAAAAAGGTAAAATATATTTCCTCCCCTCAAGGAGTTTACAATCAAATGAAAGAGAAAATATTCAAACAAATATATACAAGGAAAGCTATATACAGAACAAATAGGAGAAATTAACAGAGAAAAGGGGCCTTGAA